>JAPQNM010000003.1:23852665-23860165 GCA_029783475.1 Metacarcinus magister | reverse complement strand
ACACACACACACACACACACACACACAGTCTTTTCCTATTATTCAGGCCGCCCTCACCGTCACCCCTGGACAGGAAACACGTCGGATGAGAACGTTCCCTGTCTACGGATGCAGCATCGAGAGGACACACACACACACAGACACACACACACACACACACACACACACACACACACACACACACACACACACACACACACACACACACACACACACACACACACACATTATTCTTTTTGCTTTCTGATGTGCCCGCTGTTGGGGGTCGGCGGGGCGGCTGGAGGAACACAAAGCCTTTCTGCCTGCTGTGTGATGCCCCGCGGGGTGAGGTTCTTGCCTGTATACTTCACTGGAAAGAATCTGGAAATGGGGAGTGGTGGTGGTGATGGTGTACGGGGGTGGGGATGGTGCGAGTGGAAAAACAGCGCATTATATTTTACTTCCATCCACCTTTTTTTTTATGTTTTACTTTGTATTGTTAGTACTGCTCTGTTGACTGCGCTGGAAGGCTGGTGGAGGTGCTGAGGGATGGGTGAGGGTGCGGCTTCAAGAACAGGGTATTGTGCGCTGGTTTTTCGCACAATTTTTCGTTTCGTAGTAGTTAATAAACATTTCATTGTTTTCCAATACCCCATAAGAGCGTGACAACGACGAGAAGGGAGAGGAGGAGGACAAAGCTGGTGTTACAGAATGGAAGGAGAAAGGATGGAGGGAGGGATCAAGGGTATGTAAGACCCAATGGAGACCAATAATGCCACCTATCAAATGCTTCCTTGTGAGTCCCATGCTGCAGTGTAATGGGCATCTTTTGTTGCATTGTCTAATGACTGCAATTTTTAAAGTAATGTGTCGCCTTCGTTGTATCTGGTGTTGGTAGTATCCTTAAAGCATGTAAAAAAACCTTGATGCCTTTATCCATCCTTCTTCGTGTTACAAGACTATGGTTCTTTGCTGCGTTGTGTGTTAGCAGAGTGGCCCCCTGTCATCCTCTGAGGAATGAGTCGCCAGTGGTGTATCGAACGTTAGCAGTAGTGTACCCGTGAGGGTAATGCGTCGCCTTTGTCGCAGTATCGAGTGTTACAAGTGCCCTCGTTTAATACGCAGTATGCACAAGTTTTCGTCTTTGTTTCGCGCGGTTATCATCCACATGAACTTTCGGTCAAGCCCTCTTCGCCGAGCGTCAACCAATCACGTTGTCTTACAAACCACCACCAATTACGTTAGGACAGAAGAGGGGAAAAGGGTGAGGCAGCGACAGGCGCAAGTAAAGAGGAAAAGGAGATTAGTATTATAATTTGTTATGACCCATTTTATCTGGTCAAAGTCCTCATGACATATAGGTCGCCTTGAGAAGTAGCGACGGCGGAACTCCTCTCGGTCACTCAGCGCCTCACCAAAGTGGGTTTGGAGAGGGAGGAGGTGGTGGAAGGGCTTTGTTCCCCATGTCAAGGAGGACTGAAAGAGGCTAAGGAAGCTTCTCTTCCTCCCCCTTTTATCTTCCTATCCTCCTCAGGTCAAGGAGAGATCCATCCTCCTCATCCTTTTCCTCGGCCTCGTCCTCCTCCTCCGCCCACATCTTCTTTCACCTCTTCACGCGTCCTCTTCACGAAATATGAGGTTTGTTTTCACCGGAAGGAATTGTGTTGCGTCGAACTGCTTGCAGCGCCGAGCTGCAAGGTTTGTTCTGACTGCCTGGCACAGTTGATTGGGGCAGGTAGGTTTCTGGGGCAGGAACACACACACACACACACACGAACACACACATTCTCATAATGCACACGCTCATATCCACACAAAGAACGCGCCAGTCATACCGCCTCTCTCATTTTCTCGACATCTTCCCTTCCCCCTGCCCCTCTCGGCCCTAAGCCCTTCGAGTCGCCACCCGACTTGGCACTCGGCGCTCTTGACGTCCTTATCAAATGTCTTTTCATTAAGTGTCCTCCGCCAACCAACTCACTGGTGACACAGCCGTCTACTCCTCCGGTGCCGCGTCGTGACCTGACCCCATTGAGACCAAGATCGAGAGAATACCATAGTTTTAGGGATCACACAAGGAGACATATTTTCGCTTCAGCGATGCCGTGATTTTCATTGTGGGAGCGTTCATTGCTTCAGCTCTGTATCCTTTGGAGGGGTTCGCTTGAACAGGTAAAGTTGAGAGCGTACGATAAGCTGCGCATTGCCTCAGCGCGTGACTTGCCTGTTTGGCCTTTGAGTCTTTGGTGGCCAAGAAATTCCTTACCAGCCCCCAGGACATACGGCCGACTATGGCCTCAAAATATAATAACAAATTATGTCATTAATATTAATGTGTTCGTCTCACAAAAAGAATCAAGTCATAAAGGTCTTAAATTTTTATTAATAAATTCGTTCTTTTCAATCTGGATTACGGTGACTAGTTCCGTAATGGCTTCGTATCACACGTAGCTTCACGTTTGGCTTCCATAGCTTCGAGTCAGTAGCGTCGCCTATGGGCCAGAATACAAGTCCTTGCCCGATGCGTCCCGCTTGGTGACGTCATCTTTAATAGCCTCTAACACATAGGACACACATAACACCAGCACGTGGGAGGTAGAGGCGTTGTGGAATACTTTGATCTGCTCATTTGACCCTTGCCTCCTTATTAACCTGACTTCAGTTGCATCTAGGTGGTGTGGGGCGCAAGGGTGCGGGAGTTTTTGAGGCTGAGGCGCCTTCACGATATATCTCATTAACACTATAAGCAAGATTACCGGTTTGCCCAACGTCAAAATTTTTCTGGACAAGGCTCCTATTTTCGCCTGAAAATACATGTCTAGATCATCATCATCAGCAGCCTCTGAGTCCACTGCAGGACAAAGGCCTCTCCCAACCTTCTCCACTGATCTCTATCGGCTGCTATTCCAGGTTATCCCAGCAAAACTTCCTAATTCATCTAGTTCTCTGTTTGCTATTCTTGCAATCCCTGGGATGCTATTCCGTTACTCTAGTTGCCCATTTAATTATCTGTTCGTTGCGTAATGTGTCCAGCCCATATATGTGTGTGTGTGTGTGTGTGTGTGTGTGTTTATGTATTTGTTTGTTTGCTATTGTTTATTGGTTGTCAGTGTTTTTAGAACATCACAAGATTATTGTATACTAACACAAATTCGATATTTGTTTTTGGGCGTCGTCCTTTTTTTTATTCTCCAGATAAGACAACCCTACTATTATATCCAGCAATGCGTTATGTGGAAGTGAGTGCATAGCGCGCGACTTTTCACATCATGATTCTAATACTGCCATTCCTCAAGTTGATTGCTGTGTCATGCTTAGCTGCTGCTGAGTGCATCAAACTCTTGATTGGTCTTGAGAGAATAAACTGACGAGGCTTCATAAGTGTTCAACCCCCTTGTCTCTTTTAAATCACATAACCACGATTATACACGCTAAGCTTAGTGATGAGTTGTGTAATTGCTGCGCCACAAACAAGTTGCACCTTCTGTTATATTGTAGCTGTCTTCCGCCTTTATTCAAACAGGACATCTCCAGCACGTAAAGCTTGTGTTCATGGGGCCTTAAAAAATAAACTAATGTATCAGGATATTGACATCATGCATAACAGAGAGAGAGAGAGAGAGAGAGAGAGAGAGAGAGAGAGAGAGAGAGAGAGAGAGAGAGAGAGAGAGAGAGAGAGAGAGAGAGAGAGAGAGAGAGAGATGGGGGGGGTTAGCAGGGAGGGAAAACGGGATGAACAGCCTCGGGGTCATGGCGGGTCACTTCTTACTTCTTGGAGTCACTGGCCGTTAAAAGATGCCCTCACGACACACACACACACACACACACACACACACACACACACACACACACACACACACACACGCGCGCGCGCGCGCGCGAACGCACATATCTACGACCCTCTCCTTAATAAAATATCTAGTTTGCTTTATTTAATTTCTCTTCTTCCCTGGAGACATAAATGAGTGGGTGGCTTGGGGCGTCGATTATCAGAGAGCATGTGATGGGTGGCCAGGAACAGGTAAGCGTGTGGGTGTGGAAAGGGGACAGGACCGCGTGTGTCAGCCCGTGGGCGGAGTCGACAGGTGGTCCACGGGAGGCCACACTCTTCACCAAGGAGCTACCGTGGTGGTGTTCATCCAACGTCTACTTTAAGCTTGACTCCTCCTCCTCCTCCTCCTCCTCCTCCTCCTCCTTCTCCTTCTCCTCCTCCTCCTCCTCCTCCTCCTCCTCCTCGTCTTCTGTTACCCTCCTGTCCCGTCCTCCTCCTCTTCCTTCTCCGGAATCTTGTCACTTTATATACCCGGCTCTCATTCTAGTGGTAAAGTGGTGTAAAATAGAGTAGTTTACCCCAACCAGGTAACTGCTGTATAAACCAGTGATACCTGCTGCTCCCGTGTTCGTACGTCGCCCTTGCCTGACTTTCTTTCTCCTCTTTCTCCTCCTTCTCCCTGCGTTATCCTCTCTGTTCATCTTCCACTGTCTCCGTCCTTCCTTTTATGTTTCACTCTTGATCCTCTTTCACATCCTCTCCCCTCCGTTATCCTTTAACATCATCTTCTTCTGTCGTCCTCCTTCCTTTTATGTAACTCTCCTGATTTTCTTTTTCCCTCTCCTCCATCTGTTATCGTCATTCCTCATCTTCATTGGTCGCCTACCTACCTTTATTCATTTTCCTCCTCCGCCACCACGGTAATCGCTAAGACGCCAACCCCTGTAAGCGTCACTGAGGTAGGCAGTTCTCGGGCCGTAAGTTTTCAGGCAAGGCGACCTCCACTAAGCCTTTATTTCTTACCTCCTCCTCCTCCTTCTCCTCCCCTTGTATACAAAGACATAACATCCTTCCCTCCCTCCCTCCCTCACTCCTCCCTTTCTATACTTAAAATCTCCTTTTTCGTCCTAGCATTTTCTTTTTTCATTTCTTTCTCATTTACTTCTTCTTTTCTCTCCTCTCTCTCTTTCTCATTTACTTTTCCTTCTCTCTCTCTCTCTCTCTCTCTCTCTCTCTCTCTCTCTCTCTCTCTCTCTCTCTCTCTCTCTCTCTCTCTCTCTCTCTCTCTCTCTCTCAAAGAAGAATATGGTCGACCGTTTCCTTACATCGCGCGCGCGCGCGCGCGTGTGTGTGTGTGTGTGTGTGTGTGTGTGTGTGTGTGTGTGTGTGTGTGTGTGTGTGTGTGTGTATGCGCGAACGCATGTGCTTTGCTCTCAGCATGTTGTGAACTCTCTCTTTCTCTCTTACTCTTCCCCGGGCCTCTAGTCCCAACCCTTTAAAAGGTTTATGTTAATGTTATTATATATATTTCATTAATGTGAAGTATTTTACCAAGACATTTAAAATTTAAAAATTTTATTTGGTCAGCATCCAGTTAATTATTTGATTTCCTATTTACCTTTGATTTCTTTTTTTCAATTTTGCTTTTGTGATAGTATTCCCTCAGCATCATCTTCACAAAGATACAAAAAGAAAAGAAAACACGAAAAAAGATGACACGCTACCTGATGCTTGTTTGCTAGTCTTCTCATTTGTTAATTTATTATTTTTTTTAAACATTTCTTTACAATTTTCATTTCAAACATCAAAACAATTTTCTAGCAGTTATTTTGTAGCTACATTGAATTTGGAGTTTCTTTGTGTGTGTGTGTGTGTGTGTGTGTGTGTGTGTGTGTGTGTGTGTGTGTGTGTGTGTTAGAACTTTTGCCGCTGCTTCCATTTAACTTTCCTCTCCCTAAAGAAGTAATTTTTAGTCTAGTTATTTTTGTATTTATTCTTTGCCACGGGATTTACAGCATATGATCCTCTTTATTTTTGTTCCCTCATAAGCAGTTTACAAACAATATATTTATTCCCCATGACAAACCGAGAGAGAGAGAGAGAGAGAGAGAGAGAGAGAGAGAGAGAGAGAGAGAGAGAGAGAGAGAGAGAGAGAGAGAGAGAGAGAGAGAGAGAGAGAGAGATTCCCTCTCTGTGTTAGGTAAGGTCCTTATAGTGAGGTCAAGGACACGGTTCCAGCAGCGTGAGGAGGTGCCACGTCAATACGGAAAGTGGCACGGCTGTTGAGAGAGAGAGAGAGAGAGAGAGAGAGAGAGAGAGAGAGAGAGAGAGAGAGAGAGAGAGAGAGAGAGAGAGAGAGAGAGAGAGAGAGAGAAAGAGAGGTGTGCCAGGCCGCTAGGGAAGGGGTGTAGAGAATGACGGTTAAGCCCCACCTGAAGAGGCGTGTGAGAGAGAGAGAGAGAGAGAGAGAGAGAGAGAGAGAGAGAGAGAGAGAGAGAGAGAGAGAGAGAGAGAGAGAGAGAGAGAGAGAGTCATTGGTGCTCTATTATACGAGGTGGCTGAGTCCTTCCACCTCTTCCCTATCCCCTCACCCCATGCATCGCCCTCTCCTCTCCTCCCTCAGTGTTACTCACGAGCAAGGAGTGACTTGTGCTTTGTTGAATGCATCGTGGCAGGAAATTACCGGGGAGACTGGCCGGAAACTGCGAGGCATTGTAGGGGTGATGTGTGTGTGTGTGTGTGTGTGTGTGTGTGTGTGTGTGTGTGTGTGTGTGTGTGTGTGTGTGTGTGTGTGTGTGTGTGTGTGCGCGCGCGGGAGGTGGAAGGTTGGTGGAACAGAGCCGCAGCTTAAAGGTTCATCCGTCACTGGAAATGTCAAGTGTGAGTGTACCTCTGCTCTTCCCTTTGCCTTCCCTGCCCTCCTGCCTTCGGAAACACGCTCCCTGTGTTGCCACCTGCCCTCACCTGCCATCCCCCTCCCCCCCATCCCGGCCACACAGCATGTCGACCTGCAAACCATTGGGCCTTGGAGAATAACACACACACACACACACACACACACACACACACACACACACACACACACACACACACACACACACATATTAAGGTTTTTTCGCTCTATGAACAAAATGGGTGTGGTAGATGGGTGGATGGACATATGTGGTGTGGTGGAATGGGCAGTGGGCGGGTGGGTGTGGCCGCCTGACCTACAAGCGACACGTGCAGTATGAGCGTGAAAGGAGTCAAGTGTTTAGGGACAAATACTTGACACGCGACTTTCTGCCTGGTCGCGTGCCTTGTCCTGGAAAAGTTTGCTGTTTGCCTAGATTCCGCGTTCCCCTATCCCTTCCTCTTTCACCCTACCAACCCACCCTCTCCTCTCCCGTTTCTCCCTCTGCTCTTCCTCCTCTACGCAGTCTTCTTACATGTTTCGTAGTCCTTCAATCTTCCTTCCTACATTGTTTTCCCTACATATCCTTCTCACACATCCTGTTCTTCCCCTACATATCTTCCCTTCTCATTTCTCCCCACCATTAACCCCGCCCATTCACCACGTCTGTGTTTCATGCCCTTATTCCTCTCTTTTCCCTTCCTTTTCACCGTATTCCACTACTCCCTTATTTCTTCCCGTCCTCTTCTTCCCCTCTCTTATCACCCAACCGCGTCCTCCCCTCTCGTTTTGTCTCGCTCCCTTGCATGGGTCCCTCGTTGAACATTTGCGTACAGTTTTTAATACATTTTATTAA
>JAPQNM010000003.1:23835165-23847665 GCA_029783475.1 Metacarcinus magister | reverse complement strand
CACACATCACAGCCTCCATCACTTCACTGGTTTGAATATTCCTGCGCGGTGGTGTGGACACTAGAGCAGGAACACACGCCACGTATACACGCGGTCCACAACTGCCTTTTGTATACGGTGTTGCAAATTATTTTTTCTGTATATGTTCTTTCTGCTAATTTCACGGCAACCTTTGTGTGGTTGTGTCTATTTACAGTGTCGATTGAACTACAGCGGTGGTAGTGGTGTTGATAGCAAGACCGAGGGGAAGGGAATGGGGATCGAGGGGGTGGTGTGACTGACGAGCTGGGCTGGCGCATTTCTGCTTTGTGTCGTAATCATTTAACCTTTGCTTTCTTAGCCGTGAATTGATTACACAAAAATGAATTAATGAAAGAAAAAGTGGAGTTGGTATGAAAAACTTGTATAAATTCGGAATTATTATCATCAACCAGCTACTGTTAAGAACGTACCCAATGCTCAGAATAGTGGTGGGAAGAATAGTGAAAATCCGTAAGGAAGACTTAAATTAATTGGCTGGTAAAGGATTGTAAGGTAGACGTATAACAATTGTGATCCGCTTAGTAATATTTGTGTCCATGGGTTTTATTGTCATTTGAAGTCATGATTTAATTAATTATTTTTCAGTCCCTATAATTACATGAGTGTTTAGTGCGGGATCCAGCATGTCACCTCTTGAACCAGTAAAGATACATGCGTGGTGATGAGACGCTGGATCGTAGGACAGGGGAAGGGGTTTCACCTCATCCGGGAAAGGGGAAATAATCCCAATGAATAAAATTGTATTCGTGTATAAATCTAGTTTTATCTAAATTTCTATTCCTAACAAATTAGTTGAATTAAAAATAATATCTTAATCCCACGAAACCCTTTAAAGTCAGCGCGCGCGTGCGTGCGTGCGTGCGTGCGTGCGCGCGCGCGCGCGTGTGTGTGTGTGTGTGTGTGTGTGTGTGTGTGTGTGTGTGTGTGTGTGTTGAAGGGATGGCCACAACAGGTTCATGCTCCATGACGGGAGAACATATTGGCTGCCTTAAAACCTATGTGTAGCACCAGGCGTGGGGCGATTAACTAACTTTACCGTTAACTTCTAGAAGTTAATGACTGAATTAATTAGTTTAACAAGTTGATGTTTAAGAATCAGATTTAACCAAACTTATCAAAGAATTAGAACGTGGTGTGTGAGTGTGGGTGTGGGTGTGGGCACCATATTTGTGGTGACCTTCACATGTGCATCACGTGCATTATGTACAGGTAAGCCGTAATGAACAACCTGGTGGGTGGTAGTATTGCCGAGCCGAACACAGACTGGTGCAATTAAATTACGACCAATGTTGGTGCGGCACTGCATGGCCACCATTGCTGGCTTGTAATGATTCATCACCGCGGCGAACTTGTCACGTATATACAAATGTAATTCAAAGCAGGACTAAAAAGGTCAAACAAAATGTGATGAAATATTTCATGAATGGTGGCCATCGTTAGGCCGCCCCTCAGACCCCTGGAAGTGGAACAGGTTGCTTGGTAGAAATAAGTTCCAGACAACACTTAATGCCATAGATTATAAGAAACCAAACGGTTTCCTTTGAGTGTTTCAGTATCCCAGCATAGTCATGCGCCAGGAGTCAGCAGGAGTCACGGGTCACAACTAACAAGGAGGATGCTACACGATCGCCATTTCTTCTAGGTCGTAGTCAGTCATAAAGCCTCGGTAACGTCAGTTTTGTAATTCCTGACTCAAGAAATGCTATTAAATCGTTCCAATAGTTGGACTCTGAGGAAGAATTACGTTGCCAATTTCGCAAGAGTGCATTTCCATTTATGTGAATAAGTTTCCAGACCTGTGCAGCGTAAGACCTAACGATAGAGGCTGAGTGGTGTGGCGAAATTGTTGGGCTGGGCAAGATTTACTTATGGTTGCTGTTCATCATAATATATAAATGATCTCCATTCTACGTGATGCTAAAATCTGTTTGATGGATCCATAATATTAACAAATGAGGCTTTTTTTTCTTTTTTTCTCCTCCTTCGATGAAAAGTTAAATCTTTCAGGCTACAAAAAGTAAATAGTACTACACAATGTTGCTGAACAAATTAAATAACTCAAAGACGAACACCGTCATCATCCTGCGTTGAATTCTCGTGCTAACAAATACCAATGTAGCAGTGTCTCGGAAGCTGTATCCTGTATGATGATAATTGAAATAAAGACTTTATTATGTTTTCTTTGGAGCAGATCTCCACTGACATATAGGGTTCACACTAGAGTGATTGTAGTCTACAGTTTAGGACATGCACGAGAACTGTGTGAGTTATTTTGACTCTTAGGGGTTATAATTACCACATGTTACCACATACAATCACTAAATTGGACGTTAAATTTAACACTATATAATACTAGAAACTTCTTGCCATGCGGCACATAACGTGTTTCTAGTGTAACATATTGTGTAAGTGTGATCAGTGGGGCCGCTATTCGACGACAATGTACGACTTTTTCATGGTGGACTGAATCTTTAAACAAAGAAACATAGAACAATAAAGTAGATACACAAAACCATTTTCGCGCGCGTTGAATCCGTGCATGAGTGAGTCAAACCTACAACAAACGAGGATGTCCGTTGCCTCCATTGACATTTCGTTTGTTTAGCTTTGTCCCGCTCCAAGGTGATGACAGGGTACGCAACACCACGAAGCACCAAGATTTCATTATATTCCCAACAGATAACTTGAGCGCACCGATCAACCCTAGAATGGTATACTGGTGAAAGTGTTACAGCTGGACGCAGGGTTCAGCGTGTTTGGCTCTTGAATTTGACCCTGAATGATTGCATTTAACAACATTGTAATTTTGCACGGCAGGAAAGACTTAGGTCTTTTTTTTCCTATTAAGCGCTACTGAATATTAAAATAATTATTCATAACAGTGATTATATAAAAAATATTATGTAACACTGATATGCTCTCAATCACAGGATCGTCGAACTTTCCATCATATTTGGTTTGTATTTTTCCCCCCCTTTTTTTAATGCGTGCGTCAGTTGCTGATCCTATGCCATGTAATCTACCATGGAACACTAGCATCTGACAAGCCTTACACCATATATTGTTATAAAGAAGCAATTATTACTGAAGGGCAACGTTGCAAAAAGTGACCCGTGATGGAGGGATGCGTGGGCTGGCGCAGTGTTTTCACACACATTGTTTTTCAGTAAACGAGTGTCAGAGTAATTGTATGCAGCGGACAGTTCCAGTCAAACAAATATTTGATTAAAGGTGTTTCAGCCATTGAAAAGAACACCTTCCATTTCCCTACAGACGTCACAAGGTATTTAGTAACGTTACGGCCCCAGACATTCAGCGGAAGTGTTCGCGTATCCACCGTGTGCATCTGTATCGTAGGCAACAGAGTGCCTGGGCGGGCCTCAGACGGACGAGGGTGCGTCTAGGAGCGGGCGACACCTGGTTATCACCTTTCATAGCTTGTAGATAGTGCCAATATTATCTCATCGTTGAGGCTGATAACGAGGGTAGCAGAGCAAACACAGCTGGGGATGAAGTGAGGGAGAGTGTGGGCAGTATTGGACGGTTCGCTCGTTGTTCCTCTCACCTCAAGAGAGAGAGAGGCCAACAAGTTAATGAAATATTTGCGTTATGTCAGGTTGAGCCAGGTGTCGAAATTTTGCAGCAGCGGTAGGGAACAGACGTGCCAGATGCACAGTGAAAGTTGCAACTTGGAGAGAAAAGTTTCTTAAAAATCTTTCATAAAAGTTGTTCGCTGAAAGATAAATCAGTGAATAAAGCTGTCATTCTTAGCAGGAACCTCTGAAAGACAAACATACTATTGACCAGATATAAAAGAAAGAAAACATTACACATAAACATAAGCTCATCCGGAAAGGCATGCCACAGCGGTCCTCATGCCGGTCAGCAGGACAAAGCAAGGGACGTGTGGCAAGCTGTGGATGAGAGACGGTGAGATGCGCGGCGAGGAACTAGACGGGCGGCGGCAGATGGCACGCCCAGCCAGCAGCAGCAGCCACACCTGGCCAGCCTGCTTTGCCTCACCTGGGTAGCTCCTCTTTACGCTAACACAACTTCCGTGTATTGCTATTGATCCGACAACAGCGTTTATTTTTACGCCGAAGAGTCTTGTCTACGCCGGGCGAGAAGCTTTTCAGTGCGTGAATAAAGTGCTGTTGCTAAGGGTATATCTGTGGGGCGCCTTCATCTTTGTATGCAATCCCCAGCTTGCCCGTCCTCCACCCCTACACCCTGCCTGCCTTCATATGCTGATACACTCACTTACTCACAAACATACATGCGATAAAACAAAATCAGCATTATTCATAGCGTTAGTTGTATTCTTTTCAAGTTTGTTCTATTTGAAAGAGAAGAAAAACCGCATTATTCATAGCGTTAGTTTTATTCCTTTCAAGTTTGTTCTATTTCACTTGCTGCGCCTTTTGTCCAATTGCTCTTACGCCACTTTACTTCTTTACACGCTACTTTGTTTGTTTATGTTTGTTTGTTATTCCCCTCAGTGTAAGCAAACACCTCTTTCGCGCTCGCCCGTGTGTGTGTGTGTGTGTGTGTGTGTGTGTGTGTGTGTGTGTGTGTGTGTGTGTGTGTGTGTGTGTGTGCGCGCGCGTGAGTGTGAGTCTAACTGCCCGCACTTATTATTTATTTATGTATATGTGTATAAATGTATGTCCTAATACATAAGTCATGTGGATTGATGCATGCATGTATATACAGTAATACGTACACACACTACTTCTCCTCGGCATTTACGCACACATTATTCATCTTCCTTCATACTCTCACCCGCTTGTGTGCTGATTCTTCCCCCGTTTTGCAAGGCGTGTTTGACTACGTTTGTCTTCTGCCTTACAAACAACAGTGGTGGTAGCGGCATGGCTAGGCAGCAGGGAGTGCATAGTCGGCGTGCCACCCAGTCGGTCTGGCGTGGTGGTAGTCATTTGAGCTGTTTGGTAAGGTGTCCTGTGAACCTGAGCCGAGAGGGAGGGGAAGGTAGAACCGGAGAGGGGTATAAGTGAGGGAGAGGAAAAATGGGCAGCTGGAGGGGGAGTAGGAGGGAGAGGCAGGCAGGATATAGGAGAAGGGGTGTATAACCATGGGAAGTGTGAGTGTGGGTGACTGTAGCTGTTGGAATGGTAAGGTGTGTTTGTGTGTGTGTGTGTGTGTGTGTGTGTGTGTGTGTGTGTGTGTGTGTGTGTGTGTGTGTGTGCAGTTGAGAGAGAGGTGACAGGATGCAGGTATTGTTTGTCTAAAGGTAATGGGGATGAAAGGTGGTGTGTGTGACCAAGAAAGAGGAGGAGGAAGAGGAAGGAATAAAGAACAGTAGCCTAGACCTTATATGGGAATAGACCAAGTGGAGAGAGAGAGAGAGAGAGAGAGAGAGAGAGAGAGAGAGAGAGAGAGAGAGAGAGAGAGAGAGAGAGAGAGAGAGAGAGGGTACATTCATACGATCTGTAAGGAAATGGGATGTCTGGTGTGACCTTGAAGTCTGATTCGTCCTTCCCTCTCTCTTCCACTCCCCTTCTCCCGCTCGTCTCCCCTCCACACGTGGCCTCCCTTGACGCCCTGCTGCTCACATATCAGACATTTCCAAGGGTGTCTCTCGGGGCACCAACAGAAGATTGGTATAAAGAAAAGGAACAGATCAGAGGAGGAGCTGAACAATGAATGGCATATAGTAGGAGAGCGCTAAAAGGAAAATAAAAATAAAGGGAAGGGAAGGGTTATATTAAGATTTTGTGTTGTAAGTTATCTTAATCTGCTGTCAATGAAAATTTCTTACATGCTGTGACTGGGAATGTGTTAGTGGTGGATGTGGGATGTGAGTGTGGGTGGTAGAGATAATTCCGTAAAGGTTCTAGTACATAATTTTCAGAGAAAGAATAGGTTACGTGCCGTGTGGTAGTAGTTTTTTACTCCAGCAATATAATCCCACGTGCGATTTACCTCAGGACCACGCCGCGTTACTCGTTTCAACGCCCCTTAATCGAGTCATATCTTAAAGCGAGGGGATGTGCATGGCGTCTCTTCCTTTTCCTCCTCCTCCTCCATCCTTCGCCGGTCTTTTCATTGCCACGCAGAGCTTCAGAAAGGCAGGAACACAGATGGTCTTCCTTCATTCCCGCCACCACCACTCCCATTGCTTGGGGCCCGCAAGGAGCACGGACGAGGACGAACGAGCTAAATTACCTTGGAATGAGCCATCACTCGAGTTGAGGGTCCTTTGGGGAAGCGACGAGGAAGGAGGAGAGAAGGGAAGGCAGGAAGAAGAAGGCGACGGAGGTGGACGGTGAGAAGGGAGGACAGATAGGCAGGCAGGCAGGCAGGCAGGCAGTAGAGGGAGGGAGAGAAGAGACAGGAAGGATGAAGTGAAGTAGGATGGGGAAAGGTGAAGGGCGGAGGATGTTGGTAAGGAAATACAAGAGGTGATTAGAAGGAAGGGAGGAGAAAAAATGACGAAGAGACGAAATGGATGAATAGGAACGAAGATAAGGAGGAACAAGAAGAAAATGAATGATGGAAAGGTAGAGAAAGATGACAGAGAGAAGGAGAGTAAAGGCAAAAGAGAGGGGGATAAAAAAAAAAGTATATTGTAAGAGGGAGTGAAGGCGGAAGAGAAGATAAAACTGAAAAATAGGGAAAGAAGGGAAACACGCAAGGGGAGGAAAGCAAAGACATGGAGGAGAAGGAGAAAGACGAGGAGAGGGAAAGGAAGGAAGGCAAGACGTTTGTTGCTTAAGGGGAAGAGGGTATGAGAACAGAAGCGAAAGGCACAGGTTGCTGACAGGGGAAAAGGAAAAGACAAAAGTGCTATGACACAGTGAGTGATGATGTTATGGCTAGTACCGAGAGAGAGAGAGAGAGAGAGAGAGAGAGAGAGAGAGAGAGAGAGAGAGAGAGAGAGAGAGAGAGAGAGAGAGAGAGAGAGAGAGAGAGAGAGAGAGAGAGAGAGAGAGAGAGTTGTTGTGACCTGGTTGTTGTGACGGCGGAGGAGGAGGAGGAGGAGGAGAGGGCATAGCTTGGTATAAAATTCAAGCCAGAGAAGGCTGACCGGGCAGACCTGTTGAATCGTCTGAGCCCCCAACCCACCCACCCTTACATCCACACACCCACTCACACACACACACACACACACACACCGACCCACCCGCCGCGCCGGTCCTCACGCTGGTGGAGACTGGTAATGGCAGAAGTTGGTGTTTGAGAAGACGGTGGTGGTGATGATGGGAGTGGTAGTGGTGCAGAGAATAATGGGCAATATTAGATGGTATTGGTGCATAGTGTTGGTGGAAGTGGTAATGGTGTGGGGAACGTTGTTGTTATTGGTGGTGGTGGTGGTGGTGGTGGCGGTGGTGTATCAGGCGGAAAGACGTCCTTATGGCAAGTGTCGAGGATCTGGTGAGTGTGTGTTTGTGGTTTGCCTGCTGCCCAGCTGTCGTGGTATGGGTTGGGGGGGAGGAGGAGGGGAAGAGGGGAATGAGACAAGGGAAGCCAGAGAGAGAGAGAGAGAGAGAGAGAGAGAGAGAGAGAGAGAGAGAGAGAGAGAGAGAGAGAGAGAGAGAGAGAGAGAGAGTGAATGTGTGTTACATGCTAACCTTAACACAAACCTTTCTTTGCGAACTAGACAGCCAGCCAATACACGTAAGCAATAAACGTAACCCAACAGCCATCACTCCGTATCTCTGCCTCAGCTGGCGTTCAGTGTAGTAAAGAAATGTAGGTTCAGTTGGTTTGTTTTACCCGCCCACCAATTTACAACGCTGCCACGGTACGACTCAGAGGGAGGCTTTTTTGGTCCACTCGCTAACATCGTTGATAACGTTAATGTACGTTTACTAGATTCTGAACATTACGATATGTCAGAACCCGAGTGTGATGTCATATTGCGTCTCGTTTTTGCCGAAGGAACCAAAGTGGAAAATACCGTGTTTTACTTCACTGTTGGTATATCCTTTGAGGAATTTCTTAGCCTCGGCACAGACTTTCCGCGCTGGCCGTAAAGAATGTGTTTAGATAATTATATAAACACTGTTATTGATAGATTTGGTGTGCTGATGAGAGAGAGAGAGAGAGAGAGAGAGAGAGAGAGAGAGAGAGAGAGAGAGAGAGAGAGAGAGAGAGAGAGAGAGAGAGAGAGTGCCGGGTGTGTTGTTTCCTCATCAACCCTATTACGGCCAACCAACACCCCGTCCTCTCCTCCTCTTTCTCTTCCTCTCGAGCCAGTTTTGTAATTAGGACGAGTTCTCCAATATTCATGGTAATCCTGGCCGAGTTGTGTTTAGTGCGCTTGTTTACGATTTAGGTTCTCAGTGATTTCTTACTTCTCGCTTTGTTCTTTTATCTTTTAGTGTTTGTGGTTCTAATCGTTCCTGGTGGTGGTCTGGCGCAGTTTTCTAGGGTTTTAGCTGTTTCTGTAGGCGTTATTTATTTATTGTTTTTCCTGTTTGTGTTGGCGTGGTATGGCGCTCTTGTGGTGAGTTCTTTTAACTTGATGTTTGATTTGCGTATTGCTGGCTTGTTGTTGTTGTTGTTGTTGTTGTTGTGATTATGTGTGTTGAGTTTCCACAGGATGGGTTGGCTCTACGTAGCAATGTATTTGGTGTGTTGTGTTTAATTAGCTTCCGTAGGCGAGAAGTTGTGTTGTGTTGTGTTGTGTTGTGTTGTGTTGTGTTGGTGTGGTGTCCCGGAGACTATAGCGATTTTCTCCCAGGTAACCCATCATAGGGTGTTAATTGTGTTAGGGATGAAGGGTGATTGGATGTGGTAAGGCGGGGCTTCGGGGAAAGTGGGGTAGGGGAGGCTGACGGGGGAGACCTTACTGTCCTAGTTTTGTTCTTTCTAAGGAGTGGTAGAAGATGCAGATGGAAAAATAAACTCTCTCTCTCTCTCTTTCTCTCTCTCTCTCTCTCTCTCTCTCTCTCTCTCTCTCTCTCTCTCTCTCTCTCTCTTTCTCTCTCTCCCCCCCTCCTCCTCCTCCTCCTCCTCCTCCTCCTTGGAAATAGCAGCGCAGAATCATGAGTGATACTGAGAAGAAAAAAAAAAACCCATCAAAACCTTCGATTTCATCAGTAACACAATCCAAAAGTGTAGTACCAGTTTGAAATGTTTTAACAATCCATATACGAGAAGTCAAATGATGCAACTCATATTACATCATTAAGATCTTGATAATCACGTTATACAACTAGATTTCCCCAACAATTGTTTTGACTACTACGCAGTCTAGGAGCGCGATAGACAAGGCACCGAGGTTGTTAAAAAGAAAATTAGACTCAATAACATCCGATAAGTTAAGAGCTGGAAGCGCCTATGGTCAATTGTTAGATACACAACTATATACTTCGCATATTTTTTTCCTCTTTACTCTTAAGATATCAGTTGTAGTTTTAACATTTAATATGTTAATGTATCAGTCATTATGCTACGTGGCTATGCGATCTCGACAATTGCGACAAATCATCAGTCAATCCATCAGTCAATCAGTCGCAAGTATATTTACCATCGTGAAATAGTGAGTATGATAAATATTCCAAACCACAAGTGTGAACTACTATTAACGCATTAGAGTAATAGATTCTCACTTTTGCTGACTTTTAGCTGTCCTAAGCTTACAAGGGTAAGCAAAGTGTAGAGTGAATGACCACCACCAGCGAAGGTCAGCGATTCATCACCTTGTTTGGTGTTCGTGTGGTCTACGTTCCTGTTAAATTTTGTGTGTATTCCCACTCCTACTATATACATTCTCTCTCTCTCTCTCTCTCTCTCTCTCTCTCTCTCTCTCTCTCTCTCTCTCTCTCTCTCTCTCTCTCTCTCTCTCTCTCATTCCAACAGAATTTGGAAGCAATCAACATTCCACGAGGGCTGGGGGGCAGAACTTCTTACATCTCAGTAACCAGGAGTCGTCGAGGATATGAATGTGTTGGTGTGGGTGGGATGAGATAATTTTAGAGAGAGAGAGAGAGAGAGAGAGAGAGAGAGAGAGAGAGAGAGAGAGAGAGAGAGAGAGAGAGAGAGAGAGAGAGAGAGAGAGAGATAATATCTTCAACAACTATAACTACTACTACATTAGTACAATCATCACCATCATCGTCATCATCAGCATCATCATCACCATCACCATCAAGGCCCGGCGGTGGTAATAGCAACAGTCATTTTTATCAACATCAATGTCGCACGCCATTACATCCTCGGAGCGACGAGACAGTTGATTTTGGAATAACAGTGAAAACACCACAATGTTCACGGCAGAGCGCACAACAAGCGAGGCTACATCACCGCTACCATTCGCTTCGTTACATTTATTTTCGAAAATATGTTGCCGGAGGTGAGATACTGTAGTTCACGAAAGCAGGATGAGATGGGGGGCACAGGTCGAGGGGGCAGTGGAGGTCGGGTGGGGTAGTACCGGCAACTCCATCAACGGTTCGTTTGTTCGTGCATATACAGTGCCCATCTTATCAGGCTCCTTCGTTCGCTTGGAGGGAAGTAAAATTAAGTAAAGTAAAAAGGTCGTATTTCCGTGCTCGGTGGCGTACCCAGAATGATGATGTAAATTATATTCAACGAGCACTGGTGCGCCGTTCCTGCAAATTACGAACTAAAAAAATCAAACACTGATAAAAGGTAAATACTTAACACTTACTGTCCACTTTCTCATCCGACATACATATCTAGGCACAGTGCTGGGATAACCGGCTAGACAAGTTCACAGTGAAAGAAGAACATACATGAATACGAAAATAAGGGTCACTGCCGTCCAGAACAAGGAACTGTGAAGTAGGAGGAGGAGGAGGAGAAGGATCATGTCTGGTGTAAAGGGGCAGAGATGACGTCCCCAGACCCTATGTCCGTAGTATTCATGGGATTGGCTGGCATAGGATGGAAAATGCCGCCAGACCTTGCTGCCGGCACCCTACCTATAGGCCAACGTAATAGCCATTATTAGAATATTTCTACCTAAGTACAGCTCATAATTCAAATAGTTACTAGTCAAGTTTACTACAAGTATCAGCCCATATTTAAGCATACAACCTCTGCTGCCTATATTAGAATCCCTTGCCCGGGAGCGGCATGTTGTCTGCCCCGAGCTGCGCATATTTCATCTGCTGGTAACAAGATCACAGCTCCACGTGCACGGACCTTCAGCTATGGGACGAAATATTAATCAGCAGCAGTTCAGCATGTGCTTCGTGGGTTAAAGAACAGTGAAGTGGCACAAAATGCTTTGAGGAAATGCATTTTCAAGCACGCACGCACACACGAGCGCGCGCACACACACACACACACACACACACACACACACACACACACACACACACACACACACACACACACACACACCAAAAATTGTCCGCTCCTTACGAAAGCAAGAAGCAAACATGCACAGATTGCCGCGGAAGGGAATCGGCAACTCTAATTGACCGAATACATTTGCGCAATATCAGTAATTAATGAGTTACCGAGAAAAAAAAGAACTACCTGCCTGCGTGTCTACTTACAGGAGGCTGCAAGTGCAGAACGTGATAGCGAGTCGGTGTGAAAGTGGGAAGAAAAAAAAAATCATGCAGAAAGCAGGTAGCGGTGAAGGCGGCCGCGACAATATATGTGGTGGGATGATGATGGTGAAGACGGAGATGAAAGAACTATTAATGTTAAGGAGAGAATGAGGATGTAGCTAAACGGATAAGATCAAACGTTACATCACTTTGTTTATAGAAGGACAACCGTTGGACTTTTTATTATTATTGTTTTATCACCGTGTTCAAGGAGGCGGGGGAATGGAGGAAGCGTTTCGAGTAGTGAAGGTGGCGACATGGCTCTCTCCCGTCCCTCGCATAGGTCATATTCCTGATCGATCCCCTCGCTACCCTTTCCGTCCGGCCTCACATCTTCACCTTCCCTTCATCTCTCCTTCCCTCCCTCCACCCTTCCAACCTCCCTTTCTGGCTCCCTCCTTTTCTTATCCTCCCTCCCTTCCTCCCTCTCACTCGCTGTTGATGGAAATGTCAGAAATGGTAGCGATGAGGTAGTGCAGTGCAGCCTTCCCTCCTCCTCCTCTTCACCCCCCCCCTCTCTCTCTCTCTCTCTCTCTCTCTCTCTCTCTCTCTCTCTCTCTCTCTCTCTCTCTCTCTCTCTCTCTCTCTCTCTCTCTCCAGAAGGTGATACGAAAAGGCGAGAGGCAGTCTGTCGAAGGAAATTAGGTATCGATGCGGGAGAGTGAGAGAGAAAGAGAGTAAGACTTGCCGCTTCAACACGTCTCGTATCTTGGATTCGATTCCCGCTGATAGAGGGCGATGGGGAGAGCATTTCCTGTCGGAGTTGGTTTTGGATTCCGAGGCGAACTTCTGGAAGATGGAGAGAGAGAGAGAGAGAGAGAGAGAGAGAGAGAGAGAGAGAGAGAGAGAGAGAGAGAGAGAGAGAGAGAGAGAGAGAGAGAGAGAGAGAGAGAGAGAGAGAGAGAG
>JAPQNM010000003.1:23770165-23830165 GCA_029783475.1 Metacarcinus magister | reverse complement strand
ACAGAACATTGCCTTGTTGAAAGGTGATTACTAAACCACCTGAGATGCGTGTCACCCACTTTCATCCATCTACATTCCTTGCGCTTTGTAATTGCATAAAATCATATAAATTGTTAAGAGTCAAGAATATTTGGTGAGAAGGAGTGTTGCGTTACAAGGGTTTTAATAATGTCAGTCGTACGTGAGAGATAACGAGTCATGTAAATTAATAAAGTGCAAAATGCATCACCACTTTTATTTTGTTGTATCCTGACGTTACAGATGTATCAGTAAATTACCGTGCACACATACATAATGTCAGGATAATATATACCAGAACATTTTAAAAGACTAATTCCTGAATACAATGACAGATATGTGTACACTTTATACTCGTGTTCATATATATATATATATATATATATATATATATATATATATATATATATATATATATATATATATATATATTCATAAGGATCATTATTCATTCATGTTCACTTTCGCATTCATAATCAAATTTAGGCATTTTGTATCCTAAAACCATACTCTGAATATCCTGCTACCACTACCACCATTACTGACAACAATAATAACAATCACAGCCGTAATCAGCAAGGAATCATGAGTTGTTTGATAAATAGAGTGAAAACATAGATATATAAATAGACGGACAGCAGAGAGAGAGAGAGAGAGAGAGAGAGAGAGAGAGAGAGAGAGAGAGAGAGAGAGAGAGAGAGAGAGAGAGAGAGAGAGAGAGAAAATCTGGTTCATTATGCACTTGTGGCCAGAAGTGAAAATTTCCATCCGTTGTTTTCCTTCTTGGCTTTAAAACTCCTGAAGCTCAGTCGCAGCTTTTCTCTCCCTCTCAATCTGTTTCTCTTTCTCCCTCCCTCCACCTTTTCCTCTTCGTTCTTCCCCTCTCCTATTTACTTTCTCTCTCTCTCTCTCTCTCTCTCTCTCTCTCTCTCTCTCTCTCTCTCTCTCTCTCTCTCTCACAAACACACACACGTGCATGCATGTGTGTGTGTGTGTGTGTGTGTGTGTGTGTGTGTGTGTGTGTGTGTGTGTGTGTGTGTGTGTGTGTTGCCTTACTCCCTCTTCCCTTCCAGTCCCTCCAACTCCCTCTCTAACTGCAATCGACATCATGACTAATTTATCGTTATGGCGTTCGGGTTCTTGAGTTGCGTTGAGCAATATTTTTTCTCTTTCACAATGACTTGGCGTGTCGTTTCATTATCTCAAAGAAAAATTGTAGTGGTAAGTTTCTTTGTGTGTGTGTGTGTGTGTGTGTGTGTGTGTGTGTGTGTGTGTGTGTGTGTGTGTGTGTGTGTGTGTGTGTGTGTGTGTGTCTGTGTGTGTGTGTGTGTGTGTGTGTGTGTCTGTGTGTGTGTGTGTGTCTGTGTGTGTGTGTGTGTGTGTGTGTGTGTATTCACCATGAACTGCAGTATCACGCGCTAGATTCGTGATCGTCAGCCATTACCCTCCCCGAAAGAGCTCAGAGGTCATAGACAGATCTATGGGTAAGGCTGGGACCACTCACACATCACACACACCCATCCCCTTGCTTAAGGCGGATAGTAACCACTCCCTGTCAGTGAATAATCCTTAGGAACCTAAGCAAGGTTCGAACCCATCCATGTCTTGTCGAGTGACAGGCGGAAGTCATGTGTGTGTTTGTGTGTGTGTGTGTGTGTGTGTGTGTGTGTGTGTGTGTGTGTGTGTGTGTGTGTGTGTGTGTGTGTGTGTAGTTGTCCAGTTAATCTATTTGTGTCCATTTATGCTGTATTCTCTTTCTTCTCTTAGATGTATTGAATTTACCTAGTGTTACTACCTACTATTGCATTGTCATGGTCTGTAGTGTTATCTGTGCGTGCATGGTCTTCCCTATGTGATGCGATGTCATGCTTTTTGAAGTATTTAATTTCACTCTGGCCATGCTGTAGCTGTATTGTTTTCCAGGTGTGTTGTAGGTACGTATATCGTGTGTTTTATTGTTCCTCTAATTTGCTGAAGTGTCATGTGCGTTGGCAGTCTGTCCTGTAGTGTATTGTGTCTCCGTCGTGTTGCATGCGTGCGTCAGACAGTGTTGTAAGCAAGGGAAAAAAATCATTATGAACGAGAAGTTAACTTAGGAATAGAAAACGGAGAACAAAGGAAACTGAACTAAATTGTGGAGAAAAAGATGATTAGTAAATTATTAGTCACTGGAATAAACTGGAACAGATTAACAGCTGAGAGATTATGTGGAAAAAGACTGAGTACATTTATTTTGTGGTGGACCAGCAGTGATGATGATGATGATGATGATGATGATGATGATGATGATGCTAATGATGCAGGAGATTAAAAATTACAGTGGTGCATGATCAGGGTTGTTGCGTGTGTAAACTCTTTTTAGAGGCTGATATATGTGCATTTTGTTTCGTCTAGGAGCTGGTGGTGCTGACTCGTCCTTGCAGGAAGTTGATCAGTGGCGAGAACCGCTTCTTGTTTATGTGCGGCGACCAGATTAGATCACAAGCGCCGTGTATAAAAGTGACGTGAGAGCCTCGCTGTTAGGGTTGAGGTGAGAGTGAGGTAGCTGGTGGGGTGGTGGTGGGCAGACAGGGTTGAGGGCTGCTAGGTGACGAAAGCCATGCCGCGTTGCATCATGTTGGTTTGTATTAGGATGAGGATGTGCTTAGCTAAAAGAAGCATTAAGTACAGGTAGTTTGTGTCGAATAGAACATTAAGGCCGTGTCGCCGTCTCACTTTTCAGAGCCCCATAATGTTGTCTGTTCTCAAGTGCCACAGAGCCTCGCCTCCTCCAAGGTTTCTTGATACATTAATACAGTAATGCAGTTGTAGTGTTTTCCTGCACAAGGAATGGACCCCGGACAAAACTGTAGCCACATGCCCTCTACAGACTAATAATAGTGAAATTATAATATAAGAATAATTCACATTTTCCACAAAGCTTGGATATTTGGAGGTGGTAAATAAAGATCACGAGGTCAAAAAGATATCATTAACTACTGATGAAAGTATAGAAAAGTCCCATCTGGTCCTGGATTAAGTTAAGCTGAAGGCTGGTGCCGATTGTCATTCAGAAGAGATACGGCTTAGCCTTGACTTATTAAGTGTAACAAATACTTTCTAAACAACAATCCATTATGCTGGTTTACGATGCCTTCATTTCGAAACTATACCAGGGTGCAACACCGATGCCCCAGCTGTAAACAGGTCCATCCCTCACTCTTCTAGGTTTGGTAAAGCAAATGTAGTAACCAGGATAGCGCAGTCACTCGGTGTCATGGAATAGAGGGACGAAGGACGAAGTTGTGCCATTAAGTATTTTGCTTAACAGAAAAGTGTATGGTTTATACGAGAGGTACAAAAACATAAAATATTGCAGTAGAATGCAAGGTCAGTATCAATAAGAATAATGTGATGAAGTAGCAAAGGAAGTGCGAAAGCGACTGAAAATGAAACACTCGTAAACTGCACTAAGAATATAGATCCCAGCATGTTTGAACCTTCCACGAACACGTATTCTCAAGGCCGGGGAATGAATACTGCCACCCAGGACAGGTTATCGTGATAATGGCGACCTCGATTTACCTCATGAATCTAGAAAATACCAGCCGCGCATGTCGCACACTGGAGGTAAAATAGTCTAAATCAATGTTTTTAAAGTTACAATTCACGTAGAAATATAAATTAAAATTTCTCAAAATACATCAAGTTCAGATGAAAATTACAATGAACACATCTGCAAAATAATGTCATGAACTTTCTTAGTGGAGACAAAGGACGAGATTAGCCAGTCATCTTAACGCAGCGCTACACCCACCCAATCCTTCGCCTGCCCTCTACCCCCTCCCATCCCGTCTGTGATTGCGTGATTGCTCGCACGAACATCAGCTTACCAGGGTGTTTGATCCACATAGGATAGGCAAAAAACGTCGGTCTATCTAGTTTTCCGTCATAATCGACAAATTCGATGAAGTAATTATGATGGAAAAAAAGAAAAACTATCAAAGTGAAAAGGTGTCAACATCAGTCAACAGTCTGACCGGCAGAGTCAACGCGCCGCACCAAGTAGCTAAACTGAGAGCACCTTATTAATGTGCAATGGCTACCCTTCCTTAGAGCTGTGTAGACAAGCGGGAGTCATATTCCAGGATGAGCGGTCTCTAGGTTTACATAGCAGCGTATAGGAAGGGAAGCACGGGGGATGGCTGGGTGCGGGCGTAAGCTGGTGGTCAACAGGGTGTGTTTACAGTGTGTGTGTGCTGACAGAGGCTCGACAAACATTATATATAGCCAGCTGGTCCATGTTTGGTCCCCCACTCAAATACGGTCCACAAGCACCCCCCCCCCTACCCCACCATGTATGTGCTGCTGCTTTCCGCCATAGCTTTTTCCCCAAGGTACTTTTTGCTGCTATTTATGCGCGCATCTTCCGTCGCAAGGGAGTTTGTGAAACTATCTAACTTTGTGCAGCATGAAGATGAGACAAAGATTCACGCTCCTGGACGAGACACAAGCAGGTCTTGAATTTCTAATAATGCGTCACCTCTTTCTTTCCTCGTGATGTCTAGAAGTGCTCCCACCTCTTCCTGCCGCCTCAACATTTTAACTGCACGCCTACAACAACAATAAAATATTAATAAAATAAAGAGGTAAATTAATAAATGGTGGACGCTTTGACCTGCCTGACCTGTCCAGGACACTCAAGCACACGGGTCAAGATGCCACTGTAGAAGAGGGAATCATGCTTCTACACCAGGTGATTCCTCGAAAAACTGGGAATCATGCTTATTCTACACCCAGAAAGTAAAAAAAATATCAACCCTAGCCTGATATCCATCGTATTTTGTAGAACATGCTTGAATGACAAGGAATTTTTTAAGCCCTCGCGACCAACCAGCCCGTGGCATGACGGGAGGATGGCTGCATGGGAGTGTGATGAAGGGCTTCACTGGGTGCTTCACTAATACAGATTACAGTAATCAGTTGTCCTCGCCATACTTGAGCAAAAATACGTGGGGAATATCCACATTTGCACTTCTTAAACCTATTAATTCTATTGGGAAAAGGAGAATGTTTTTACATAAGAATATTTATCGTGTGTGTGTGTGTGTGTGTGTGTGTGTGTGTGTGTGTGTGTGTGTGTGTGTGTGTGTGTGTGTGTACGCACGTGTGTGTGCATAAATAATTTCCCCATAGAGCAGCATTCCATGGTGAAAGGTTCATTCTTTTTATGAGGAGCCGTCGAGGTAGACAGGCAAGCACCACAAAACAACTGCGAGAGTTGCCTATCTGCCCAACCTCAACTCGTCACCAGTGCGTTGTGTCCGAGGTATTGACGCAGCAGCTGCGACCAGACAGGCGGGGGCAGTACCAAGAAGACACTTTCGGCGATGTATCAATGCAGGTATCCAGAAGGGATCTGGGATTCCATGAAAATCAGCGTTGTCGTCACCGGTAACACTTCGGTGCCACTTCAGTGTATGGAGAGGCAAAATGGTTGCCCTGATGATCAGTGCCGCATGACCTCCTTCCATGCCTCCCTAATGGCACACAGGGAATCACATTGTGGTATGTGACCACCGTTCGCCATTTCTGGTGTCATTCCTAAGCACATCCTCCATCATGACACCCGCGCCTTCATTGTGAGTAATGGATAACATTTGGTGTTGCGGTTGGTCCCGATATGCAAATGTTTCATGTTGGTGCAAAATTCTGATGGGCCGACTTTAGTTACCTCATTTCCCGAGGTGTCGGAGCGAGTCATGAGGCCAGGCCATGACGTCAGACGGGTCGTCATGACAACCATATGTTTGGTCCAGTGAACTAACGGTCTCTCTGTCTCTCTCTCTCTCTCTCTCTCTCTCTCTCTCTCTCTCTCTCTCTCTCTCTCTCTCTCTCTCTCTCTCTCTCTCTCTCTCTCTCTCTCTCTCTCTCTCTCTCTTCAGCCGTCGTGCTGTGTTTGATCTCTTTTCCTATCCTCCTTCACACTCTGGAAATAAAAAGTTTCACTCCCAAAGTTGAATTAAATGAGCGGGTCGACATAGACACAACAAAAAATGTGAACGTCATTCGTGCTAACCAACAGTATAAACCCAAGCCCCTAATGATCTCTGGATGAACACAGCAACTTGAAAACACGCAAAGTTTAAATAACACGGCAGATACCACCGACATTCCGTGGTCTTACTTTTAGCAGGCTTTGTTCATGCGGTGACTTCACACACAAGCCTCGTTTCCCTACCAAAGGGATGAATCTGTAATGGAGGAAGGTTAAAAAAGGACTACGGGAATGTTGCTCCACGACCTCATATCAGCGCCCACATGTAGCCCTGAGAGAGATTGGCCTCCACCACGTCCCCAGTAATCCCCTTGGTCAATATGCCACCTCCTCGGGGTGCGCGTAGGCGAGTCGCAACTACAGGATACACATGGGGACTTAGTGTCATGGGGGTGGTTTGTGTGGGTGTGTTGGTGGGTGGGGGGTGTATGAGAGAGAGAGAGAGAGAGAGAGAGAGAGAGAGAGAGAGAGAGAGAGAGAGAGAGAGAGAGAGAGAGAGCCAGCCAGCCAGCCAGCCAGCCAGCGAGAGGAGAGAGAGAGAGAGAGAGAGAGAGAGAGAGAGAGAGTCGAAAAAAATTTCACACAAATAAAATCTTATGATTTTGGTGCTGAGATTTTATAGCAACAGCAGCAGTTGTTGGGGTTGCTGTTGTTATTGTGTATGTGCATGTGTATCATTCACCATGGTAGTGAGAATCACGAGCTGGACTCGTAATCACCAGCCATTTCCCTCCCGGAGAGAGCTTAGAGCTCATAATAGCCCGATCTATGGGTAAGGCTGTGACCTTTCATACATCACACATCCCATCTTCTTTCTGAAGCAGGACAATAACTTCTTGGTCACTAGCGAAAACTTTACACCTTGAGCGAGGCTCGAACCTGAGTCTGCCGAATGATAAGTCGACTGTGATACCAATCAGTGTGTGTGTGTGTGTGTGTGTGTTATGACCGCTGTAAACAAAGCGAGAGGCGACAGTTGGGTGTGGAGGGCAAAGGTGGTATCTCAATGGGTGCCCACTGCTAGCCGCATCCCGGAGTTATTTTATTTTTTCTTTCGTAAGTAATTACTATAATTTGTGTCGTTGAACTGTAAATAATGAGTGGGGGTGAGACAGAGTTCGTGCCTTACTTTGTGGTGAAAGATGAATAAGGCAGATAATCCCCGACCGCCCGCCGACCACTGGGCACAGCCGGCGGTGGGGATAGGGGTTGCCTGCCTCCAAGATTTGCTTGTAGCAAGGTTGTCCTTTAATTTTTTTTTCCTATGCCGTGTCTTCTCGACTTTCGCAAGCCGCATTTCATGATAAGGATTAATATGAAGGTAGAAAACGCTTCCATTAATTATTTAGTTCAAAATGTAGACTGGAAGATTATAAACAGAACCCACTCAATAGTTCAAAATTAAAAATCGCTCCTGTGACTGTTGTACTAATCTAAAGATAATGTCAAGAGTTACAGTAGGCGATTTTTTTTTTTCTTTTGTGTGTCTGTATTTTGAATAATTGCTAGTAACACTCTTGAACCCAAATTGAAAATCTGAGTAAATTTTTCATTCAGATAATCTCGATTGGCGAGCAATTCTACCGAGTGCACTGTCAGATTCGAGATACGAAAAAATACATTTGTACCATTCATAGTCCGCATAAAACTGTAGATGGTCCCGTGTAAAATAGAACAGCGTGCTGTTCTTGGGCAAGACCACAAGGATCTCATTATCACATTATTGAATGATGTGCACCGTTCTTACATGTGTGTAGTGACAGCGTATTCGTGTGGGTTAGGGTGGATATGGTGATGGTTACACACACACACACACACACACACACACACACACACACACACACACACATAATCGCGCATACACAAAAAAACACCAATATCTAGTGTAATATTCATCTACGATATGTCAAGCTAAGGGAGATGCAGGCCTTTGAGGTCCAACGATACATTTATGTACAGTATTTGAGATCTTGTTATTTTCAGTTATAGATTAAATTTCGTTCCACACCATGGATGAAATTACTTGAGAGAGAGAGAGAGAGAGAGAGAGAGAGAGAGAGAGAGAGAGAGAGAGAGAGAGAGAGAGAGAGAGAGAGAGAGAGAGAGAGAATATAGGAATAGGTTATGCTGTTATATTTCATCACTGAATTGTAAATTCACTAATAGCCAGTCTCACGTTCAGCAGTTATATGTATATTAACTAGCTTATCAACTATACAGTCAAAGCAATAAAAATACTAACAAGATTGATATTGGGGAAAGTTGTGATTTGTACAAAGAAGCTGCGGCATTGAGGAGGTACATTGAGTTGAACAAACACTTTGTCTTTGATCATGTTGTGTCTATACGCCCAAAGACCTGAGCATTCTAACTAGCCTCTCTCAGTTTAATAACAGGCAAACATTCTTGGCTTCTAAAACACTCTTATCAGACTCTCTTGTCTTCTACCCAACTCATGATTCATGTGTTGTAGTGTGACTCATCAGTCATATGTTATAGTCTGAGAGAGAGAGAGAGAGAGAGAGACTTTGCTTTAAGGGGCAGAAAAGCTGAATATCACTGTAGCAGTGAATACATTTTCTAATGGTTTTCTACTAGTAATGGGCATTACATAAAAGTAGAGTTACCCATCAAAACTTGTCTGATGCCAAAATTAAGTGCGCGCGCTCTCTCTCTCTCTCTCTCTCTCTCTCTAGAACATAAGAAATGAGGAGACTGCAAGAGGCCAGTTGATGACCTACACGAGGCAGTTCCTTGTCTCCCACCCTTGGAATAATCCAATATTTAGCCATCCCACCTGTCATCCCTATCCATACTCTGATCCAACCGTCTTTTAGAGCTACTTATTGACTCAGCACTTACTACGTGTCTATCCAGCCTATTCCAATCGTTCACCACTCTGTTAGAGAACCACTATTTACCTATGTCTGTCCTGAAGCTAAGTTTTTCTAGCTTGTACCCATTTCCACGTGTCTTATCCTGACTACTAATTTCTAAAACCTGATCAATGTTTTCTTTATTAATTCCTTTTACCCATTTAAAAACCTCAATCATATCTGTGTGTGTGTGTGTGTGTGTGTGTGTGTGTGTGTGTGTACAGGGAAGTCCAAAAAATACGAGCAGTTAGGTTCCACTTAGCATGCTCATAAAGCAAAATTTCATATAACGTAATACATGATAAATGGTCAAATATATATTTGGTTCCAAAACTTCATCAAAGATATGTTTTTCAAGCTAAAATAAACCATACCAAACACAATAAATACACATTGTCTATATTACCTATTTTGTAGAAAATGCATTCTTCCACTGCTCACAAATATGTCTCTGCGCATCTTAAACATTGCACCACAGAGTTAAAGACTAGAGTGTGCATCCAGGGTCTACAGTTGTCACTGCTGGAGATGGACCAGCAGCCATCTTAATGGACTGAAAGATAAAAAACAAAAGATGTTACACACCTCACTCTTACCCAATTTCCTGACACTACTATTTGATATTAAGAAAAACTAAAGCCTGTGTCCTCTTCCTGAGGAAACTATCAGATAAGGTCTGGCATGCACCAGTTCTAACTTTTCATAAGCGAAAAAAAATTTAAGAAAAATATTTATGCTATATAGTATTAGTTAAATATGTTAAGAGTGTAGTTCACAATTACATACTTATGTGGCTGGCTTATTCCACAGGTGTATGCTGACCGGGATATTACCAACATTGTGGAGTCTTCACACTATTACAAAGTGCCCAACTTTTGTCGGTTGGGTCACTCCAAATGCAAAGCTTCAGCATGGGTGAAGCCATACCGGTGTCTCGGTGAGTAACCCTTTACTTAGGCATGAAAGGAAGATGAAGAGAGCAAACCATATTTTTAGCATATATATAGAATTAGAGTAAAGGCTACATTTACATGACAAATTTTGGAGTATATGTATTGTACTCTTTATTTGAGCTGATATCATGCTCACTGAAAAGGCAAGTTTTTAGTTTATTGCTCTTATAACCAAGAGATTTATTACTATCAAGCTGTATGTATATGTAATGCTTCATTCCATCTGGAAACTCACTCTGAGATCCTATGTTGTGGGTATTTTTGATTGCTTGATTACTGTAGTCTAATTTTTTTTCTCATATTTGCCTTCTCTTACATACTTTTTTTTTCTTATAGGCTATCCATATTTTTTACATAATTAGTCTTTATTTGTCTTATTCAAATCCTTCCTTTCTACATGCCAAGCCACTTTGAAGTGTTCACTTTACACATTTTAATTCCACAATTTTAATTCCACACTTTTTTCAGAATATCTTTTATAAATACTTTAACTTATGTTCTTATTTCATCTTTTGCCACCAATATGCATAGAGCACTACACCCGTGTCTCATGTACATGAGTATCTTAATCTATAAATACCTTTTTCTTAGGCCCATTCACGCACAATTCTTATCTAATGTTTGCTTGTCATCCAAGATTATTGCACTGTAAGCTTTGTTCATCACTAAAATGGGGAAAAGATGAAAATTCTTGATTTTCTTGCCAGTTTGCCAATCATACTCAATTACTTATTGAATATTGAGATATGAAAAAAGGAATCTATCAAGACAAACTTGTATGATGGTAGCAATGGCAGGAATGCTACTTAGCATTTGGAGACTGATATAATGCAATTTTAGTCCTTTCCTTATGGTCACTTACAACTTCACTCCATGTTTTTCTTTTTTCTAGTAATAAATCCTTACTCACACATCCATTAATCATATAATTTTTTCATCCTTCCACATCAACTTCCTTCACTGACGCATTATATTCACTTGCTGTTCTTGAGATCATGCTCTTTATGTGACCATGCCAATTAGGGATTACTATTCTTCAGTCACATAACTTATGCACAACATACATTCATTATCAGGACATGAATGTGTATAAGGGAAAGGTGATGCACTTAAACATGGCAACTGTAGAGGCCTTAGATTATAAGAAATATGATTTTATGAAAGTGATTGACAGAGTCTTGGAGGGTAACATTAGGGAAAAAGTTAACACAGGTGCAACATAATTGGGTCTTGTTCCAGGTAGAGGCATAACTGATACTGATCCTTAGTTAGACATCTCCAAGAGAGTATGTTTGTTGAGCTGGAAAGGTCTTTTTGACAAATTGCAGTTTGTGAAGTAGAGACTAAGAATAATATTTAGAATAGATGATTACAGGTGATAATAAAGTTATTTGGTGGTTCAGAAATTAATGTAACAGTGTAACTAGTGTAAAACTTAACTACTGAAGAAATTGCAATAAACATGGGAGTAAACCTAGGATCAATATTAAGACTACTATTCATAATAGCACTCGAGCATTTTCAAGACTTTGAGATTGGCTTCCCTTGGAAACAGCTGTATACAGATGATTTGCTTCTAATTGTCAACAGTTTGAAAAATGTGAGTGAATGGCATCCAGAGGCTGAAGTCAGGAGACTTTAGGACCAGGCTACCCAGGGAAATGTTATACAATGTTTGACAATGTGCCAGTACTAAGGAATAATGTTTGGTCATATGCAGTATGCAAGAGGGGTGCAAGTAGTAATTTCTAGGCAATGTGTGTTGAATCATTGCACAAAAGGAGAAGTGGTATAATAAGCAATTTCAGTAATGTAATTGATTTTAATTGCAGTTTGTGGAATGGGAACTAAATGATGGAATTAGGGTGAAAAGTACTAATATTGGAAAGGAGTCCTTGCACTGCATTAATAAATTTTGTTACCAGGGGACATGATTAATACAGGGGTGGAGAAGCTAGCTCTATAGCAACAGTTAGGAAGGGATGCAAGAAGTTTCAATGAGTTCATTCCCTTCAACCGTAAGAAGTCCTCCTTGTACATAAAAAGCAGATTTTACATATATATATTATAATTTTATTATATACTTTACTCTTCATATGTTAGAAGCACATTGATTTTTAGTAATGAAAAAATTGTTGTAAGAGATGATGCCAAGAGGCTGGAGTGTATTGAAAAACACATGGTGAGGTGGATATGCAGGGCTGCTGAGAGCAGTTGAGAATGAGAGCATCAGTTAAATAATGAGAAAAGGCAGATTACATTCATATGTCCATACAGAGCAAAACTATGAAAATGACTGAATGAAGTGTCATTTTGAAATGATAGGGACAATATCAGTGGGTAGACCAAGAAAGATGTGGGATGAGGTTGTGAAGGAGCTTGAAAGTAAAGACTTGATAGCAAGTTATGCATAACCATTTTACTTTTGTGAACTGTCATTGGGTGACAAAGGCTATGTATTTACATAAGCATGAAACTTGCATTTCAAAATTAATATGAAACTTGACTCCCAACATTTATTAGACCTCTTGATGCTTTTGACTGGGTTCTAACTGGTCACTGTAAGAAACTTTGTTCCATATGTCTATGTTAGCAGAAAAATAATGTTCCTTAAACTACTCTTTACCTCCATGGACACATTTCTTCCTCTCATAACACTCGCAAGTGATTTTGACACACTTGCCTTTCACAGCTCTCTCTTATTTCTCCTTCCATCTCTCCATATTTGCATAGTAATTGTTCCCAAATACTTAAACATTTTCACTTCCTCCTAAAAGTACCTCACACCTTCCTACTGCTGGCACATTCACCCTATAAGGTGTACTAAAATTCACCACCTCTGCTTCCCTCCTTTCAGAAATCATTATCTTACTTTTCCCACATCATTTACATATAATAATATTTGCAATTTTGATATATACTTTATACTATATAATATTAAAGATTATATATATATATATATATATATATATATATATATATATATATATATATATATATATATATATATATATATATATATTCTATATATACTATATAATATCAAAGACTATATCATGTAATACAGGTATACCACCGATTTACCAGAAATGATGATCCAGCACCTCCATTAGTCCAGAGAAGAAAGCTTGAAATACTTGTGACCAGCAAATTATTTTATCAGGCAGCCATATATGGCATTGAATGTAACACACGTTCATTTGAATTGTTAACACAGCACAACTTGGTAATGATCTCTCAATTTTGTGAGATTCTAGCTTATTTTTTACATTTAATCCTAGCTATGGCTTCTAGGAGAATCGGTGTCAGTGATGTGTCAAATGTAAACACAAGTCCATGTCAATCCCAGAAAAGTGGCAATATTATAAAGAACTGAGATTAATGTGATGAGATCCTGCGCGCCTCTAAATATATGTTTATTGTCAAGAAGCGTAATATATGTCTCAACTTTGGGGAGGCGGTGGTACAGTGGTCTAGCATTCAGGTATGCGAGCCTAGGATCCTGGGTTCAATTCCCTGTTATTCGCTGACCACTTTTCATTCTTTGGTATACCGCCAAGTGGCCAAAGACTACCGAAATTGCTGCCATACTGTCCTCAGACGGGTCTTACAATGTTATATGCATATAGGCTGTAGTAGCAATTAGCCTTGCACGTTCTCAACATATTCAAGAGAGAATGTAAACATTTGAGGCTGATCTGTAAACCTACGCCTAATAACAGGCAAGGCAAGTCCATCTGTGCCTCCATAAAAGCCTACTGGAGCCAACGGTTAATGATATAGAAAAAAAAAAAAACTAAAAAAAAAAAAAAACTAAAATATAAATCCTGAAATGCTGAAAAAAATTGTAAGGGCAATTAAAACAGTCATCTCTCAACCCTCTCTCAAAATGTTATCTAACACCATTCATTAACCTAATCTTAGTAGATGCAGTGTGTATGATCCAGAAGTGAAACTGGACTAAGTAATATGCAAAACCTTAATGGCGAGATGGTCAAGGTCAGTGTAGGTCTGGAGCATCTCTTCACATTTACCAAAAACAAGGCTATGGTGTTACAATGCTTACAATGTGGGATGAAGAAAGTGAAAAAAACAATTGGACGTTTCCTATACAAACGGGACTGTATAAATCAGAAAAAAACAACTTATTTACAAAAGTGGAAAAAACGAGGAATAAGAAAAGAAAAGGAGCAAATCAATGTATGCATGGACCAGTAAAAGAAAATTGTAAAAGAAAGCGTCATTGCAAAGGCAAAGCCTCAGACTCTTATCTGATCTAAGTATGTTACTGGTTCATCAACATTTTATGATTAAGTAAATGAGTAAAGAGACAAAATTTTGAAATTTTATGCAGACAACGATTCCAAGAAACTTTAGAAAAACTATGAAATATGGTAAGAGTACTGAACATGATTGAATGATGGTAGAATAGTTTCAACAACATTGGAGTGATGGAGTTATCAGGTAGCATGGTAGTGGAGCAAGCTCAGTTGTTCCATAGAAAACTAAAATTAAAACATGAGTGCAGTTACAACAAACGTTGGTTTCAAAGGTTCAAGAAGTGCCATGGAATTTCTATACATTAAGTGTGTAGGTGCAGTTTGCAAACCCCAAGGGAGCTGCCAAATATATGGATGAATCGGCTGGTCCAGTAAAATGGCTGATCTGGAAAGGTTTTGGAACCAAGAGAGCTGGTAAATTGGAGGTGCATCTCTATGATCATAATCATGCTCACATTGACAGTATTGGAATATAATTCTGCAGTTTTGGCAGGGCATTGTAAAAACAATTTGTTTATGTATTTGGGGGAAAAAAATCTTCTACACAGAGCTCCACACACACACACACAAACACACACACACACATATCTACACCGTTGATAAACTTCAAATATCAGCTATTGTAGATATCTCTCAGTAATGGCCACTTCACCAAATATACATAATGTACTCTGAATAGCCAGGTGCAACTGTTTAGCTTGACTTTGTCAAGCTTTGTCAAGCTTGACTTTGTCAAGCTTCGCCAGTTATAGACAAATTTAAGGAATCAAAGCTGCCTAACTGCCACACACCAGGAACAACTCAATCATCGCACTTATGTTATCATCTCGTGCTTTCCCTATCATTGCTACTTTCTTTTAGTTTTTCCTCCCCCATTTTCTTATTTTGGTATTGCAAGGAGAATGCAGCCCTAGGTGAACCAGGCCTCAAATGGTAGCAAAATACCTAAAGATGCGGGAAAAAGTGTCCGTGTGACACGGGCTTAAGTGTCACACACAAACACGGAATCCTTGCTAATCAAGTCCATAATAAAAATAATTTTAAAAATAGGATAATATAATAAAATATATTATGATGATATTTTAATGATGTTGTTGATTGTTGAATGTAACACATGATTAATATTGGAATTGAAAACGGTAGAGAAATTGTGACAATGAGGTAATTGTGTTATTACCAGCTTGATCATATTCCAGTGTTATAGATTCAGCATGGATACTATAATGTGTCTAGGGCAGAATTAGTTTGGATTAAATATCCATTACCAACTTTTGACACTCTATATTGGTAAACATAATATATAAAGCTTTATGTTTTTCTCTTTTTTACAGAAGGGTCATTCCAATCTGATGCCCTACTGGTGCCTGAGGGTTGCCTCTTTGACCACATCCACAACCAGTCCCGGTGTTGGGAGTTTGACCGCTGGAACACTACTGCTGACCATGCATGTGGTGCCCGCAGGATGACACTTAAGTCCTTTGCTATGCTGCTACCCTGTGGCATAGATGTGTTTTCAGGGGTAGAATTTGTCTGCTGCCCCAAAAACTACAAGAACCATGGGAAGGCCCGTCCCATGGAGGTAGAGGAACCAGTGGCTCTCCCCCAAATGGACCGACATGCCCAACAGTCTCTTTCTCCACCCACCCCTACACCCACACCTCGGGTCCCCACCACCACTACACCTCAGGTGAGCATAACTAAGCAGACAAACATGTGTGGCTAAAGACAGTATTGAGGAAGAAATGAAGTACAGCTTGACAATTTAGTTCCTGACTAATTTTTTGATTATTGAACACTTATAGCAAATACTACTACTATTCTCTCTCTCTCTCTCTCTCTCTCTCTCTCTCCTCTCTCTCTCTCTCTCTCTCTCATCATGTGTTAACCATTTACAGGAGGTTGGTGCAAGGGATGAATACTTCAGTCGATTTGACCCCCATGAAGAGCATGATGCCTTCCGTCAGGCAGAGCAGCGGCTGGAGGAACGTCACCGTGAGAAGGTGTCCAAGGTGAGTCCATTGACCCACATCGTGAATATGATCTTATAAGTGAAACTTTGCAATTCAATGTATACATAGCATATATACATTCCATTTGAAGATCCTTTACAAGTAAAATACATTTTCTGATCGAAAATGTTAAGAGCAATTGACATATACTTGTATTTCTCGGCTCACTAATACAAACATCACCCCTAAGTTAACAAAACTCCAGAGCCCATATTTCAATTTGAAAGTTACAGTGGTAGGTACAGCTAACCAAAAAGTTTTCAAAAGCCACAAATCTGCTATCTCAAGTTAACTTTGATAACAATGAATTGCTAAAAATGCTATAAAAAAGGGGTAGAACCTAACGATAATCACTACCTGCTAATTTTTATTATGTAAATTTAGCTTGAGTTTGGTTTTTTGGTTCTAAAACCCTTAAAAACAGATTTAGAACTGAAATTTACATAAAGATGAAGCTTGCAAAGATCTGATGATGATCAAGGTGTACATCATAGGATGTCCATCTTACACCATCCAAAAGGAACACCTACCAATTAGTCTGCTGTCTAGCACTGGCTTTTCATATGTCATCTAATTTTTTTTTAAAAACTAGACTTTTCTGGGATCAAAAAGTGCCAGATTTGGATAGTGGATGAAATGTGATTTCCAGTAATGTTTTTTTCATGTATATCTGGATAGAATTGGCAATAATACAATAAATACGGCTGATTTGCATGCACTTGTCAAATTGCTCGGGAATTGGAAGTCCAGTGATGTCATGCATTCCAAAACCATTCCAAGCGTCCATCCCTGTTCACTATATGACCTTGAACTTTAGTGCAGAAGTTCACAATACTGCTCAGCTGCTGTTACATTGATCAATTATGTGATGTGTTTATATATATATATATATATATATATATATATATATATATATATATATTATATATATATATATATATATATATATATATGTAAGAATGTAAGACTGACTGTTGCAGACACACTAACAACAAACAGGACAGACATGTATTGTTTTAGGGTTTACAAACCTTTTTGACAATTAAACATAATATGTAGCTTACAAACCAATCATTAAAGTAATAAAATTCCATATGATCTCAGTATGTGATGGATCACAACAGCAAACTCCTGAAAGTATCTGCAATACTATTGACAGCTGGGGTACATCAAAGGACTGAATGTAATTGTTTTGAGAAAACATGATCCAAGAGACCATAGTATAAGCCTGTTGTAACAATAATATTTCTTCAGTGTCAGTCACTCAAATTTGGATTTGTTATCTCTCAATGGTTTCTAAATTGGTCTTGGTGTGTCACCTGGTTTGAGAGAAATTCACCCACAAATTGTGAAGAAATATATATGGTCTTGAATTAAGGATTGGACTTGTGATAGGGCACAGGAATGTAACCATCATTGACAACTCCCAGTACAGAACAGTCGTTTCAATATGGTTTGCTTTCATCATGACAGATCATGAAAGAATGGTCTGATCTGGAGGAGCGTTACCAAGACTTGCGTGCCAAGGACCAACATAGCGCTGAGGAGTTCAAACATCGGATGACCCAGCGTTTCCAGCAAACTGTAGAGGCTGTGGAAGCTGAGAATGAGGCAGAAAGACATCAGCTAACTGCTCTCCACCAGCAGCGCATTGTTGCCCACATCAATGAGATGAAGAGGGAAGCAATGACCTGTTATACCCGAGCTCTTGCTGAGAAACAACCCAATGTAAGTTTCCTATTTTGTAATTATAAAGCAAAAAATACCTTACTTCCATGTCACAAATGTATTAAACACTATGTAATTCCTTTGTGTGAAATTTTTATGCTACTTCTGACTGTATTATTATTATAAACTTCCTCCTTCCAGACACACCGTGTCCAGAAGTGTCTTCAAAAGCTACTCCGTGCCCTCAATAAGGACCGCCACCACACTGTTTCTCATTACAAGCACCTTCTCAACTCTGACTATGAAGCAGCTGATCGTGAGCGTGACTCCACCCTGCAGCACCTCAGTGATTTGGAGCGCATGGTCAACCAGTCCCTGAACATGCTTGCCAGGTAATACCTTTGTTCATAGAAATTCTCATTGTGGTGGGCTAAAACTCTATATTTTCTTTTTGGCTGAGTTTGGTATATTATCATAAATTAGTACCGTCAAATCTCAGTTTTCGTATGATTCAGTTTTCAACAAGTTTTTTCGTCAAAATTTTGTCCCAGTTTTCGTACATCCACTCGGTTTTCATACAGTTGAAAATGGTCAATACCAAACTCGTCCACTCATTTCCCGGAATCAAGCACCCACATAAAGCATCCCATGTGTTCATGACTCAGTCTGCCTTTGTTTCTCATTGAGTGAGCATCATCCCACGCGTTCATTTGAAACATTTTGTAATAATCCATTGTTTTTTGTGCTTGTTTATTGAGTGTGACTGCTAAATAAGCCACCATGGGGCCAAAGAAAGTTCCGAGTGCCAGCCCTTTGATAAAGAAGGTGAGAAACACGATAGAATTCAAAACAGAACTCATAGCAAAGTACGAAAGTGGCGTACGCGTGGCCGATCTCACAGGATGTACGGGAAGTCTGCATAAACGATCAGTTTCATCCTGGCAAAGAAAAAAGAAATCAAGGAAGTTAATGTTGCGAAAGGGGTAAATGTGCTAACGAAACAGAGATCGCAAACAATTGAAGATGTTGAGAAGGTGTTGTTGGTGTAGATCAAAGAACAACAATTAGCGGGAGATAGTGTTTCGGAGGCGATAATTTGCGAAAAGGCAAAGCTGTTGCATGTGGATCTCGCAAAGAAAATGCCTGGAATGAGTGCTGCTGTTGGTGAATTTAAGGCCAGCAGAGGCTGGTTTGACAAATTCAAGAAGCGAACTGGCATACACAGTGTGGTAAGGCAACAAGAGTCTTCAATTAAGGTAAAAGTGATGTTAAATGTTCATTTGTCAATTTTATTAGTCATTTATATTTATTTTCCATTGTTTTCTGTATGTAAAACTATAGTTATTCTCTATAAAATGTAATTTTTGTTAATATTTTTGGGTGTCTGGAATGGATTAATTGGATTTACAATATTTCTTATGGGAAATATTGCTTTAGTTTTCGTACAATTCGGTTTTCATCAGACTTTTTTGAATGGATTAATTACGTAAACTGAGGTTCCACTGTAATGGTAATGTACCCGAACATAATCCTCAATGCATATTCACAATTGCATCTCCTTTCATCATGGTAGGAATTATCATGTTCTGTCTCAGTGTGTATTTTGAAGTTTAAGTTATATGAATTTCAGAAATTCAAAAAACATTTGAAAAGATGTGCAGCTGTTAACTTCAGCATTTTTAATTATTACTTCCAACTTCTCCTTTTTAAGTCTAATCGAGAGTATGATTGATGAAATTAGAAGAAAATTTCATATAATTTGCTGCATACTCATAGATCTGTAATTTTACATTTTTTGCACATTTTCCAGGCATCCTGACCTAAATGCCAAGATTGGGCGACTGATGCGGGAGTATTCAGCTGCCCTGCGTAGCAAGTACTCCACTCCTCCTGAACTGTCTACACATGCTCCTTTGCCACTTGCCACTGGTTAGTGAATGCAAAATAGCTTTGTGGTCTTGGTAGTTGCATAGTTATTTCATAAATTCATCATATTATATAGGTAGTTCGGAAATCTCACAACTATTGGCAACTTCCATACTCCTAAAATCCTCTGCTTACCATTTTTATTCATCAATATGTTCAAATTTCCTTCATATTCAGTCATTTTGCTTCCTTCTTTAAATATTGTTGACATTACAAAAGATAAATCCACAAGGACAGAAATTAGTAATAGATGGCAGGGTAGATTAAAAGGTGGAATGATTTTAAACCCAAAAAACCCGACCAGAAAAGAAACCATACAGATATAGTTTCCAAATTTGCATAGATTGGACAAGAATTTGTATAAACACTGTTTGTTGTAAAGGCCTCAACACCTATAAGACAAAATATGGTGAAGTACTATATGTCAGAATAGTGATATCAAATGTAATATAAATGACAATTACATACAGGAGTGTTAGAAGCATACATGACCTTTTTGTGTCTCCAAAGTCAATAGGTTTATCATGCATGTACTCCTTTATCATATCCTTTCATCTTATAATTGGCCTTCCTCTCCTATTAAGACACTCTATTTCATTCACATAAATTTTCTTCACAAACTCTTCACTTTTCATTACCTCAAGATGACCAAACTACCTTAAAGTATTTTATTTTATCAATTCCACTACAACAAATTTCACTCCATTTGCACAACTTCCCAAGCCACATCTTCCATACACGCTTCCACTGCTCTCAATCTCCCATCTTGTGATGCCACATGTCCCTCTCATTTAGTTTATTTCTATATCAATGTTGGCAGAATACACATCCTTAAATCTCTCTTTACCTTCATGGACACAAACTCTCATAACCCTTGCAAGTGATTCTATAACTCGCATGTCTTTTACAACCCTCTCTCTTATTTCACCCTTCATCTCTCCATGTTTGCACAGAATTGTTCCAAAATAGTTCAAACTCTTTCACTTCCTCCATTCTCTCACCTTCTAAAATTACTTCACACCACCTTACTGCTGACACATTCACCTTATAAGGTGAACTCAAATACCTCTACTTCCTTCCTTTCAAAAACTATCACCTGACTTTTTCCAGCAATCACTTTTAGCTTCCTTCTCCTACATACACTATAAAATTCATCTACTACTTTGAAGTTCCTCTTCATTCTCTGCAAACAACATAGTGTCATCTGCAAAAAACATACTTCCACGAACTTCAATTTTTTACCCTTTTACTTCTTAATTTCATTTTTTACTATAAAATTTCATTGTCCTCGTTTCCTACAAGGTACATGTGTTTTTTACGAACTGTTTCCTGCTGGCATGTTGCTGGAGGGAGAACGTGTTCTAATCTATCCTGTTATCCCACATGTAGTTTACTAGTAGTAGTATGTAGTCCAGCAGATAGCCTAGTCATAGACCAAAAAGTCTTCTGGTATTTGTTCTTCTAATGTTCACCACCCAACCCATTTCACTCATATTCAATCTTGCACCTACATTTCCCACTTTAGTTTTCATTTCCCTCATACTCTCATCCATAAAAATACTAGTCATAATGACATCATTGTCTCGCTCCTACTCCTATAGGAAAACTCTCACTGAGCTCTCCAATCACTCTCACACATAGACTTGCCACCCTATAAAATGCCTTAATTCTCCTCCAACAGCATAAATTTATAAAATGTTCCAAAACGAACTTCCTTACATTTTTCTAGATTCATGAAGGCTGCAAACAGTTTTCTCACTTTTCCCTAAGCACTTTTCTATCATTTAAATTGCACATATCTGGTCCACACAGCTTTTTGCATTCCTAAATCCTGCTCATCACTACCTACCCTTCAGTTTCTTCCATCAATCTCTCCCATACACTTATCCAGGCACACTAAGCAAACTAAATACGAATGACTTATTTTTACAACCTTAATATAATTTAATGCAAGGGCACAACAATTACCTTCTTAACTCATCTGGTACGTCTCCATGCATGTTCACTTATCAGACACATCCATTCACCATTGTTTCTTCTTCATATTTTGACATTTCTGCAGTTTTTCCAATCACACATGCAGCTTTGCCACACTTTAATTTGGCTATTACATTACTTCCTTACTATCAAATCCTTTCTGCACACACACACACCACCCGTTTGCATACCCATGCTCGATACAAATTGCTTCCCTTTCTGTCTTCTTATTCACTAACCATTCAAAGTGACTCTTCCATACTACTTTCACCTCCTTTATACTACTTACATGAATTCCATCTTCTCTCTTAATTCTCTCATTTACACCTTCAACTCCTATATTTTAACTTCCTTCCAAAACAACTTTTTTTTTTCCATTAAACTTCTCACTCAGCTACATCTACTTTCATCTATTTTCCTTTTACTTTCTTTCACCAACTACTTAAGCCGAATGCACACTGGAAGCAAAGCTACGCTACGCGCACGATGCTGCGGACGTACGCTGGCGATCGCTGCTACGCGAGTATCCACACTGGAAGAGATACCACCAAGCTCTATTTTCAAACAAGTATCACATCATTCAGTGGCTGCAGCCATGGGAGACTGTACTCTGTGGTTTATTGAGGAGGAGGAGGAGAAGGTTTGGTGAATATCATCATCTTATGCAAGAGTTGGAAGACGATGAAGAAAAATTCCAACACTACTTCAGATTATCACCCACTCAGTTCAATGAAACACTCTCACTTATTAAACAAGATATCAAGAAACAAGATGAATATATATATAATATATATATATATATATATATATATATATATATATATATATATATATATATATATATATATATATATATTATATATATATCCCTCCGTAGTCATGTCATATAAGCAAGGATATTTCCGTACTTCTATTAGTTACTCCATTAGATGCTCCATGCGGATTGTAGATGATTCTATCGTGGCCCTTGATGGACTGTCAAATGTCAACTCATTGGTGTGGGTGTGGGGGCCCAAAATATTCCCAGAGTACTCAACTGCGTATGCGTTAACGGAGCTATGTTCTTAAAAAATTGCCGGCCCGGGGACAGATCAAGCTATGCACATGACAGCTAGCATAGCAGATGTAGCTTTGCAACTGGTGTGAACACACCTATTGAAAATACACAGAGGTGATTGAAAGCCACCTAGCTTTGCATCGCACGCATCCCGTGCGTAGCGTAGCTTTGCTCTTGGTGTGCATCCGGCTTTAACCTCATTATTACAAAATGTGTACTAGTTCTCCTCTTTTCTCTTATTTCCTCTGCCACATTCCTTTCTTTTATATACTTTCCTCTTCTCTTCTATAGTCTCCTGTATCTTATACGTCCATTTTGCACTTTCCTTTCTCTGATCCCTCAAAGTTCTATACTCAACCACTTCTGCTGCTACTACAGTCACTCTACCTTTAAACAACCTAAATACCTCACTAGCACTTGCTCCCTCATCAATTGTCATCCTAAATTATCTCAGTCTCACACATACCTTCCTTTCATACTCCTCGCTAACCTCTTTCCTATCCATCCTTTCACTAGCTAACACTTTACTCACCATTCCCTTGCCATTTTTCCTGCCATACTCCCATCTACCTTTATATCTTTATCTTAGCTAACACAACACAGTGGTCTGTCCATCCTTCTCACTGCCTTAGCATCCAATACATCCTTCCTCAATTTCTCATCCACTGCTATGTAATCAATCATATGTACTCTTCTGTTCACTCCTCTCTAAATTACTGTTCTTATATTATAATCTGATTTACACTCTCCTTCGCTAATCTAAATTTATATTGCTCCTTGCAAACTTTGTCCTTTGTAGTTTTTTGTACTCTTTCAATTAATGTTTTACCATACACATTGCCAGGTATACTAAAAAGTTAATTCCTATTTAACTACCACACTCGTTCCCCTTTTCCTATATATAATGGAATTATAATATCCTTTGTCCAGTCATAAGGTACTTTCCCTTCTTTCAAGGTTGAGTTATACATGACCTGCATCCATTCAGTTATAGCTTCTCAACATTTTGCAATGCTTCAATGATGACAATATTCAGAAAAGACGGCTTGGTCTTAATATAAAACATTTTCATATAGAATTGAAATTCATCCTATCTTTGAAATTCCCTTTTCTCTTTTGAGAGATGATTCTAGGAAGCATCTACTCCAAAACAGTTTTATCCTATATTATTATCAAAAAGTGATTAGCCCCATGTACTAGTCAACAAATATGCAAACCATTATATGATCAGAAAAAAAGTATTATAGAGTAGTTGCAGTTATATTTGTGTTACAGATGTGCAGAGCGAAGAGGACCATGTGTCTGGTGACAATAGCGATGAGACAGTGAATGAGGAGGTGGATGAAGAGCATGGCGATGATGACACGGATCATGATGATGATGATGAGGAGGATGAGGAAGGTGATGATGCTCCTGGGGCATCTGATGAAGAAGATGATAGTGACAATGATGATGATGACGAAGATGATGAGGTAAGACTTTGCTTTTCATATTATGTAAGGATACAGTTTTGTTGATTCTATGAAAAATTGTTACACTGTAGTGGCCTGGTGGTGTATTAGTTAGTAAACTGATTCACAAGCCAAAATTTTAACCTCAAACTAGGTTGAGAAAATTTAGGGTCATCTACTTTCATGTTGTAACCCCTGTTAATATCAAAGAACAGGTACATACAGACATTAAGAAGAAAAAAAACAGCTGTCACATGTGGTATTAGGCTTAATTAGGCAATACTCTTAATTGTTACATAACACTACTAATAGCCTGAAACCATTAAGGGCATTTCCTAATTAAATCTACCACGTAAGACTTCTGCTCAACAGCTTAGTGGGTTATTTTCATCTGTAAACATCCTATACTGTGTGCCTGATTTTGACCATAGTAACAATTTCCCAAGAGCAATGAAAACATATATGACAAAAGAAAAGTACTTCATGAAATAGGAAATAAAATCTGAATATATTAATAAAATGAATCTTAAACGTGAAAAATTAATTTCAAGTGGAAAGTATGAAATTCGTGAGAGGAATTAAACTGGGATATTATGTTAAGTTATAAGGACTTATATTTACCTTTGACCTAGATGTGTGATTCCTTTTATTCCATGGTTATTGTACCTTTTTACAGTTTATTTACTTTTAATCTCTCAACTTCTCTTTAGCAGGAAATCAAGTTTATTAAATTATTCTAAAAGATAGTCATGTTCCACCTTAACCATGTTTTCCATATTCCATTCTCTTTCCAAACATTACTAAAGTTTCATTTAATTGGCAGGACTACACAGACTCTATGGATACCTACCCTGAGGAACCAGAGTTTAGCAGTATGACTCAAGCCAGTCAAAGCCAAGAATCTGAGAGCGAGTCAGTCAGCCAGGACCCAGTAGAGCTGGATACTCCCACTGCAGAGTCAGGTCTGCGGGCAGCCTCCTCAGCCCCTAACACCTCAACTCCCAATGCCTCAGTCCGGCCAGAGCCTCTCCTGGTGCACCACGCTGAGGATGTGCAGGTGGCCCATGCCCAACAACACCAGATCTCCCACTCCCAGTCTGTACGTGTCCATGTCTTCTACTATACCTGTTTTGAAGAACAAAAAATTATTTGTTTCATATAACTAGTTTTGTTATGAGGAAGATGGTAGTGAGCACTTCCACTTTGGTTTCTTAGGCCAGTTGAGTCAGTTTTAATATTAAGAATGAGAAAATAAATGTCTTGTGTCTCAAAATTCAAAATGGAGCACATAAAAGTTATCATAATCATACTATACATAATATAATATATATTCATAGTATACATAATCATACTTGATTCCTTTGGCTGTGGCCTTATATCGATTTTATCTCATACAATCTAAGACAAATCATCCTCTATGCATGTATCTACCTTACAAAAATCTCTGTCTGCATCTTGGTGATGTAGAACCTTCTTAGACATATAATACTGATAAGGAAGTGACCATGTAATCCATGACATGATTTGGAAGTATTTCTTGGCTAAAATGTAAAGCCAATACCCTCAAGAAAGTTGCAACCATATTTCATCTTGCTCTGTAATAGAAATTTCTTTGCTAATGGAAGGGATTATGGAATGTACTTCAAACACATCCATATTTACTAAAGACTGAATTTTCACACATTCATACATAAAAACAGTTACTTAATTATATCCAGCTGACGCTGTATTTATTTACTTTTATCCCCATAGAGTTACAGTGTGATGCGGGAGTCCTCAGGCAGTGAGAGCCGTGGGGTGTACTTCACTTTAGCCTTTGCTGGTGTGGCACTAATGATGGCCATGGTGGTAGGCATCATGGTGCTGCGGCGCAGGAACAGCACCAACCCACACAGTCAGGTCAGTATTGAACTTATCCAAAGCTAAATATGGTGCAACTTGTAAATATAGAAAATCAATAGTTGTGCCTTTTTTGTTTTTTTGTTTTAAATTTCAAGTTTATGTAACTGGTACATATGCATTCCTAGACTTCGAATGAAGATTAAAGATCTAGGATTTAGACAGTGGAAATAGTTCTTTGAGAGGTGGTTGTGGTGTTAATAGGATGGATGGTGAAAGCAGTGAAGGTTTGGTATATCTGTATAAGGTAAGTGAATGAATTGTGGAGGGGTGGAGGCAGTCAAACACAGCACCTTAAGATGGTTTGATCACATGGAGAGAAAGGGAAGAAATGAGGGGAAAAGGAAGATATACAAAGGTGGAGCAAATGTTGTGGATGAGAGAACGACTTCCTACACAATTAGAGGAGTGTTGGAATACTTGAGAGAGGAGGAACTGGATGTTAAAAGGAATAGTACACTAGATTAGAATGCATGGACAGGAACAAATAGAAACTCCTCTGTCCTTGTCATTCCCTTGAAGGAGTTACAAGGAATGGGATTTAGAATAGTTTAGGTTCAATCACCATCATAATTTTTCTTTGTCAACAGGGTTTCATGGAGATTGACCAGGCCATCACACCTGAAGAGCGGCATGTGGCCAACATGCAGGTCAATGGATATGAAAACCCCACCTATAAATATTTTGAAGAGAAATAAACAGTGCAGGGGGGGAACATTTTGTTCCCAGATAAACAGAAAGGGCAGCGATTCATCAGTTTTCCCCCAAAGGAATCATGCATCTGTATTTACCTGTCAGGCTGACTGCTAAGACCAGAAAATCTTTGTACTTGACTCTAAAGTGAGGTGAGGTGTGACTGGGGTCAGCCAAGAAGGGGATAGTGTTGGAACATCACTTGTGAACAGAAAAGTTCAGCTCACAGGTGCTGACGATGTGCATTGTCATTTCAGAATCACTAGTTGTCAATTCAGTATTTGCTATAATATTAAGGCAGTCATTAACCAACTTCATATATAATTGATAGATCTTGGCTAATATCAGAGCTCTCCTAAGTAATCCCAAGAAATAAATGTGCAAAACTTTCAGAACCTGGAATTTTTTTTATTTGAGCTTTCATTTTAGTGTTTTGCATAACATGTTTTATGCCAATTCACAGGCTCATGAATTTTATTGCAGTAGGTGAAATGCATTGCTTTAAGCTTTTCAATATTTTACTTTGACATTCCATGGAGTCGGCAAGTCCTGATTCTGAGATGCACAGTCAAGTGTTGTGTGCAACTCAAGCCTTAAGCCATTGGGTTTTTTTAGCCACTAATACTACCATTATCCAGTCTGGGACTTTCAACACACTGGGATAGCTTAACCTAACATGATTTTAATGCTTTAATTAATTTGCTATCATGAAATGAGCATTAGAAGTCATGTTGAAATTGAACCAGCTAAGGATGTTGACTCCTGGGTACATGTGGTAGTTGTCCTGTAATCCATTGTAAATTATGTAATATGTCCAGAATACAATAATTTGTTACAGTAGCATACAATAGGTTTTACCATCATTCTGTCCTAAATTTACCTTATTGACTTAAAACTTAGAAGCCTTTATAAGTAATTACAAAATGAGGTAATAAAGATTAAAGTCTGAATGTTGAAGGTGCTCTGTGGAGTCTCTTGCGCATGTTGCCTCTATCAGCCTGTGTGTTGGTAATGCCCCTGTACACTTATCCTCATAAAAGTCAAATAAGTCTACAGTATAGCTGGTTGGCAGTATGCATGAAAGGAGAGGCAGTGTTGTATCCATACCTGGGGTAGGTCTGATCACCTGGCTGGGTGGTAACAAGAGACTGGCCTGAGCACCTGCAAGAGTTCAGAGGTTCCGGGCAGTTACTGGAAACGGGTTGGTGTTGTGAGGCTGGGGTCAATCCTCTCAGCCCAGCACCAAGGTCTAAGTGGTCTCATGACACATTATTTTTTATGCTGGTGGCTGACATTTTTCTCATTAATTCGTAGGATAAATTATATTTTTGTCATTTCCATCTCAGAAAGGTGCAGTTAGACATTCTTTTGTTTTATGAAGTCCAAAGTAGATTTCTAGGTCTAAGATTTTTTTTACTTATACATAAATATATATATACATATATAAATATATTTTTGATCCATTGTTTTAGTTTTAAATATGGTTAATCAACCTGACCTTCAGAAGCAAAAACAAGCTCCACTGCATTATGAAAGTCACAAATTGTTTGAGGTGTACAGAATTGTTTTCCTTTTGTTTTGGACTTTAAAAAGTGCAGAATTTGTACTCATCGGTAATTCCAATATTTGTAAAGGTAATATCCTAGTGCACTAATGTAATTGTGTAAAGCTAATTCATGAAGTGTGGAAAGATGACAAAAACTATAGTGGGATTTTTCCTCACATAGATAAATTAATGTCATTATTGGTGGTGAGCAAATAACCAACCATAGTCCAGTACTCCTCTCCCTATGTGTGTGCGTACAATGTAAGTGTTGCTGTACGTGCACAGTTAAGTGTTGCTGCTTGCCTTCAGTAAGCTGTTGTGTGGAAGTAATTAACATGGATTCCTCTACACACCTTCTGCTCATATACTTTTACATGTATGTTGAGTCTTAGCATGACCTGAAGGATAAGAGTTTGGATATCACTTTCAACAGGTATTATAAATAAAGGTTAGAGGTCCATCACATAGGACTGTTGAGCCATGCTGTATGACTGCCACAAATAACGTAACTGAACTTCTGACTATAAAAATAAAAAACATACATACTTAATGCGAATCACCCTAGTTACTTTCAATCAAGCCATTCCTTTTTGTGATAACCAAAGTTTATCAAGAATCCTGCATCATTCCTTATGTTTTCCAAGTCTCTGGTATATATTGCTATAGTTTGTTGTTTGATTATAATAGGAGCAGTACATAAGAGCTAGCTAAACTCACCCCACCACTCAAGAGCATATAAACCTTTAGATATATATTGAGCATGTACATAATGAGTGGCACAGGGGTTTTGTGTCATATATGATAGAGTTGTATCATTTTATACTATATGACTTTCTGTAGTTCAAGTTTCTCATCATGGCGCGCAGGATTTCCCCACCATCAGCATACTGAGTTTACTAATGCTTTACCTTTGGTTGCATGTCAGTTTTTATTCTTTTTCTAATTTCTGTACTCACAGAAGCTGTTCTGGAACGAGCTCGATACATATTTTTTTATCAACCTCATTAGTCCCATAGCTCGTTTCTTATGGTTTCTTGTTTTTTTTATTTTTTTATTTTTTTTTATTCTATTAATTTTTTTTTCTTTTGCCAAGGAGAAATCATCATTGTAGGTATTACTTTAGCTAGACAGTAAAATGGAGTCACAACTTAGATATTAGAAAGTACTGACATTAACTGTGAATTATTTAAAAAGAAAAGTGCTTCTTCTTTGTGGAAGTCAAATGTGCAAAAGCCAGAGAGTAGCCCATCTGCATCTCTGAATGGCCAGCCACATCACATATAAGGAGGAAGGGGAAAATAAAATTCATTAAGTGTTTATAGTTGCTTCCCAATTATTGATATATTTTGGGCTATTGACTTGGAAATCAACAGCTCAAATGAGAACAAATGAAATCATAAAAATCTATTGATCCTAAAATAATAATAGGTGTCATCCTTCTTTTCCTCTCTTACTGTGGAATGTGTCATTAGTGTTCTCTAACCACTGTAGCTTAAGTCTGTACATGTCTCACACACTAGCAGGTTAAGTGACCTCCCATGCATCTCACCTCCCATGCCATCTGGCCAGTATGTAATGATATACGGCTGCTGTTGATGAAGTTTTAAGTATTTTTACAAAAGAATGTGAATTAATGGTAATGTATCATGGGAGTTGGGATTGAACTTGATCTGAATAAATGTACCAAAAAAATAGAAATAATTGTTTTATTTACCATGGCTTATCAGTGTGTCTCAAGGCCAGGTTTTTGGAGGCCAACAAGAGTGATTAGGGTAAACACCCTTTCCCTAGGATTCTAATTTTCCTATGAAATGAGAACCAAACAGAAATAAATTCAAATGGAAGTACCTGTACCTGGAGTACCTGGAGTGTAACACATGAAGAGAAATATGGGATGGGTGAAATTGTGTGTAAAAGGGACCTAGATGTAATGACTGTGAAAGACAGAGGGAAGGAAAAGTTTACTATGTTTAAAGGCATAAAATCAGAAGTAGCTCAAAAGATACATGCAAGAGAGAAGGTAGCTATTGTCACAAAAGGATGAGATGCTGTGAAAGGTAACAAGTGATAAATTTCAATTATGTGGATGAAAAGAGAAATACACAATGAGATCAATAACAGTCAGTGTCTACGCACCTGAGAGTGAAAGAGGTACTCCTCCAATAGGAAGTACCTTAGCTTATCCCAACATTCACGTAGTCATTAGTACATCTGTTAGGTTGGAACCCACGGGAAGAGCACAGCAAACATCAGCTGTTATTTTAAGCATTTTTCAACCATACAATCTTGTAGTGTGTGTGTCCCTCTAGGAAGAGCACTTTGCAAGTTTTTAAAGCTGTTATAATCATTCCAAAATTACTAGATCGTTTGGGTATGACTCCAGTGGGAAATCCCGTGCCCAGCACACTGCCACATCAGTCCCAACACAAAATCTCTGTTTCATATATCAGTTAGTTACTACTTCTCATTACATATATATATATATATATATATATATATATATATATATATATATATATATATATATATATATATATATATATATATATATATATAAATAAATTTAATTCTCTAATAAGGTTACATAGTGTTATGAATGATTTGTTTTTAACAACACTTAACAATGTTGCTTTACGATGTTCCCTAGATAGACCCAGAGAGATCAAGGGCACACAATGACCGTTACAGGTCAAGTCGCTTCTAAGCCGTAGGTTTGGCAGCATGGTACACAGAAAATTCAATGGTTGGAGCCAACAACCAAACAATTTCTACATCTTTGCCATTCTTTGATAAGCCTCCATCCTCCATTTGATCTAACTATTTCACTACAACTAACCATTCTATCTGTCTCCATACTTTGCTTTACCGTTTGTCTTTTAGCTTAATGTAGCACCATATGACCATTGATGTCTGTCACTTAATTTATTCCCATTAACTCACTCACTCACTCAACATGTTAGAACAACTGGTGGCTACAAAAGAGGAGAGCAAGATGGCTATGGGCATATAGAGAGCATCACCTCACCCTGGGAGGGGGAAGTTTTGTCTGAGAGTTAGATCGATTAATGTGAATGGCCTGAACGCTTTGGAGAAAAAGAAGGGTAATGGAGAGTTTAGAAAAAAGGAGATTTGACATTATGGGATGCCAGAAATACATAAAAAAGGTTGTAGTGATGGGATGCATGACAGAGCGAATGTGAAATGTAGGCTGGGATAGGAGGAATGGGGTAGTGCGGAGTGAATGAAAAAAGCAAGGGAAGGGGAAAGGAAGGGTGTGCACTCCTAATGTCTCCTTGGGAAGGCATAGAGGCAGATAAATGCAAAGGGTCTATGATAGTGTGGGAAGTTGAGAAGGTAGGAATAGTAAAATATCCATGGGTCTGCGTCTATGCTTCTATAAATCCGAGAAAAGGAAAGAGAAAGGGAATGAGGAAGTTATGGAATGATGTGAATGAATGTTTGACAAAAATTGAGAGGGAGTAGGATAGTGTTGATCAGATATGAATGGAATGGTGTAGTGATAAGAGTAAATATAGGAATATTGTATTTATGGGAGTATTTTATATGTAAACAGAAAGAGAGAAGGAAATTGAAATCATGTAGGGTTAAGGCTATTTTTAGCCCAGGTGAGGCCATGCTGGATCACGTCTCGAGGAGTTACCAGGTAGTAATTAAGTATAAACTAGGTTAAGCAATGATACTGGTTGTAGGAATAGACGTTATGTAATATGTTCAAAAAAACATATATAAGCGTGAGTTAGTGTATACGTGTATATAGTGTATATGAGTATGGGTGAGTGAATGCTGAAATGGAGTAGATGGGGAGGGTACAGTACTACTTTTAGTACGCAAGAAAGGGCAAGCAAGAATGATTGGGTCACGCCATGGAGGACTCTATATGAAAGGCAAGGACAAAGCTCCCACCCTCTCTCTGGCCGAGACAGCGGTGATGTGAGGTGCCCCAAGGAAGATGGGTCCTGAAAGAACTGAGGTTGGAATCCTCATTCGAGCCATGTCTAAGCGACGGGCAGAGAGGGGAGATGCTACTGAGAGCATCTGTAACATTTTTTTTGATTGTCCACAGAAAGCAGACCAACAGGAAGAAGTGAGAATGGGCAGCGAAGAGCGGGACCAGGCTGAAGATGGGGAGCTGGGGATAAGAGGCTGGGAGAATGAGGGTGACACGGAAAGAGATGGCGTGGACAGGGAGGAGGCAGCAGGACAGAAGGACACCTGTGAGCAGGTTGTGGGAGCGCACGCGATGGCGGGGCAGGCGGACAAGCTGCTTGTCACACGGTGTGAGGTGATTGAGACACAGCGCCAGAACCCTGACTTATGGATGCTGTACCAGAAGGTGCTGATGGGAGAGGAGGAGAGGAACAGGGCATTATGCTTCTACCTGGACCAAGGCCTACTTAAGAGAAAATGAAGGAGACCTGAAGTACCTTCAGAGGAGTACAAGGATTACCACCAGGTTGTCCTCTCGCACAAGTACTGCAGGGAAATCATCAGGATGGCACACGAGGAGGTCGCTGCACATGTGGGAATCAGGAAAACAAGTGAAAGCATTTGTTTGTATTTTCTCTGGGCCAGTATGTTGGGGGATATTGCCAAATATTATATGGAATGCAAGAAATGTCAGTTATGTAGTAGCATTGCTACCAGGCGAGCACCTCTTCATCCAATACCTGTAGTGGAGGAGGCTTTTTCAAAAGTGATGATTGATGTAGTGGGGCCTTTACCACGAACTAAGGCAGGTAATGAATATTTGTTAACACTAATGTGTAAAGCAACGAGATATCCTGATGCAACACTTGTGTTTAGCAGTAAATTCCGGAAGCTGATTCAAAGACTCATGGATGTATTTAGCAAGTTTGGGGTGCCTAAGAAGATTCAGTCTGACAGACAGCAACTTCATGGGGAAATTATCTCAGTAAACTGTCCAGACATTAGGTGTGAGGCATGTCAGTTCTGTTTACCACCCATAGAGTCAGGGATGTCTCAAAAGGTTTCATAAGACCCTAAAAGACATCCTAAGTAAGTTTTGTTTGGAAAATGATAAAGACTGGGATAAGGTGATACAAGTAGCTCTCTACGCAATTCGCTCTGCCAGGCAGGACAAATCCAAAAAGTGTCTGGTCCCAAAGTTTTCGGATAAGAGATTGTGAACCTGTATATGGTGTATATATTGTAACAAAAAATTATTACAGTTCTTAATTAACTTATCAATAGAGATTCGTTCTCTCACATCTTCCTCATTTTCATCACTGCCATTTTTCTCTGGACTTACAACCATAGTACATTTTCAAAATCAGTATAATGATGAATTGTTAGTATATTATCATCAACATGCAGCCATTCCATTACAGCATCTTCATTTATCATTGATGCAAGCTCTTTGGCAGCAGGATTAGCTACATTCTTAGGGTAAGCAAGAAGTTCATGCATTAGCTGCTTATCTTTTGAAAACCTTAACCGCTGAATCCATAATGGGGCTATACAGCAGCAGATTTTAATAATTACAGCAAATAAATTAAAAGGAATGCCTGTTTGCTGTCGGAAGCATGAGCATACAGCTGATTCTATGTACAGGCCATCAAAACAAATGGCACCCCCCGAAAACAGTAGTGTGCCAACCTGGGAAATTTGAAACTGCACTCCGAAAATCATGCCAGAAAACTGATGGAACCGGATTATTGATTGCCGGATTAGTGATGGTCAACCTGTATTTTGATAAGAAGGCAGTGGAGAGACATTTTGAGCCAGGGGAACTGGTTTTGTTATTTAGCCCTGTTAGAAGTCGGCCTCTGCATGCTAGGTATCAAGGACCTTTTGTAATTGTCAAAAAGTTAGGAAGAAATAACTTGTGTTATCCACCCCTGGCAGGAGTAAGGAGACAAAGTTGGTCCATGTAAATCTCCTCAAGAAATACGAGGAAGAGGTGGCAGAAGTGGCAGTCATCAAAGCTGACAGTGAGAAATTGCCTGACCAAACTGAACGTTGGAGGGAGGACTTTTCTCTCACTCAGATGGACAGCCGGCTCACCAACTCAGAGATAATATGTGACATTGGGAGAAAGCTGTCTCACCTGGAGGCTCACCAGCAGAAGAAGATGGTGGAACTACTGCGCTAGTTCCCAGGTGTCATGACTGACACACCTACCCAAACCCACGCCATCCAGCACAACATAGTCCTAACAGAGAGAGCACAACCTGTCAAACAGCATCCCTATCACCTGTCGCCTGAGAAGAGGAGCTGATAAGGAAATAGGTTGAGTATCCACTGCAGAACAGCTTGGTGACTCCTAGTCGTAGCCTGTGGGTGGCGCCGTGCCTGTTGGTGCCAAAAGGAGTCAGTGCAGTGAGACTCTGCATTGATTGCAGGCAACTCAACCAGCCCATAGTCACTGACTCCTACCCGATGCCCACAATTGATGACATGATCAACAAAGTAAGTGGAACACAGTTCCTGACAAAGGTGGACCTACTGAAGAGGTTTTAACAAGTGCTATGGAAGTCAGGGAAGCATTCACCTTCATCACGCCAGACGACATGTATGAATACACCATCAAGCCATTTGGAATGAGGAACAGTGGAAGTACCTTCCAGAGGTTGGCTAACTAAATAGTAAATGACCTAATGGGCATAAGGGCATACATCAATGATATATTGGTTGCCTCAAGCACGTGGCAGGAGCACATGAAGAGTCGGAGGGCCCTTTTGGAAAGACTGTCCCAGGCCAACCTCACGGTCAACCTGGAGGAATGTAAATTTGATCTGCCCGCCTTGTCATATCTGGGTCATCACGTTGGGAGGGGCGGAGTGGAGCCCCTGCAGACAAAAGTACAGGACATTCTCCAGTTCAAGACACCGTCTTCAAAGAGGGATCTACAATGCTTCATCAAGATAGCTGGGTTCTACAGGAGATTCTGTCAGGACTTTGCGCAAGTGGAAGTGTGCAGCAATATTTTTATTCACCAACAACTATTCATTAGTTGATCATTCTATCTTGCCACTTGATAGCCCCACATGGTGATACAAAATATTCCTCAAAGATGTTAAGATCTGACATAGCTTCTGCTGTAGGTCTTGTGCTTCTTCTTGTTATCAGCTTCATGTTTGAAAGCTGGATATCAGTTGTATCATCAACACCATCACCAAGAAAGTAATTGAAATTGTTTCCATGTTGAATGAAATCATGAAGCTCCAGATACTTCAATGCTGGTCTACATTGATGCATCTAGATTTGGGTCATCCTCTTGCATTTACGACGCTGACTCCAAAACAAAACAATTGATTCAGCAAGATAATGTGTCCATCCTTCTCAAAATCAATCTGGGTACTGAGTCTTGTCTGACACTGGTTGAGTCAATTAGCATGAACGGCAATGACTTAAAAGGAATTAAGTCAAATGACTTGATTGGACTTGACCCAACTTGAATCATTTAATGTAAATGCAACCTCAGTTAATGCAGTTGGACTGAAGCATTTGCTTCATGCATCCATGCATATTACTGTATAAATCAATTGTCTAAACTAAGCAGGTTCTTGTTAAAGAAAAAGAAAAAAGTAATGATCCTGTACCTTTGAATTCCCTCACCTATTGTTTGGTCAATCATTTTGTTGCAACTTAAAACTCAATGGTGGTTTTACTCAATCTATTATATTCTATTCTAGTCTCTAATGCCTCATTCCCTCCGGACACCACAGCAGAAGAGCCTCCACCCCTGCTTATCAACACACTCCCTCCCAGCTGGTTCAATCTCTCCCCACTATCAGCAATTCTTTCATGCATGTACTCTTTTACCCTATCCTTCCATCTTAAAATAAGCCTTTCTCTCCTCCTAGGATCCTCAGTTTTACTCACACACTTTATTCACAAACTATTCACTCTTCTTTCTCTCCATAAGACCAAACAACCTCAATTTCTTTTCACTTATTCCACTACACGACACTTCACTCCCTTTGCACAAGGTCCCATATCATATCTTTCATACACACTTTCTTTGCTCTCACCCTACCATCTTGTCACATAGCATGATCCTCTCAGATAACTCATTTCCACAGCACACACTTTTTACTGCAGTGCCCTATTCCATGTTCAAATCTCTGATCCATACATCAATGTTGGTAGGAGAATACTGTTCCTTAAACATCTCTTTACCTCCATGGACACATTTCTGCCTGCCTTTCACAGCTCTCTCTCTAATGCTCAATCATGTCATGTGAATTAATTTAGTATACTATTCTGGAAGGAAAGTAAATATTAATCACACTACGCTACCAATAAATACTTACATATATCTCCCAGATGAGCAGTATTATGTTACTTGTAGCATGTCTGCTTTAGATCCAAGATAAAAAGAAGCCCATTATGTTCCATTTTTTTCCATAAACCTTTTCTTTCTAAAAAGAAAGAAAAAAAAAGTGAAGCAGCACCATGGCTAATGTATTTGTACTAGTAACTGCATCAGACTAATACCTGGCAGCTGATAACTAGCCACAAATATAAGTTTCACTTTTCTTAACAAATATACAGAGTAACACACATTCTAAATGGAATAATAATTCTTCCTTGAGTGCAACAACTTACAAGCATTAATCCTTTATCTGTCAATATTTTCTATGACAATCTGTAAGCTATCATTGTTATACAAGATTATACTTACCACTAAATTTTGATAGTTGCATCCAAGTTGCCAGAAGATTTGAGTTGGAGAAAAACAGCAACTATCCCATTTCAATCTTGTGATGAATTGTGTGGAATATACAAAGATAAAAACAAACTATCTTTCGTCCATCTTCTATTTCTTCTGATATCAGGACACCAGTAAAACACTACTAACAGAGTAAGTAAAGCATTAAATATGTATCTGAAAGGCAAATGTAGTTAGGATCATAAGGCCTAGCCAAGCCTAACACCTAACCAAACAGGAACACTTGTACTCACTTTGCTCCATGTAATTCATGTTGTTGAGGTCCCACGATGCTGTCCCACGATGACCTGTACATGGTACTTACCTGTATTTGTAAATAGAAGGTATCATATTAGTACAGTGTCCTACAGAATAAACATGTCTTTAGAGTACAGTCTATCTATCTATATATCCCTATCAATTTATATATCTGGCTTATATCCCCATTAAATGGGGCTATCCAAGACAAGGTATTTAGGGTTCAAGGAGACTCTACTCATTCCTTTCCCTCTGCATCTTATCACCTCATGAGAGAAAACAGAGGAAGGTGTTCCCATATCCCTCCAAAGCAAAGGTACATTGAAATTGTCTGGTGGTTCCACTCAACAATGGGCATGGGCATTCCTGTGGTTTGCCTGTTAATTTTGCTTGACAACAGGCAATAAGCTATGCCCGCCGAGCCCTGCCCAACTACATCAATGGGGCCTAACAACTTGGCTTTTTAGTTTCCTGCTGTCACTGAAATTCTTTTGACTCCATGTTGGCTTATTCAATATGATTAAAAACTAAATAAATAAGTAAAAAAGTGAAGACAAAATGAGAATATTCACAGTGAATTTTGGCAGAAGTATGCACTGAGTGACAGCTACAGGCAAACTGCCCCAACTTCCCTTTGTTTCAACAAGTGTTGAGTGGGCTGATGGACACAAATCATATGGATACCAACAAGCAGCGGTTACCTCTTTGAGAAACGAGAATACATTCGATAAGACATTTTTTTTCTATAAATATATTCAGAAATGAATTGTTCAAGAAGGTAGACATTTTATAACCGATGTATCACTGTATACACAATGTATGTACACACACACACACACACACACTGCTTGGTAGCTCGGTGGTAACGTCTCAGCCTGTCAATTGGCTGGGTCAAGTTCACGCTTCCCTCAAGATACAAAATTTCACTGATGACCAAGCAGTTACTGTTCTTCTTGAGCAAGAGGATGTGGTGTGTGGTGAGTGAAAGGTCTCCCCATGAGGGTAATAGTTGACGATCACGAGTCCAGCATGTGATACGCAAGACTACAGTGAATGAAACACACACACACATGCACATGCACACAAAAGTGTAGCTCAAGCCCTGCATACTACATAAATACAAACACACACACACACACACAAATACATAACCTCTCAACCCTCAGATATTGCATCTTCTGCTATCACGTTTTACTGCTATTGCTCCTACCAATATTGCTGTACAGACATTGCTATCATGCAGCAAATTTTTACTATCATGCACATCAATACAGTTATATCGCTGCATAGATATTGCTATCATGCCCCAAGGTCGTGCTATTGCAAAAAACAACATGGATGTGATGTAAGGCCTGTATGATCAAAGGAACTTAAAATACAGAATGTTTATGGTGCCATGACTTATGGCAACTCAAGTTAAGACACACGCACAACCCGTGGTTGGTGTAACGTTAGCCGAGATCTGATGTTACACCATGGTGACAGCTATCCTAGGCCCGTTGGGAAGTCTAATATAGTAAACATAACAAGATAAATCAACCACTATCAGAGCTACAGACACAAATATGTAAATTGGACCAAAATCCATGATATAGGGGCCATTTATGGACAATGTCTGGACGCGTTATAAGTCAGGCAAAAATAGTTTATACTCAACCCTCGATTCAACAGAATCCATATACTACTGTACAGGCGGACAGGATCATTCAAAAAGTTCGCTGCTTGAAACATTTTTCCGCTAGATGGCAGAGCGGGTGGTGCAACAATATATTTTCATGCCATAATTGTTTTCTAATGATATGTGATGTTTAGTTTATACAGATTTATACCCACAAAATATTCATAATCATATAAATAAGTAAAGTAAGTGAAACAATCATTGCATTTCATAACAAGATTGTTTTTATATGTGGTAATCTGTGTAACATATGAAAAATACTAGTGTCTGTCCCACCAAATACCAAGTAAAGGTAATTTTCAAGTAACGGACTAGTTGATTTCCCATTTAGTCCATTAAATTTTTTAATATGGTTTCAGTTAGTAATTTGGTGTGAGTCTGAACCTGTCGGTACATACAGTACTGTAGTACAGTAGCACACATGCACAGTTAGTGCTACAATAGTTGGATGTGTACAGTTAGTGATGAATCACATTCTTAACCCTTTCATAGAACACTACCTTGTCACGGTGAAGGGGCTTATAATTTCTAAGAATCAGTGGAGCTAAACTTGACAGGTGATTCCACACTAGGTAGGTTCACTGAGGAAAACCTAAATGTGTTCCCACTCATAACCAGCCTAAGGCAACATGAAATGGTATCTGGCCCTTTACCCACCCTCCAACATGATCAGTAGACAAGCATCTGACAGAGATGAGTGAAGACAGTTGGGGGAGGCATTTGTCCTGCAGTGAACTCATAGCCTGATGATGATGAGGGTAGGGTAGGGGACAAGGGAGAACTGTGAGGACCTCTTCCACCACCCACAAACTCGTCTCGGTGCATGGTGGGGAGTGATCATTGTATCACCGTCAGTATATCCTGTTTGTCTCCTGGTCTCATGTAGTCCTCAAACTCATGTCTCAGCCCAACTCTCTCTCTTACTACTATCACACAGCCTTGTCTCCGCCAACACATCCTGTCTGTCCTGTGGGCCTGGCGTTGTTGGCGTTGTTCCTTATGCTTTAGGAATCAGCTTGCCCCATTCTTATATAGCTCCACCATAAACTGGAAGCTACCTTGTTGCATATCTGTTTACCCTCCCAAGTCTGGCGTCTCCCTTGCATTCGCCTCAGAATTACATCATGGTTAACAGCTGACGACAGAGGCTGTGCAAGAGAATGCACCATAGTGCATAACATTATAATCAAAGTTTATGAATAAATTATGCCTTTGTTTAATTTAATTTTTTTAATAAAACCATACAGTTTAGATAAAAACTATGACTAAACACCATCTTTTCTAGTAGCCTAGGAATGTAACTTTTGCGTAAGTAAGGGTTATCTTCCTAGGGTACTAGATAAAGTTGGCGTTTGGTCATATTTCTAAGCTTTATGGTTTTGTAAAAAAAATACAATGAAATAAAACAAAAGCATGATTTAATTGTAAGCCTTGATTATAATGTAATACACCATGGTGCAGTCCCTTGTATTGCCTCTGCCATTGGCTGTATGCATGACGAAATCCTGAGGCATAAACAAGACACGCCAGACTAGGCCTATGATGTTTTTGGTTACACTTAAAGTCAGGGTTCTCAGGAACATAACCCCAATATCAACCCATTCTTTACCAATGAATACCCATTACAATTCATGGAAAAGTATGGCTGAGCGACCACGAATTACTTTCGTAATTCATAGGTACACTGGCATTACACGGGTTTATTTTTTTCGGATTTATGATTTTTATGACTCGTATCAAACGAGTTGACAAATCTAGCAAAGAAACCTCTATCAGCTGTAAGACATATGAAGTTAAGGAACATGCCTAGCACTGACAGTATGTTGGAAATCAAGGGGCGAGGTTCAACTGTACATTTGTATGTATATTTATATAGTATATTCAATGCAGTATGGGAGGTGTTAAGGGGTATTATAAACAGGTCTAGAACGGATCACTATTTATCTCATTAAGATATAACTTTGGTACGATCGATCAGCTTGTGGTTGGGTTTTCACAAACATAACCAAAACATAAATCAAGGGAATAATGTAATAGTAATGAAACAACACAAGATACTTTTTGTCCAACATAAACTTATTTCAATATTCCCTAAGGTAGTAGAGATTAGAATTAAGTGTTGCATACACTGGATGGACTGTCATCGAGGGAATCATGTCTTATGTATGTAATAAGTTTTCTTGCCCACTATGTTTTTTTCTCGTATATAGTTTATAACCTTCTCTACTCTGTTAGCATCTCTATTCCATGACCGCAATATTTCAAAGTTTCTATATCCGATTGTGTTGGCCTCCCAGCTAATATTGTAAATAAAGTGATAAGGTTGTTCTAAGTACACATGTTTACGCTGTGCGTATTTTCTTTCGGCAATTTAATTTTGCCTCTATCAAGCATAAATCTATATTAGTATTCTTGTGAACCCCTAGTAAGCATTTCACAAGTTTGTTGTATTGCTTTTCTATCAGTTTTGCCCAGCTCGTGAACCATGATTCGAAGCAGTATAACAATGCACCTTTCACTGGAGTGTCAAACACCATTCTTTTATACATAAAAGGTATCTTCGTTGTACAAAATATAGAGAACTTATTTACAATTGCCTCACTGGCTGTTTCATGCAGTCCCATAACAGTGGCTGAGTCCATGAACTACGCTCCGAGGTACAATTTCTGAGATGCATAGTTTACACTCACTCCATTGCTTGTTAAATAGTATCACCTTTCTGAATGTTAATCACAATTTTTTTTTTCCCTCTCATTATCATTCCACTTTGTTACAGAACCGACATACAGCAAAGAATTTCCTCATGCACATTTTTCTAGTAGTATCGTGTATTACACCATCATCTATCGATAACAACACGTGCACACTTCCTAAGAACCCATCAGTTTCCACAGCTCTTTTCAGCAATGGTCAATCTATATCACAAACAGTAAACAGCTCAAGAGGCCCTCTGGCAAACACTGATAGATGCATTTACTGTTGCAGACCTTGCGAAGTTTTTTGTCAATGTATACATTGCCTTGATGGCATGCAATATCACTCTGACACATACAAAATGTTTGAGTCACTCTATCAACTTTGCCCTTGGAATCCTGTCATAAGCTTTGTTTAAGTCAATGAATAAGACATACAATCAAACCAAAGTCTTAATAAATAAGTGCATGATATGCACCAGAACTGGTGTCTTACGTATCATTAATCAGAATGAGAATTATACTAAATTCACTGTAATCATTGGAAATCATTCCTGACTTAAACAGCACACCATGCTACATGCTAGTGGGTAACATCAGTTTGCAAACACAAAATTTAATATTGTTAGGAAAATTATTAACCAAGAAAGGGCAGTTTTCTTATTATACCAATAAAACTTTTGTTTGTGTTCATACTGTTCACAGCCTGGTTCAACTCGTCAATTGTGAATGAATCGTCTAAAGCTAGCAGGTCCAGTGAGATCACATCATCATTATTTCCAGCATTCTGAACATTTTGTTGGTTTAGTAGAATTTCAAAATGCTCCCCTTCTCTACAGTATCATTATCAATGTTCCCTTTTGCAGATCAACTTATAATCATTAGTGTCCAAAAGACACTTCCATTGGGGGTGAGCCTCATCCAAGAGGTGTCCGGCAGCTGATCATTGGCTGGTGAGGCCAGCAGCAGCCAACGTGACAACGCGACAACCCTCCACTAACATCGTTTCCATGCCGTCACCGTCCAGTGACATGTATGGAGATGCAGCAGACTGCAGTGTGTTGATCAGGCCGTTCATGTACACAGCTTTATATGCCACACTCTGCTGTTGTTCTACTGATGATGCCTTCTGCAGCAATTTGAGTGGTGACACAGCCTTCCGACCATCAAGGGACAATGTGGAATGGAGTTGGAGTTGGTCAGAGCCCATGGTTGATGTGGACATCTGTTACCATGTCAACACATTTGACTTTCAGTATGCATAGATCAATTTCTGATATCAAGGAGTGGTGCTTCCTGAATGACAAATTGCCTACAAGCAACTTCCCTCCATGGTAGAAGTGATTTGCTATAACCAATGCGTTGTTATTGCATACGTTCACCAGTGTTCTGCGTGCTCACTGCGCTGATCACATCGTCTCTTACATTTTGGTACTAGTTGTTGTCGCTGGTATAGGTGATGTGCGGTGGGCCGAAACTTGCATTAAAGTTCCCCATAATGACAACCTTACCAGGCATGTTGTGCAAGGGCACCGTAGTGTACAGGTTGGTAATACAGTGAGTCTTCTTGGGATATGTACACACCATCCAGCTTCAGGTTTGGCCACACCTCCCCTATGGCAGCTTAAGACGTTCTTGTATGTACTAAATCCAGGGACACTCAGGTTGAAGTATTTCTTTGCCTCAAGTATCCATATAATGTCATACTCAAAGATGAATTTTAGTATGTCCGTTTTTTTAAGTTTGTTCTTAAGTCCGGAGATGTTCCATTAGCATAGTTTCCATTCATAGATGGTATTGGATGCTAGGAAAAAAGGGCACATAAATCAATCAATTACAATCCCATCTCTCAGTAGTACACAGTTTTTCCAATTGTATGTTATGATAAAACCCACATGTTCTGCTGTCTCTTTCTCTTCTAGTTCTCTGCTCTGTCTTATCTAGGTTGCTAGTCGTTAGTATTTTGTTACCTTGATGACATTATTGTTGCCTAAAGCACTATTTTTGATGATTTAGCTCCTCTTTCAAATGTCTTTTCCAGACTTTCTAAGGATGGTTTAAAGCTAAAACTCCCAAAGTGCTCTTTCCTAAGGAGTCAGATGATATTCACACCACAGATAAAATTCATGCGGTTAATAATTTTCCCACCCCAAAAACCATCAACCATTTTTTTTTGCTTCCTCATGTTGTCTGTATTCTATTGCCAGTTAATTCGTGATTACAGCAAAACTGCGAGACATCTCACTCAGTTGCTTAAGAAGGACGGCATAATCACCTGGGGTTCAGAACAGGAACATGCATTTCTCTCACTCAAACATGCCCTCTGCACTGCTCTTCTTGCTTTTCTAAATTTTTTAAAGCCATTTAAGCTGTGTACTTCCAGTATCAGCCTGGGGCAACCTAACATGATCATCTAAAGAAACTAAGACCAATTGCGTATGCCAGCCCTGTTTTCAACAAAGTGGAACGTAATTATTGTGTTACTTACCAGGTGGCACTCACAGAAGTCTGGGCCCTTCAACACTTCTGTGATTTAATCATTGATTATGAGATTCACATCTTAACTGATCACGATCCAATCACATAACTTTTCAAAGGAAAGAACTTGTCAAGATAAACTTGCTTGTTTGCAACTGACAATCCAGGGTTGAAACCCTTCTTTTGCTTATATTCCTGGCAATGTTAACTGCAGCAAACTCACTATCAAGAAATATCGCTCCTGTCTCACTCATACGCTTTTTCCCGAGGTTTTTTAATTCAAAATGCACCAATGCTTCAACCCTTTGTACAGTGTTGATATATTTCCTCAAATCAGGTGATGAGATGTACAGGTTAAATAACATTTCTAAACAGCCATCCATGACCTCCACACACATATGTATGTAGCTTACCAAAACTGAAGAGCAGGATTAGCAGGCACTTCCACACTGGCTAACCAGTAGGCAGTCAGCTGTAAAAAATAGTAAGACATCACCAACGTATCACAAGTACTCCAACAATCCAACATCTTAAGTAATTAATCTCAGTACTGCAAAATTTCCATTATCAAAAACATTAACGTTGTAATAGTACATTCTGAAGTATCTTTCATGTCCCTAGGTCGGATTGCCCATTTGCTGACGACCTCGGGTGTCTTGACACTTCTTCTAATACTTTTACTATTGATTTCTGCAACATTCGTGGCCTTAGATCTAATTTCCAATAAAGGAAACACCATCTCTCCTCAACTAAACCTCATCTTCTCTTCCTAACTGAAACACAGTTGTCTGTGACTACTGACAGCAGCCCCTTCTCTGTTCCCTCCTACTTTATCTATCCTCTTTTTCAATCCAAAGCTGACTGTTGAGTATATGTGCGTAACGACATTACTTGCTCTCGTGCCCACAATCTTGAATTATCAGAAATTTCTACCATCTGGCTAAGACTTCAATGTCACTTTCTAACTAAATTCATATGTGTTGTATATCTCTCATCTAATTCCTCTGACTATGTAAAATTCTTTGACTATTTGACATCGAAAGTGGAGTACATCCTATCTCACTTTCCTTATGCTGAGATTTTCATTCTTGGGGATTTCAATGTTCACCACCAGCTTTGGCTTTCATCCTCTTTCACTGACCAACCTGGTGAGCAAACCTTCAACTTTGCTATCCTCCACGACCTGGAGCAGCTGGTGCAGTTCCCTACTCTTATCCCTGACTGCCTTGGAGACACGCATTCTTGATCTTTTCTTAACTTCCAACCCTTCAGCTTACTCTGTTAAACTTTCCTCTCTGTTGGGCTCCTCGGATCACAATCTTACTTCCGTTACCTGTTCTATCGCTACAGTGCGGCCTCAGGACCCGCCTAATTGGAGGTGCTTCTGGCATTCCAACTCTTCTAAGTGGAAGGATCTAAGGCAGTACTATTCTGATTTTCCTTGGGATGATTATTGCTTTCATGTCAGAGATCCTTCGCTTTGAGCCGAGTGCATAACAGAGGTCATTGTCTCTGACATAAAGTCATACATTCCTCACACTTTCCCTATTACTAAAGCTAAAAAGACCTTTTTTAACTCTACTTGTTTTCTTGCATTAAAGATAGAGAGGCAGCTCACAAACGGTACCATAACCATCCATCTGTTGAAATTCATGCCCTTTATATTTCTGTCCGTAATCATGCCAAATCTATTCTCCAACTTACTAAAAACTCTTTCATCAATAGAAAATGTCAATATCTTTCCAATTCTAACTCTTCTCGTGAAATTTGTCACCTAGCCAATAATATCTTCAACAATTTTACTTCTTCATCTTTCCCTCCTTTACTTCAACCAAATGGCTCCACAGCTGTCTCTTCTTTCTCTAAAGCTAAACTCTTCGCTCAAACCCTTGCTACCAACTCTACTTTGGATACTGGGCATATACCTCCTACTCCTCCACCCTCTGAGTACTTCATCCCTAAAATTAAAATTCTTCATTCATTATGATGTTTTCCAGGCCCTCTCTGGCCTTGATTTTCAGAAGGCTTACGGTCCGGATGGATGTCCGGATGGAGTCCCTCCTGTTGTTCTCAAAAATTGTGCTTCCGAACTCACTCCCTGCGTGTCTCCCTCTGTGTCTCTCTACTTCTACCTATCCTTCTTGCTGGAAGTTTGCTCACATTCAACCAGTCCCTAAAAAGGGTGACAGCTCCAATCCTTCAAACTACCACCCTATAGCTTTGATTTCCTGCCTTTCTAAAGCCTTTGAGTCTGTCCTTAATAAGATAATGAGGCATCTATCAGCTCACAACCTTTTCTCTGATTGCCAGTATGGTTTCCGTAAAGGCCAGTTTACTGGTGATCTTCTTGCTTTTCTAACTGAATCTTGGTCATCCTCTTTTAAGGACTTTGGTGAAACCTTTGCTGTCGGCCTTGACATATCGAAAGCCTTCGATAGAGTCTGGCATGGATCTTTAATTTCTAAACTACCCTCCTATAAATTCTATCCTTCTTTCTATACTTTCATCTCCAGTTTCCTTTCTGACCGGTCTATTGCTGCTGTAGTGGACGGTCACTGTTCTTCTCCTAAAACTATCAACAGTGGTGTTCCTCAGGATTCTGTCCTATCATCCCTTTCTATTATTCATCAATGATCTCCTAACTCAATGCCCTATTCATTCCTATGCTGATGACACCACCTTGCATTTTTCAACGTCATACAATAGACGCCCAACCCAATAAGAATTAAATGATTTAAGGCGAGATGCTATAGGACGCCTAACTTCTGATCTTTGCCGAGTTTCTGATTGGGACAGGGCAAACCTGGTTCTGTTGAATGCCTCAAAAACTTAGTTTCTACAACTATCTACTTGAAATAACCTTCCAGATAACTATCCCCTCTACTTCAATGACACTCAAATGCCCATCTGCTCTTCATTAAACACACTTGTTCTATCCTTTACTATAAATCGAAACTGCCAATTTCATATTTCTATTCTTGCTAAATCAGCTTCCAAGAAGTTAGGTGTCCTATGGCGTCTGCATCCATTTTTCTCTCCCTCCCACTGGCTTGCTCTGTACAGGAACCTTATCTGTCCATGTATGGAGTATGGTTCTCATGTCTGGTGGGGTTCAACTCACACAGCTTTACTTAACAGGGTGGAGTCTAAAGCTTTTTGTCTCATCAACTCTCCTCCTCTAACTGACTGTCTTGATTCTTTAAGTTACCGACGCAATGTTGCATCTTTATATCTCTTTTCTACCGCTATTTTCATGCTGACTGCTTTTCTGAATTTGCTAACTGCAGCCTCACTGCACAAGGCTTTCTACTTCTTATCATCCCTATTCTGTTCATCTTTTGAATGCAAGAGTAAACCAGTACCTTCACTCTTTCATCCCTTACACTGGTAAACTCTGAAACTCTCTTCCTTTGTCTGTTTTTCCACCTGCCTATGACTTGAACTCTTTCAAAAGAGGAGTGTCAAGACACCTCTTATACTAAACTGGACCTCCACCTCCTGCCTCTATTTCTCCTACTGTCCTCTCTACAGGGTCTGGCAACAAGCAGGATTTTTTTGTACATATTTTTGTTTGTCCTTGGCCTTTAATGTAAAATAGAAAAATGAAATAAAAAAATTCTTCCACTCCTGCCACTCAACATTGTCACTACATACAGTAGAACTTTAGCATCACTTACTTTTTAATGAAGACTATGCTTGAGGCAAATTAACACACTGAGATGCTAGTACAGTACTTGATATTTATAATAACCAGTGTCTACTGTAATATAATATTTCCATATCAAACCCCAGGCAGCAGTGAAGTAGGGATATATAAGAAAACTAGCAATATTAACCAAGCAAAATTGTTGCTTGTCACAATCTTGGAAAGTTCTCTCATATTTGTGTACCCTTACTCCCATACCCAAATCCTCCCCATAAGTTTTTGTCATGGTTAACCTTGGAAAGTTTGAAGCCATTCATTGTATATTTTGTGATGATTATTGTTTACTACTTTACATTTAACAACATTGAATTTCATCTGCCACTTCTTTGACCAAATGACTTAGCTGTCAAGCTTGGATTGTAATTGTGTTTTTTTGGTAGTTGCAGTTACTCTACCCGTGATTTTTGTATCGTCGGCAAATTTTGATATCCTACTGGTCGAGGCCTTCATCGATATTATTGACATAAATTAGAAAAGAATAGGGCCAAGTACTGAGCCCTGTGGCACACCGCTTATAACGTCTCGCCAGTTAAGACAATTTACCGTTTACGACAATGCGGTTTTCTTTCGGAAAGCCAATCTTCGAGCCACTTAAGAATTTTCCCAACTATGCCATGTGACTAATTTTTTAGTAGCTAATTGTTTATGGAGAACTTTGTCAAACACTTTTTGAAAGTCAAAAAAGATAATGATATCTACTGCTTTTGTCTTTTCATAAATGTTGAATACATTGTTATAAAAGTCAAGCAGATTTGTTAAACAAGAGCGTTTGTAACAAAAGTCTTGTTGAGTATTTTTAAACAGAATATTTACTTCTAAGAAATTTACTAGTTTATGACGTATTATAGTAGTATAGTAGTATTAATTTACCAATTACAGATGTGAGGCTGATTGGTCTATACTTATTCAGAAGCTGTCTCCTCATTTTTGTATGAGAGCAGCATTTGCCAAAATCCAAATGTATGGGACTCTTCCAGAATTTATCTATTGAATAGTATCATAAGAATTTTGCTGATTTGATACATTGCCTGTCAGTGAAATATAATCAGGACCAGGAACTTTGTTTAGCTACTTAAATTTCATCAAGTGCTTTAATTACTCCATCCTAAATAAAGTCACAATCATTTAATGAAATGATGTTAGGTTGGGCTGGCGTTATTTCTTAAAATCGGAGGCAAAGTAATGATTTAATGCCTCAGACATTTATAATTCTTTATTTGCTACTTTACCCTTTCCTAGGCAATGTAAGCCAATATTTGCTGTGCTATAGAAATGCACTTATGTATTTGCAGCGATTTTTTTTTTCTTGAGGACCATACGAAATTAAAGTCTTGCCATCTAAGATGAAAGAATAATGAAGATCATTATTTGTTCCTCATGATTTTCTTTATATTATGTAACAATTACATTATTGTGGATTGTTTAGTGGAAATCAACAACAATTATGTTCATTAGCTACAAATAAAATCGCACAAATTTGTTTACTATTCATGCTTTGCAACAAGAGCAATATCTAATCTGAATGTCCCAAGGGACGAGTGTGACATTTTAGTTACGTTATGTTTTAGTCAATAAACATTTAGAAATTGAAATTGAAAAAACTTCGGTATAATTCAAATATTCAACTCCTAAAGTTGGACACACAAACTATAAAGCCACAATCTTCCTCGCACCACAACCTGCACCACCACCACTCTACCTGTTGTACATAAGAACATAAGAATATAAGGAAGCTACAAAAGGCCCGGAGGCCTGCACTAGGTAGTTCCTGTTGTATACATGCGACATGCAATTATTGTAAGTTTACGTTTGTGGAGTTTAAGGGAAATTGTTCTAGTTTTCTTTTGAACTACAAAACAACCAATACTACTCACCTGTTCCATCGCGATGTCCTACTGTGGCTGCTTTTAACACACATCACACAAGGAATAGTCACATAAATTCCTGTTTACGCACAGTCGCACACTCTTCAAGGAACATGGCGTCCGAAGGATCACCGTCCACGGATCCAGCCTAATAATAATAGTGATATTAGATCTAAAGAAGTTAACCGATAGTTGGCAATGTCCAGCGCAGCGACCATAATAATCCAACCAGTATTAAAATGTAATTAAGTGATAATTCAATATAGCTATCGACCACCTAACATATGTGATTTAGCGCTGGTGCATTAATTTGCCTATTCATTCATCATATTTTATGTTATTAAAGGATTGAATTTTGAATTTTGTGATTGTCTAAAAAAATTTATGAAATATGAAAAAACGCCATAATTACGAAAGCAACCTTGTATAGTAAATTCCTAAAATATATTTGGGATTCCTGAAAGCAATATAGAAACCTATAGGGGTATTATCAATAGAAAATCACGTTGTGGTTATGGAGTGCCACGGATCCTGGACGGTGTCATAATAGTGCTGAAGTGTCCTACTGAAGTACTCAAAGAATTAGATCTTCTCTGAAGTACACCGCGCGCAGCGCAGCTACTGAGCTGCGCTACGCGCAGATATAACTTTTAGCATGCTCTTAGGATTGATTAAATCATTTCTCCCAACTATATAAAAATAGACTATTTAGTTCTGCTAGATTTAACAAGAGAGTCAGGATTGAATTCCCAATCTTAATTTAGGTCACGAGTCGAGCACTGTAGTGTACCATAGCTCTGTAGGTGGAGAACAAGGCTATCAGTCACGATTTCACTCCCAGCCTTCACGATCACCCCTTCAAAAAAGGAATGCCAATACATATGTGATGTATTACAGTCATAATGTTCACTTTTGGGCATGTTATTCTCAATCTTGTTGTATTGTGAAACTCGTTGTTGTCGTAGTCGTCGTCAACTATAAACTTTTCCCCATAACAACAAGAAATAAACACACACGCATATTAAATCTATAAAGTCACACTGTTTTCTCTCTATGCATGTCATTCTTAATACTTAAGTATTAAGTATCAGGAAATTTCTAAATAAGAATCAGTGTTAGTTTATATATATTTCCAATCTTCTGGGTCCTTTGTGCCTTGAAGAATGTCCTCCAGCTGGCTTGTGGCTATACCTGACTTAACCCAGCAAGTTAGTACAGTGGCGACCTCTAATTCCTAATGCCTCTTTTCTCGAATCTTTCTAATTCCGAATCGAAAATTTAAGAAAAAGTTGTCTCTTATTTCGTATTTATTTCTGAAAACGAACCACCAACTTTATATATATATATATATATATATATATATATATATATATATATATATATATATATACATATATATATATATATATATATATATATATATATATATATATATATATATATATATATATATATACCTTACAAGGTTACTGGTTAAGGGCAAACAAAAATACGTGAAAAAAAAAATCCCTCATGTCGCCAGACCCTGTAAAGAGGACAGTAGGAGAAAAAAAGCAAGGGATGCAGGTCCATTTAACATTAGAGGTGTCTTGACACTCCTTTTTTGAAAGAGTTTAAGTCATAGGCAGATGGAAAAACAGACAAAGCAAGAGAGTTCCAGAGTTTGCCTGTGTAAGGGATGAAAGAGTGAAGATATTGGTTAACTCTCTCGCATTAGAAAGATGGACAGAATAAGGATGAAAAGAAGTAGAAAGTCTTGTGCAGCGAGGGGTGGAGGCATGCAGTTAGCAAGATCAGAAGAGCAACCTGAGGTTGCTTGTCTTTCATCTTTTAATGATATTAATTTGGATACTAAGCTATCTACATTTGAATACAATTTTCAGGACATTTAATCCTCTTATTTTAACTTGAATCATGTGTATTTGCAGTTTTTAAAAAAAGTGTCTTAATGATGGGGTTTTTGATGTCCAGGAACGAATTAATTTACTTACCATTATTTCTGAATGGGAAAATGGTTTCCAATTCCGTATTTTTTCCAATACGAACAGCCACCAGAACGAATTTAATTCAGAATTAGAGGTTTCATTGTATATGAAATGGGTTACGGCGAAGCGCATCTGTGCTAAATTCGCCTTTATAACTGTGTTACTTTCATAAACGTGATTATTTGCCATTTTCATTGATAGCATAGCTAAATGAGACTTTTCCTAAGTATATAAATCGAAGTTGGGAGTTGTAGTTGTGGTCAGTAGAAGATAGCGATCGCATCTTTTTGTTGTTGCCTTGTTATAAACGGTATAACAATACGTAGTTCAAATAAAGGACTTTCAATAACAGTTACTCTCACCATTCCTTGGCTTTGATTTTACCTTTGAATAAATTAAGAGTCTGTCACAATATCCTGTTTAACAAATTAGCAACAAGGGGAGTGCCATCCTACATACTGAGAATCTTGAAGTACTGGTATGCCGGTCAAACATTTGATGTAAGATGGAGTAACATTATTTCAGATCCCTTTACAGTAACTAATGGTGTGAGACAGGGCAGTATTCTCTCACCTTACTTATTCAATGTATATATGGATGAACTAAGTGACAAATTGAATAAAGAGCTGATTGGATGTTGTAGTGGGAATAAAATCATCAACCATCTCATGTTTGCTGATGAACTGGTCATTACAGCACCGTCGTCTGCAGGTCTGAGCAGACTAACTACTTGAAATATGTGAATCTTTTGGCAGCAAACATTGTGTTAAATTTAACCCACTGAAAAGTGCTATTCTTATATTTAGGTCAAAATTACTGAATAAAAGTAAACTACCTAATTTCTCATTCAATAATCAAAATATTCAAGAAGTAAACAAAATAAAATACCTGGGAAACATTATTTCAAACGATTGCTCAGATGATGTAGATATCGGCCGTCAGCGAAGACAACTATGCGCGTGGTAACACCATCTTAAGGAAATTCCCCATGTGTAATTGGGAAACTAAAGTAACTTTGTTTCGGACATATTGTTCTTTTATCTAGGCTACACGGCCCACTTGTTGTGGAAGTACAGGAGAGCCACCATGAGTGGATTGTGTAGTACATCATATCATAATATCCTAAAAATGTTCTTTGGTCTCTCTAAGTATGAGAGCACTAGTATGGTGTGCACACTTTTGGATGTGCAGTGGTGCCGGGCTGTCATCAGGAGACTGGTGTACAGCTTATCGCAGCTGTCACGGGTTCAGGTTGGTAGTAACAATAATTTATTTATGTGTAGAACTCGTTACGATAAATCTGTAGGATAATTACAAGCCTTACGACACCAACCTCTTTTCACTCACCTTCGGGAGGCTCTGTATCACCTAAGTTTTAAATCTAATGTACCCAGAGTGTTTGGCAAAGTAAACAAGTAAGACAAGCTTCTTTAGTTTATTTAAATAAGCTTCCCCTGAAACGGAAAGATTATTAGAGACTCTCACACCATTCACTCGCTAACCTGGCTATAAAGAACTTAATTGTAAACCTTAAGATTCCTTACTGCACTCACGACCTTCCTACTCTCAAGGAAGTAGTGTGTGCGGGCGTGCACGTAGGTACAGCGGGCGTGGGCGGCGTCCGTGGGTGTGGCGGGCGTGGGTTGAGGGGGCACACGTGGTATCCAGATACACGTCTCCTTCTGTCCTTCCACACGCTGTTTCTGCAAAGAAACTCCACCACAGACTCTTTGGGCAGGACAACACCAGACTCCCCTTAGAGACAACTCCACTTAGCTCTCTCCTGAGACCACGTGGCGTCCACCTTGGACTCTCTCCACACAGCTAGACTCAGCCTCTCCACTCAGAGACAACTCCACCAGCTCTCTCCTGGGGCAGGACAACACCATACTCCCCTTAGAGACAACTCCACTTAGCTAGCTCAGCCTCCACTCAGAGACAACTCCACCAGCTCTCTCCTGGGGCAGGACAACACCAGACTCCCCTTAGAGACAACTCCACTTAGCTAGCTCAGCCTCCACTCAGAGACAACTCCACTTAGCTAGCTCAGCCTCCACTCAGAGACAACTCCACCAGCTCTCTCCTGGGGCAGGACAACACCAGACTCCCCTTAGAGACAACTCCACTTAGCTAGCTCAGAGAAACTCCACTTAGCTCTCTCCTGAGACCACGTGGCGTCCACCTTGGACTCCACTTCGCTCGCCGAGTAGACTCCTCCACTTACCTCCACTCCACTTACCACCAGTTTCTTCTCAAAGAAACTCCACGCAATTCCTCGCTCCACCTCTGCAAATCGCAGTCCAACCCGGACGATGCGAGTTGCAAGGCCATTGCGAGAAACAACGTGGAAAAAGAAATTCACCCCCAACCTTGACCTGTCTCCACCGCCGCGCCAGCCAGACTGACCCCGTTTCCCGGACAGCATGGGGTCACAAACACCGCGACCCCACGACATGCCACACGGCGCCACACGGCGTCTTCTGGTTGTGTTAATTTGTATAACACAACCCCAATTTAACATGCGCGTAAATGTTACACATCATGCAGCTATCCCTACAATTAAGTAGTCCTGCTTGCATGCAGAAAATGTCTCCCAGCCTGATAATACCCCCCATGGATATAATGTAATCTGGATTCTACCCTCGCTCCTTGTCTAGAATCCAGGATTCTGATTGGTAGCGGCACAGGACCTACGTGTGACATCAAAAAGGAATATTCCACGCCGAAGCGTCCCCAGCCGTGTCACGTAGACACCCAGGAAATTTTCCAGGACCTTACATTCCAAACCCATGACGAGCTCTCCTCTGTCACGTAGGCCCAAAATTCCACCCATGACAGCAGCGACTTTGATCTTCCACTAACACACTGATCGTAGTTCTTTAGTCTACACCTTTTCACCCTCAAATTTAAAAAGTTGAACTTCAAATTAAAAAACCGAAAGTTCAAATTAAAAAAAACTGAACTTCAAATAAAAAAAAAGAACTTCAAATTAAAAAAAACTGAACTTCAAATTAAAAAAGTTGAACTTCAAATTAAAAAAAACTGAACTTCAAATTAAAAAAAAATTAACTTCAAATTAAAAAAGTTGAACTTCAAATTAAAAAAACTCAACTTCAAATTTTAAAAAATGAACTTCATTATACTGGCATCACTTTGAGCACAAATACTGTACATAAGTATCTTGCAGGGCAGATGTACACAGTAAAAAAGGCACACCCAAGACCTGTGACGATGAACTATGAGATAAATAAACGCAAAAGAAGAGAATATGTGGAGAAAATAATGAACAGGATATGCATAGGAAAAACAGTTGTCTACATTGATGAAACTAATGTGAACCTATTCTTGCGTCGATCGCAAGGGCGTGCACGTAAGGGAATGCGCCCCATGGTGAAATGTCCTGCATCAAGGGGGAAAAACATTCACATTCTTGGAGGAATCTCACAGCATGGCATTGTCTATTGGGAACGGAGGAGAGGCAGCTACAAGAAAGAAGATTGCAACGAATGGTTGAGACGAATGTTCCGCACAATCACTGAGCCTCTCAAGGACATTGGTGTGGTTTGCGATAATGCCCCTGTTCATGCTGGCCTTGAGAGCGTTGTTGGAGAAGAATTTCTTGGAGTCCATACAGTGCTCCACTAAATCCCATTGAGGAGTGCTGGAGCAGCATGAAAGCCGTAATGAAGCGTGATCTTGCTGCCAACTCTACCACAATGATGAACACTACACCACAGGGTATGACACAAACTGACTATCGGATGCAGTACTTGGAACGCTGCATTGATAACGCCATTCTCAATATTACATCAATACTGTGTCTGAAAACATTCAACCACGTACAAAAACACTTTGCTAGGGTAATACAACTACAGGACATATAATTAGGTGATAAGTAAATATTTCCTTTATGGATATTACTTTTCTGTTTTGCTTTATTGACAATTACATGCAAATTGTATGATATGACGTAATTTTTTTTTTTCAAATAGACAATCATGACTTTCAATGGAACCTTGAAGGAATAATAAATGGTCTAAATAATACGTATTTGTTTACCCATATCTTAGTTTTCCCCTTTTTATTGAGTTTATCTTTTCTTTTAATCTGAAAGCTAAGTTTTTTTTTTAATTTAAACTTAAATTTTTAAAATTTGAAGTTCAGTTTTCTTAATTTGAAGTTCAACTTTTTTAATTTGAAGTTCAGTTTTTTAAAATTTGAACTTCAATTTTTAAAAATTTGAAGTTCAGTTTTTTTAATTTGAAGTACAGTTTTTTTTAATTTGAAGTTCAGTTTTTTTCATTTGAACTTTCGGTTTTTTAATTTGAAGTTCAACTTTTTTAATTTGAGGGTGAAAAAGTGTAGACCAAGTAACCTTAATGTTTTCTGTCTACTATCAACTCATGTATCTACTCCGATCACTTTTTCACAATTAATTTTATAAGTGCAGCATTGTTGAGTTTGTTCTTGCACAGGGTGTGTATGTTACGGCAGTGAATTCCAAGAAATGAAACAAGGCGACGCAATTAGCGAAGGAAATGGAGTGCAGAGGGACGTCAGAAAAACTCTAATCAAACAATTAGAATGGAGAAAATGGGAAAGGAAGGCGCCAATGTATAAAAAAAAAAAATGATGCAGAGAAGAGGAACGGTATAAGTGTGTCCTTTTTTCCTTTCTCTACTTCACGGCTTCCTTCTTTAACACACACACACACACACACACACACACACACACATACACACACACACACACACACACACACACACACACACACACACACACACACACACACACACACACACACACACACACACACACACACACACACACTATCATCCCATTTCCCTTCCCTTGAATCTACATTTCCATTCGCACAAACCAGTCCTTCCTTGCTTTCCCTTCCACGCTCTCCATTCGTTTCTTTTCTTACGGGAAGGAATATATCTGAAGCATTTTTCATGTAAGACACATCGTCTCATTTAGTGTTTTTTCGTCCTCCCTTGTCATTCCATATTTCACGAGGACTGTTGCTTATGTATTCCGAGGAAAGATCTTACTTCGTGTGACTATAACTACCTGTCAGGTTCTTCCCCCCATTACTCTTTCCCCTAAGAGGAAAAGGGGGCGTCCAGTGCCGCCCTCGTTGCTGGTGCAGAGCGGCAGGTGTTGCTACTGTTATTGTTGCCACCCAATGTAAACTACTTTAAAACTTCCAGAAACTTCCTTGTCTGGAGAACAAAGACTTAGGTTGTTTGCCGTGCTAATGGGCCTCTACTTCTTCATCCCCTTCATCTAAACACATGAACAGATGCAAATGAACTCTCTCTCTCTCTCTCTCTCTCTCTCTCTCTCTCTCTCTCTCTCTCTCTCTCTCTCTCTCTCTCTCTCTCTCTCTCTCTCTCTCTCTCTCTCTCTCTCTCTCTCTCTCTACCTGGACAACAGTTGCAGTATAAGTCCTTCTGGTCTGTGTCTACTTCACTGGTTCCCATTTCATATGAGCATAAAATTTAGAGTAAACAATGCGAGTCTCTATGAAACTTATATCCTTGTGTCCTCATATCTCAGATTAGAAGTGTAATGGCAGTAATTTCATTCAATATAAATAATATTCTCCATCCAGGATGTACCATCACTAGTGGTAGTGTAGTCTAGTATAGTATAGTATAGTATAGTATAGTAGTCTAGTATAGTCTAGTATAGTATAGTATACTCCTCTATTTTCATTCTTTACTATAAAATGTCCATGGCCATGTTTTCCACAAGGTCATGGTGTTCCCTTCTATCTGTTTTTCCTGCCGGCATGTTGCCGGAGGGAGAGGAGGGTGGGAGAGAGCCTTGTTCTGTTCTATCCTGTTCTCAAACTCTTAGTGCCCTTGTAGTAGTATGTAGTACAGCAGATACCCTAGTTATAGACCAGTAGGTCTTCTGGTGTCTGTTCTTCTCATGTATTCTCATGTATTCTCTCTCTCTCTCTCTCTCTCTCTCTCTCTCTCTCTCTCTCTCTCTCTCTCTCTCTCTCTCTCTCTCTCTCTCTCTCTCTCTCTCTCTCTCTCTCTCCCTCTCTCTCTCTCTCTCTCTCTCTCTCTCTCTCTCTCTCTCTCTCTCTCTCTCTCTCTCTCTCTCTCTCTCTCTCTCTCTCTCTCTCTCTCTCTCTCTCTCTCTCTCTCTCTCTCTCTCTCTCTTTCTCTTTTTATTTATACAGAACTACAATATACAATTCAAGAGCGTGTTACATAGTATTTTTACATGAAATGTAGCACTTTACAGGCTAATGGTAACATCTAAAAGCCTAACCCCAGTACATACTTAGATAACGAAAACAATTGCTGCTCTGCTGGTGATGGCAACCAGACATTAACACATTCTTTGAAATGCTGCATATTCATTGCACTAAAGTCTAAATGTGTAGCAGGTAGGTTATTCCATAAATTAACAAAGTGGTACATAAACTGACGTTGGTGGTGCCGAGTACGGGAACGAGACTGCAACAGTTCCTCGTGCACTGAAGCGACAGCACAGATGGTTACTTGTGCACGCCGGAGGGGCTGACTGAGAGCTTGGAGATGTGGAACTTGCTGTTGATGAACCTTGAACATCACAGTGAGGCCCGCTACGTCCCTGCGATGCTGAAGGGAGTGGAGTTTTGGCTCATAACCAACACCACTGTCCTTTATGATCCTCACCGCCCGAGCCTGCATCCTGTCGAGGAGGGAGCGATGCCTGCTAGCCGCACCACCCCACACAAGGCACGAGTACTCCTGGGAGGAGCAAACCTGTGCCTTGTATAGAATCTCCAGTCCTTTGCCATCAAGGAGCCACGAAATCCTCCTGAGTGACGCCAGCTTACCCGAGATCTCTCTGGCAAGACGTTCGATGTGATGGCTGAAGATCAGGGCGGAGTCATAAGTGACCCCCAGTACTTCCACCTCGTCCCGCGGCAGAAGCGCTTTCCTCACAAGGGTGAGGCTCAGGGCCGTGCTCGACCTGGAGACTATTAGCAGCTGTGTCTTGCTGGAGGCGTTTTTAACTTGCCACCCACAACGCAATGCGACTCAACGTGGCGTTCTCTCTCTCTCTCTCTCTCTCTCTCTCTCTCTCTCTCTCTCTCTCTCTCTCTCTCTCTCTCTCTCTCTCTCTCTCTCTCTCTCTCTCTCTCTCTCTCTCTCTCTCTCTCTCTTTTCATATTCTTTTTAACATGACAAACATCCTTCTTTTCTACATCACTGCATTGCTTTGTGTGTCCCTCTAGTGGTTCAGAGACGTCATGTGTGTGTGTGTGTGTGTGTGTGTGTGTGTGTGTGTGTGTGTGTGTGTGTGTATGTGTGTGTGTGTGTGTGTGTGCGTGTGTGTGTGTGTGTGTGTGTGTGTGTGTGTGTGTGTGTGTGTGTGTGTGTATGTGTGTGCGTGCATGCTTTCCCGTGTGTGTGTATGTGTGTTCCCGTAAAAGAGAGAGAGAGAGAGAGAGAGAGAGAGAGAGAGAGAGAGAGAGGAGAGATGAGAGGAGGAGAGAGAGAGAGAGAGGGAGGAGAGAGAGAGAGGAGAGAGAGAGGAGGAGGAGAGAGAGAGAGAGAGAGAGAGAGAGAGAGAGAGAGGAGGAGAGGAGAGAGGAGGAGAGGAGTGTGTTTGTGTGTGTGTGTGTGTGTGTGTGCGTGTGTGTGTGTGTGGGTGTGTGTGTGTGTGTGTTTTGAAGCCCCTGCTCCTCCTGCCAACAGTGTTTTGCTCACTGCTCATAGAATATTCACTGAGGTCAAGAGGGCTTTATTTTCCGTCGCCACTACATCGTTCTTCCAGTAGCTTGCGGGCTTTATGTGTAGTTACCATCATCATCGAGAAAGGAGACAGAAATGAAAGATGAACAGAAAAAAAATACATGAACTATGGAGAAACAGGGAATAAAAGTCTTGCCGGTAACTTATGAGAGGATATGAGAGGACTGAAAAGTACTAAGAATGCATCACACCATTAACAAAATAATTCTAAAATTTGTCTCCTAAATCTCCCGAATGACAACTTTGAAGCGAGATCCTCCATCCACGTCGTAATGAACATTATGTGTGTTTCCCGTCAGTCTTCTTTGCATTAATATTAGGTATCACGAGCAGAGGCGACGCTTCGACAGAATAAAAAACCTGTTTTTAATCTTCCTCCTCCTCCTCCTCTACCTCTGCTGCTACTCCCAAACTCTACGGTCATAATTTGTGGCGATGCAAGTATTTGTCGAGTTAGTATCAATCGTCACTAAGGGATAACAC
>JAPQNM010000003.1:23745165-23765165 GCA_029783475.1 Metacarcinus magister | reverse complement strand
ACAAACTACAGTTAACGGAGAATGAAGCTGAACTGTAATAGCAGTTCCTCTATAGAGGGTTTGCTCATGACGACACCGTTTTGCGCAGGACAGTCATGCCGTCATTTTGAAGCACAACGATCTTGTTACTGTGTAATGGATTATAGCTAAATCAATTGTTTAAAAATGCCTTATTGCACGGTAATTAATTGCAACAGTCGTGTATCTTTAGTTCGTCTCCCTAAAGTCAGCACATGGGAGGGCCCAGAATAGGCAGAATTGCTACGAAAAAGGCGAACGAAATGGGTTACCAATATTTCAAGGGCTGATCTTGACGAAAAATGTGAGCACACCCGCGTGTGTTGTAAACATTTCACTAGCGGTAAGTGGTGTCATTTATATATATATATATATATATATATATATATATATATATATATATAATTGTTAGGTTATGTTAATTTAGAAGACATCATGTTCCATTATTAGCGTAAATCACTATTTCGTGTTCCCCCACCCAAAAAACCCGATTTCCTACAGGTCCCCTAAGATCGTTGGGGATGAGGGGTAAGCATAACTTTAAAAAGAGGCATAACTTGAAACCTAGCTATTTGTGACGGAATAGAGGTAGCAAATCAATCAATTCACAACATGTATTACCAGAAAAACATAAGGCACATCACAAATTCGTTGGATGAGTGAAACTGCAAATTGACCGTCATTAAATCTTCAAAAAACATCGTGGAATAATGTATTCCACGGTGTTTTTTGAAGATTTAATGACGGTCAATTTGCAGTTTCACTCATCCAACGAATTTGTGATGTGCCTTATGTTTTTCTGGTAATACATGTTGTGAATTGATTGATTTGCTACCTCTATTCCGTCACAAATAGCTAGGTTTCAAGTTATGCCTCTTTTTAAAGTTATGCTTACCCCTCATCCCCAACGATCTTGGGGGACCTGTAGGAAATCGGGGTTTTTGGGTGGGGGAACACGAAATAGTGATTTACGCTAATAATGGAAAATGATATCTTCTAAATTAACATAACCTAATCAAACATTAAGTATCTGCCTCCTTACAGGCTTACCTATCTGCCTCCTTACAGGCTTACCTATCTGCCTCCTTACAGGCTTACTTATCTGCCTCCTTACAGGCTTACCTATCTGCCTCCTTACAGGCTTACTTATCTGCCTCCTTACAGGCTTACTTATCTGCCTCCTTACAGGCTTACTTATCTGCCTTCTTACAGGCTTACCTATCTGCCTCCTTACAGGCTTAGTTATCTGCCTTTCTACAGCAGCAGTGGTCACTGGTCAGCTTCGCCTCCTTGCTGGGCAATATTGTGTTGGCTTAGGGATTTTTGGGTGGTGGAACACGAAATAGTGATTTACGGTAATAAATGAACATGATATCTTGTAAATTAACATAACCCGGAGACACATGCTCCCCGGGGAGTCTATCTCCGGCATCTGTAAAATTATAAAACAAATTAATAAACATAGTAGAAAAAAAAATTAGTTAATTGTGGACATGTTCCCAATTTTCAGCAGCATTTTTGGATGCTGGGAAACTATTGGAGGGTGAAAACACATACAACTTGGCGGAAGAAAATAATGGGTTGCTGCATACCAGCTCAGGGTCCCGCGTTCGAGCCTCGGCACGTGCTGGCCACTTTTCTTCGATACTACCGCCGAGTGGCCTAAGATCACCCACATGCTGCCATAACACCATCCTCGCCGGGACTGCAACGTTATATGCGCGAGGAGCTTCCGCTGGCAGCATGAGCCTATCAATAAGAAGAAACAAGGCGTCACTTAAAAAATCTAACCCACGCAGTAGCGTGGGTTAGATTTTTTAAGTGACGCCGGCCAACCATCTAAGGTCTCCTTGAAGCCTACCGGCACGACGGGTAAAAGATAAAAAAAAATATATATATATATATATATATATATATATATATATATATATATATGTGTATGTATATATATATATATATATATATATATATATATATATATATATATATATATATATGTATATATATATATATATATATATATATATATATATATATATATATATATGTGTATATATATATATATATATATATATATATATATATATAAATATATATAGACATATATATATATATATATATATATATATATATATATATATATATATATTATATAAGGTGTTTTTGGATTTGCATTCATATCCCTCATCTTCTTCTCGTCTTTCTCCTGTTCCTCCACTTTTTACCCCTCTTCCTGTCCTACCGTCCTGTTTGCACATTACACAAAACTACTAAACATGCATGAGTACAATGCATGTGCTGAATATTGGTTTTAGTTAAGATAAAAAAATAAAACTACTTTCACCATCCTCACTGCTCCCACCAATACAATCTTTCATAACCCTTCTCTGCACCACCAGAACCACCACCACCACTACCACCGTTCACCATATGGCTGCCAACACCGCCACATCCAGCAGCCCGACGCGTAATTGCCTACATAATACACATTATGTGGCGCATCGTCCGCCTGAAACTCAATACTTAATAATTTCCTCACATACATTGCAACGCTTTGGCTTGCCACCAGGGAACATTTTGGGCCAAAAGAGGAAAAACTGAGAAATAAAAGTCACATCATCATATTTCGCTTTGTTGTCAGTGAAATGAGGGTAAAAGGGGTGGAGTGTGGATGAAAAGAGAAAAATGTACAGCACTATATGTGTACTAACAGGTTTATATGGAACAAAATATGGGAAGGTCAGTTGCTACCCCCATTGATTGGAGTAGGGTGACGGGCTCCAAAGCAACAGTTCATCTGGTGTGCCTCTCAGTTTTACATCTTGTGTGGCGAGGCAGCTATGACTCTGGATCGAGGGGGTTTGAACTGTTTTAATACGTGGAAAGCTTTTGTCCTCCTGCTACACTGAAAATAGTGAATAAAATAATAATGATAATAACATTGTTCGTGATAGTAGTGAAACTAGTAGAAGTATTAGTAAAGGTAGTACGCAATATTAGTAGTTTTATAAATAATAGTAGTGAAAATAGTACATAGTAACAATATTATAAAATCTACACACGATTGGTAGTGGTGACATTTAGGCTCAAAACAACATTGACTGAGGTGCTTCATGTATATTGGTTTATCTTTATTTACCGGATGAAAAGGACACGTGTTCGTTGCAAATACCACATCACGGCTACAAAATACCATACAAGTCACCGGTACTGAATTAGATGATGATAACTATTTATAAACTATTTATAAACCTGGATAGCTCATTTGGTAGAGGACTACTCTATTGTTACTACTAGTAATAATACTTCTACTTCTACCCTCCGTCTTCTTTTTCTTCTTTCACAGCCTCTTATTCATATCCTTTTACTATTATCATTATTACTTCAACAACAACTACTAGTACAATTATAATGTAATTGGGCTTAGAAGTCGGGCAGGTGGAAAGGATCAGGAAGCATGTCCTGGGTCATGGGTTCGAATTCCACTCCCAGCATGTTATCATTGCTCCTGGGCTACTAACTTTAACGCTATTATTGCTGCAACTCTAGCGACAACAACAAAAACAATAACAACAGCAACAACAAAACTAACTACCACTACTACTACTACTACGTACTACTACTACTACTACTACTACTACTACTACTACTACTACTACTACTGCTACTACTACTACTACTACTACTATTACTCTACTTTTCTACTATCCTACTTCTGCTTCCTTTTCTTCTATATCTTACGCATACTTTTACTACTATACTCCTATTGACACTACTATATTATTAGGCTAAGATAGAATGTTCGTGGGAAGTTTCTTAAGCAAGCATTACAAACTCAGTCAGGAATCTAAATCCAGATGTTGTCTCCTGCTTATTTTTAATTTTTATTTACCTCGAACTTACAAATACAGAGGTAAATGTTGTGTTGTCTATCACAAGACAAAAGTATTGCATACCTCTCAAATCTTCCCTTCTCCCTCGTTTTTTTTTGTATTTTCCCTCATATATTTTCCCCAGTCTGTACTCCATATGTCCCACTCCAGTCTCTCTATTTTCCTCCTTGCCTTCTTTTTCTCTTTTTCCCATATCTTTATTTCAGTCTCCTCTATCTCCATTTTTTTTCGTGCTGCAGTTCTTTCAAAAAAATTGTTCTCCCTCTTCTCCCTTCTCGAATACTGTAACACTTCTTCCTTAACATGTAAATTTGAATTGCGTAGCTCCTGAAGCTCACACAAACAACTTTGCTAGGGCTAAGAGGTCTGTTGCGGCTTCCTTTTAGTTTGTATAAATTTTGCAAAACACTAACATTAATCATGTTCTTCCTACCCTTACTCCATCACAAGTCTGCTCCTCCTCCTCCTCCTCCTCCTTCACCCACATCACCACCACTACCTTCACAGCTCTTCTGTCAACATAACATCAACTCAAATCATATATGCATTGCTAGTATTTACCCACGTTACAGTTCTATCACTACACACACTACCGTCACAGCTCTCCCACCACCACCACCACCACCTCCGTCACACTCCTGTAATTCCTTTGTTGTTTAAGGTTGTTTGTAGTGAAGACGTTAATTGGTTTTGACTAACACGAATCAGAGTTTCATCATTACAACCATCCCATGTTGGATAATTACAATAATACCATCACTAATGCCATTACCACCACCACCACTATCACCACCACCACCATCACCACCACCACCACCACTATCACCACCACCACCACTATCACCACCACCACCACCACCACCACCACCATCACCACCACCACCACCACCATAACCACCACCACCACAACCTAAAAAGCGCAAAATAAAACCCCAACATTATCATTTCCACCATCACCACCACTATCAGACAAGAACAACACCAGCATCACTAAGGCTCTTTCTCACGCCATAAGGCCCAGGCAACCCACACACACACACACACACACACACACACACCAGTACAACTTTATAATCACGCCTCGGCCTCGAACAGCACACGGCGGGTTGTTTTCTTTACATTTCTTATGTAATAACTGTAATGCAGAATAATTTCAGCAGTTGTCGGCGTATGAACTTTAATTTTGGATAAATGCATTTCTTTGAGCCCATTCGCCACAACTGTGTCAATTACTCAAGTGGTTTGATTAAGTATTTTGGGAGAGCTTGTTCGTTCGTTTTCCTTTCCGCGCAAGGGTAAGTATACATATGCAAATGAGTCATCTTGGTGATCCCGGCTTGGTGATCCGTCATTACACGAGCAGCAGCGGTGTCCATGAAGTGAGCGTTGGAGTGGATTTTTGCAGGAGTTTTTGGTGCTGCTATCTGTTTGAAGTAACTCAGACACACAGATGCACCATGGTCGTTGTGGAGGCACCTACTTCATATATGCTGCTCATCCTTATTGTCATGTAGTGTCAATGTAATGCATTGTTGGCTGGCAAATTCGTTTCCATGAATTATACTTTATAAATCTTTATAACCTGCTGGAAGCGACGACACTCTCGTAATCCACACATTTCCTCTAAAGCACCTAATTCTACCTTGAGAAAAAGCTTCCATGAATTATGCAAACTCGTAAAGATGCTAAGGCCGCAGACACGCCGAGAATTTAACTCTTCTTCTGCTTTTGCTGAGCCTCACGAACAACACATCTTTACTCCACAAGGCTTTGTTCAGCTCAATATAAGAGGAACAGGGTACAGGTGCGTGGTTGTAGGTTAGTCGTTAGTTCAATTCTCTTCACGCTTATTTTCCTGCCAGTGTGAAAGGTCTATTCCTGGCTTGTTTTCATATTTGTTCTGCTATTTCTCCAAAAGTGAGATGGTTGTTATATATATATATATATATATATATATATATATATATATATATATATATATATATATGTATGTATATATATATATATATATATATATATATATATATATATATATATTTTTTTTTCTCTCTCTCTCTCTCTCTCTCTCTCTCTCTCTCTCTCTCTCTCTCTCTCTCTCTCTCTCTCTCACACACTCACTCACTCACTCACTCTCTCTCTCTCTCTCTCTCTCTCTCTCTCTCTCTCTCTCTCTCTCTCTCTCTCTCTCTCTCTCTCTCTCTCTCTCTTTCTCTTTCTCTCTCTCTCACTCATTCTCTCTCTCTCTCTCTCTCTCTCTCTCTCTCTCTCTCTCTCTCTCTCTCTCTCTCTCTCTCTCTCTCTCTCTCTCTCTCTCTCTCTCTCTCTCTCTCTCTCTCTCTCTCTCTCTCTCTCTCTCTCCTCTGTCCAGACTCAGTTCGCTCCTCCCTGTATCCTTTGTTCTATAACTCATTACAATAATTCATAAATGTATTATTTCCCATCTTATAAACGGAAGGGCAATTTCCAGGTAAAAACCACTGTTGGCAAAAATCAGTCATATGTAAGCCCAACCTTGAAATTCACCAGATACTGGCGATGTTTCTGTAGTGTTAGAGTCAGAGTTGGATGAAACACGTCCACGACAAAAGCATGACATTTTTTTTCTAAATACAAATTACATAGCGCATAACAGGTGGAAAAAAATTCAACGGAGGAAAAAAAAACCCAAGCTCGTAACCAAAATAATGATAAGACACTAGGGCAAGGGGGAAAAAAGAGAGAGAGAGAGAGAGAGAGAGAGAGAGAGAGAGAGAGAGAGAGAGAGAGAGAGAGAGAGAGAGAGAGAGAGAGAGAGAGAGAGAGCATTTCCTTTCATTTCTTCCCAAGCTTCTCTCTAAATAATCAGCCAACCTCAAACACTGTTCAATATGGATAACCTGTTGTAATTATGCGGTGATACTTCGTTTTTTTCTTTACCAGTTTTCAGAAGATATTGGGGACACTACAGCTGCTGCAAATAATATTTAAAAAAAAAAGTACAAACAGTTTGAAAACTTTAATGTTCAAGAGTTAAATAAAACCTTAAAGTTGATCTAGTTCCTGAGTGACTAGAAAAGAAGAAAAAAATCGCACTTAAAAAGTTTAAAAGAAAAATCATTGTGGCATTGAAAACAGTATGATTGTTTGGCTAAGATATCGTATATTACAGATCATTTGCACTCATTCTGAAAAGAGACTATTGTAGCACTGAAATAACTACAAAAAAGTTACAAATAACAAAAATATAACAACAAAACAAAAGATAATAACACAAAAAGGGACGTTTGATCCACCCAAAGACAAAACACAATCGTGCCACCCTCACTCCCCAAGCGGGTTAGTCTTCAACTGAGGAGAGGAGAGGGACGGGGAGAAGATGGATGGTTTAATCTTAAATAGGGACGTGTAACCAAGGTGATGACAGAGCGGGACAGAACGAGGCGGGACCTGATGAAATAGAGCAAGCTGTCGAGTTTGGGCTAGAGATGAGAAGGAGGAGAAGGAACATAGCATAAGAACATAAGAACATATTCCAGAAGACCTGTCGGTCTATAATTAGAATATCTGTTGGACTACATATTACAACTAGTAAACTACGCGTGGGAGAACAGGATAGATCAGAACAAGGCTCGCTCTCCTCCTAGCTCTCCTTCCGGCAACGTGGCGGCAGGAATCAGTTAAAAGGGAACACAATGGTAAAAAAGAGAGAGAGAGAGAGAGAGAGAGAGAGAGAGAGAGAGAGAGAGAGAGAGAGAGAGAGAGAGAGAGAGAGAGAGAGAGAACACACACACACACACACACACACACACACACACACACACACACACACACACATGTTATGCCTGAAGTGCAGTAGTACTACTGTTAATACACTGAACCCTCGCTTGCAGCATATCTCGCTTAAAATTAATATAATTCGCCAGGCGTGAACAGAACTAGCTAAATGTGAACGTGACTGTTGACTGACGGGCAGTAAGTGAGCCAAATAATACGAAAATATTGGAAAAGAGAAGAAAAAAAAAAGTCGTATATGATCATAATAATTTTATTGAATATTGTTGACAATAAAAAAATACAAATGGGATGTAAAAAAAAAAAAAATCCCTTACATGTATTACTATGCCTGCAAATTGCGTGTTAACTGTGTCATGGTAATATTATCCTGAATATATTGATATTCATTGCCATATATCTTCTCCGTCTCATTCATTTGAGACATCAGCTACATGTGTCGAGGAGTAATGCAAGTAAACAAAGATACAATATAACACAGGTGAGTGAATAAGTCTTAAGCAGGTCACCGGGGCAACCATACTCTACTGAACAGAGTAAGTTATTGATGCTCAGAAGGAAAGGGAGGCTGCCCAGGTGAGGCTCAAAAGTGGGATTACGTACCAGTCTCTGCTTGATTACACGTTCTTGTTCGCTCCTTCGATCTCATTCAAGCTTCTACCTCCAAATTCCCCTTTCCGTAACCTCCTACGCCCCTAAGTTTCCTTTCTCTCAACCTCCCACGTCTCAAATTATCCTTCCCTGACTTTCAGAATCTACGTTTCCCAGCACCCTTTGGTTATTCCTTCGTTCACCTAATTCCAGCAATTATTCATTTTTCTTCTCCCTATCTTCCATTCCCTACTGCTCTCTTTTTAACTCCCGAAGATCCCATTGCCCTTATTCTCTTTCCTACCTTCCATGCTTCACAACCTTCCTCTCCTCGACGGCCTACATCTATTCTTGTAGACAACCAAGTAAAATCCCGCGGATATTAGTAACGCACTCACCACACTCTGAAGGCTCTCTGGCACTGTATCATCAGGAAATTCAAGTAACTGTGTTCCGATGTATCCTAAACAAGAATACATGTCTGCCGATTACGCTTCATCCCTCTTCAACAATACATCTGATATGCCTTCCCATAGCTTTTTGAAAAATAAGAACTATAATGGCAACTGAGATAAAATAGTAAGTATAATACAATGTCTCATTGCTACATCTGTTGTGTCTCTCGTTTCGTCTTCTCTATTTTATATCCTTCCTAAATCCTGGCTGTAGGGAAAGGAATTTGTCGTCTCCTTCAACTCACACCAGTACTTTCTCCAGAGTCTTCTGTTTCGCTCTGCTTTTTCCTCAAGTAATTCTATTTTAGCGTCCTTTTCATTCTCTTTTCTTCGACTAACATTCCTATTATATAACTATCTTTCGTGTCTTTGAGTAACTTTCCTCTATCCTTTTCACACTTTGTATCTCCCTCACCAAACATTTCTTCCAACACCTTTACTTACAGAGAAAAGTCGCGTGAGCTCGCCAGTCTCCTTCAGCATGTCTGACTCCCATGGTGGCTATGGGGACTACTGGTGGTTATCGACTCAGTTCTCCACATTATTCCGTACGCGGCTGTGCATGGGTGCATATGGTATCTTAAGAGGGGCGGGCGGGCGTGTGCCATGCAGCTGATCCTGGTGATGGCGCTTTATGGTGAGTGAAGTAGGTAGTGTGGGGCGTGATAGGGCTTGGGGCCAAGGCTTGAGTGGCGAGAGAGGCGCCCAGGGAGGCTTGACGCACGCTGCTTCAAGGGTCCTCGTGAGGCTGAGAATTGGACGCAAGGGACTCGGGCTTGATTTGTATTCAGGCTTGTGACATAAAATGACTCACTGTGACTTTGTGGCTCTTCAAGGGATTCAGTTATTGCTTTGCGCATTTTTGTTCTTTTTTGTTTGACTACTCTGTGAAATTAAGAATTTTCAGCAGAGGCTTTATATATTTGATTTTTCGTTAAATTCTATTTAACTGATCGAACATGTTGTGCTTCTAAGAGCTTTGGGGAGGTGCCACGAAAAAACAAGTTTAAATATGATAGGTAAAGTAAGTAGTATTTATATTATGTTCATAAAATGTAATACTAAAGGGAAACACACCTGTACATTTCATTAGTTCACTAATAAATGTTGCATGTTTGCTTGGTGCAAATGCCACTGCCTGCCAGATGCTGAGCTTCTTCTGACGTACCACACCACCCGCCACTTTCACTCTGGCACGAACTACTAATTCTGTTGTGACGAAAATCTTCGCTTTTCCTTACCCGTTCATGCCATCACCAGGATACTGCCGCCGCCCTGTACTGCTCCAAACAGGCCAGAACTCAACCCGTCTCATCAGAGCACAGTGCAATAATATTTACTCAACGAGGTTTCCTCTGCAAGGACCCAGGCTGTGACCCAGCAAAATTATGATACGGGTACAATTCCCCTTCCATTGCACCGAATGCAGCCTACGGGAAGATGTAGATCTTTGCCGCCTTCATCAGTTGCTTGACATTTTTATCAACGTGTGTAACTTTCATATGGGTTGTTGGTTTTCCTGTAAACAGGTCGGTTCCGTGGACTGTCGGTGAAGTTCAATAAAGGCGTGTATCTCTGGGATCCCTGGGATTTCCAATGTCACAAAGCTCCACCGCTACTTTGTTAGGCGTGGGTTCAGCTAAGACAGGAATTAACTGCCTTGAACACAAAGTACGGACCACCAAGGCAAACGAAATTATATGAAAACATGGAATCAAAAAGCAAACCACAATCATAAGAATGCTATTTACGTGTCTAATATTATCGTTTGCTTTCAATTTTGTTGATTATGATGGTGTATCACATCATTATATTATTCGACTAGTTCCATTTTACATTTAGAACTTTATTTGTTACCTTGACACCTAAAAATAAACATGCAATCAATTCTTAAGGCAAAGGGAAGTCGAAAAGCGACAGACTCAACTCGGATCTCGCAGTCTGATGCTCGTGTTCCTGTTCAGTGTACATCAATAATCCGTTGCCATCCTTCAGTATTACAGAATTCTCCTTCCCCTCACCTCCTCTCCCTAAGCAGGCGTGTTTTAAGAGGACAAATATCTCCTCTCCTCGCTATTCCGGGATTTGCCTTAATGTGGAGAGAGGGTAGAAGCGCGGAGGTAATCTCTCTCTCTCTCTCTCTCTCTCTCTCTCTCTCTCTCTCTCTCTCTCTCTCTCTCTCTCTCTCTCTCTCTCTCTCTCTCTCTCTCTCTCTCTCTCTCTCTCTCTCTCACACACACACACACACACACACACACACACACACACACACACCCGCACACACATACACACTTCTTCAAGGCAAAATAACATGAACCGGATTGACCTGCAGATTTCTCGCCAATAGTGACTGGAAACACCATTTATCAACACCACCTATACTTATTCTATTTCAGGTGGGTCGCTGATGAACACGGCTGCAGGATGATTTTAGATGAAGGAAAAAAAAAAAAAACGAACACGCACACTGATTCCGCTTGCTGTGAATCACGGATACATTCAATATAACCAATATTCACCGTCAATTGGCTTCCATCGGCATAACTTACGTGGTTTATCGCCATTTGGCTGATTTTGTAAACACGGCAGTTATGTTTTGTGAGATATTTATGAGAGAGAGAGAGAGAGAGAGAGAGAGAGAGAGAGAGAGAGAGAGAGAGAGAGAGAGAGAGAGAGAGAGAGAGAGAGAGAGAGAGAGAGAGAGAGAGAGAGAGAGAGAGAGAGAGAGAGAGAGAGAGAGAGAGAGAGAGAGAGAGAGAGAGAGAGAGAGAGAGAGAGAGAGAGAGAGAGAGGAGAGAGAGAGAGAGAGAGAGAGAGAGAGAGAGAGAGAGAGAGAGAGAGAGAGAGAGAGAGAGAGAGAGAGAGAGAGAGAGAGAGAGAGAGAGAGAGAGAGAGAGAGAGAGAGAGAGAGAGAGAGAGAGAGAGAGAGAGAGAGAGAGAGAGAGAGAGAGAGAGAGGAGAGAGAGAGAGAGAGAGAGAGAGAGAGAGAGAGAGAGAGAGAGAGAGAGAGAGAGAGAGAGAGAGAGAGAGAGAGAGAGAGAGAGAGAGAGAGAGGAGAGAGAGAGAGAGAGAGAGAGAGAGAGAGAGGAGAGAGAGAGAGAGAGAGAGAGAGAGAGAGAGAGAGAGAGAGAGAGAGAGAGAGAGAGAGAGAGAGAGAGGAAATTACAGGTTTGGAGAAAACGAATGTGTAGGAAATGATAGGATGATGAGAAGAGGAAGGGAGGGGAGGAGGAGGGGTTAGCTGACACAGAAAAACAGAGAAGTAAGGTAGTGTGAGGAAGGAAATGAGAAAAGGTCAATGAGACACTCGTAATGCTGCTCACATTTCGAGGAAGTGTGAGAGAGAGGGAGAATGACAGGAAATTAGGAAATACTTGATGAAAACAAAAATATATAGAATAAAAGGGAATAGGAAACGCGTGATGAAGCAGGGGTATAGCAGGGAATGAGATGTAAACGTGTGAGGTGAAAAGAGTGAGACATGATTGGAAGGCTGTGAAAAGTGCAAGACGTAGTTATAAGGGCAAGGAGATGATGATGGGATGGTGGGAGGAGAGTGGAATGGGGAGACAGTGGTAGTAATGATCAGGCAATGAAGGAATGGTATAAGTATAGAGCAGAGGGAATTAAAGGGAGAGGAAGGGTAGAAAGAGGAAGGAGGACTGTGATGAGGAGGAAACAGATGGTGAGCGGAAGGGGAAAGAAGAGCGACATGACCGTTTAAAAGGGAAGAAGGGGAGAAAAAAGGGAAGGCAAAGAAAGGTGTACAAAAAGATAAGGAGCGCATGAGGGGAAGGGAAACTGATGAGGAGAAGATGAGGAAGGAATGAAGAAGAGGGAGGGAAAGGTGAAGCAGAGGCAAGGGAACAAAGAGGACGAAGGAGGAAGAGTGAGGGAAAGCCTGATGAGAGAGGAAAGGGAGGCAAGGGATGAGAGGACAAGGGAAGAGAGGGACGAACGGTGTGTATTATCTCTACTTCCAGGTGGAGTAGTCGAGCATGGATTTGTTTGATGCGTTTATGTTGTACTGGTGAAATCGGTACGACTCTCTCCCCCCCCCCATCTCTCTCTCTCTCTCTCTCTCTCTCTCTCTCTCTCTCTCTCTCTCTCTCTCTCTCTCTCTCTCTCACACACACACATTTAGCAATTATATTTCACAAATCTCATAATTAGTGCACTGTTTACATATCATTTTGGACCTCATTACAATATCGTATCATTATATATATATTACGCATTATGATACAGTACATAATCTTGTACTGTACGCAATATTGTATTACCATATTTCAAAGCGGCAAATACCTTTCTGTTATCTGGGCAGCGCTGGTTTGGGTGAGCGGCGTAAGATAAGATCCTACCAATGGACGACAAGGCACGTGTTGTGTGTGTGTGTGTGTGTGTGTGTGTGTGTGTGTGTGTGTGTGTGTGTGTGTGTGTGTGTGTGTGTGTGTGTGTGTGTGTGTGTGTCTGTGCAGAAATATTAAGTTATGCAGTTTACTTTAACGATAAGACAACAAAATGCAAAAGCCAAGATGAATAATAAAAAAAAAAGACAGCTGTAATTTTCAGACAGAATCGACCATCATTATAAGGTTGTCTCAATGCAGACAGATGTTCAAAACTTCCAATACCTGCATTTAGAGACTGCGAGCTCTTAATTCAAAATGATAATTCTTCTACTAAGATGATCACAAAAGCACATGAAAAAGTATCAGAACGATAAGGTTAATTATGCGGAAGCTAATGCAGATAATGAGATTCTCTCTCTCTCTCTCTCTCTCTCTCTCTCTCTCTCTCTCTCTCTCTCTCTCTCTCTCTCTCTCTCTCTCTCTCTCTCTCTCTCTCTCTCTCTCTCTCTCTCTCTCTCCATATTCAAAATCCATACCCTCTCACAGTATCTTTGCCTAACGCTGACCTGCAGGCGCGAAGTAAGAAAAACCAAGGTTTTGGGAACACTCAAGTATGAAGCACTGCATGCAACAAGAACAAATACACACACACACACACACACACACACACACACACACACACACACACACACACGCACACACACACACACACACACACACACACACACTGCCTACTGTTTTCGCCTTGCATCGCCTTCTTCCTTCTCCCTTCCTCCTTCTCCTTCTTCTCCTCTTCCTCTCCATTGTTTTCTCTCCTCCAGTTAACACCACCAAGACCTGGCTAATAAAGTGTCATTAAGGCTACAGGTTCATATTTTTGGTTGTCCATCTTCCTCCTACTATCTTGGACAAGGTATGTGCTGCTTCATAGTACAGGTAAAGCCACTTGCTGACCCCTCCTCACTTACGACAATTGCCGAAGTACGTCTATAGATTGACTATGTTTTGTTTTGTTATGTATATGTATTTCTATGGACTGATTGTTATTATTTTACTATTATTTTAACGTATAACATCACTGCAATGGTTATATTACAGTATTGTGTAGTACTTAGGTTAACAAGCCTGCTGGACAGTCTTACTATGTACTAAAAACTCTCAATGACCTTATACTATTATTTTTTAGCATATCATTAAATATGTTGTGGAGACATTGATGTTATTGTTAGTATAAAAAAATATCATAAGCGTTATTTTGTTGGAAAGAAAGATTTTCTGATATTTGTTTTTATATTTTATATAACTATTCTTATGTAGCTAAGTTAAAACTGAATTAAATAAAGTTTAAAATACGTAGTCTAGCTTGTTTTTATACTATTGGAAATCTTTATGGCATGAAATGATGATGACTTATAATTACGCAGTAAATAGAAACTGTATCCTTTTTCCAAAAACATGATTTTTTCCTCATTGTCTCGAAACCTATTAAACATATTGGACACATTGCAGCATCTGATAGACCTAATGAAGCTCTACAACTGTTATTATGAATATTTGCTCTAGGACTAATAATTACGAAGTAAAATGAAACCGTATTCTTTTTCCAAAAACATGACTTTCTTCCTCATATTCTCGAAAGCTATTAGAGTGGTATTACGTGATGCCCTTTAGGGAAGGAATGAATGTTGTCCCTAAACTGGTATTGGGGGATACCTTTTAGGGAAGGAATGAATGTTGTCCCTAAAGTGGTATTACGTGATACCCTTTAGGGAAGGAATGAATGTTGTCCCTAAAGTGGTATTGGGAGATACCCTTTAGGGAAGGAATGAATGTTGTCCCTAAAGTGGTATTACGTGATGCCCTTTAGGGATGAATGAATGTTGTCCTTAAACTGGCATAAACCCTTTTCAATCCTGCACAGCAAATCAAGAAAATCATAAACAAGAACACAGACACAACACAGAACACCACGCAACGCAACACAACAACACAACACAACACCATGGAACGCAACACAACACCACGGGTCCTTAGGGGAGTAGGGACCCGTAACACAACACAACACAACACAAACACAACACAACACAACACAACACTACACAACACAACACCACGGGTCCTTAGGGGAGTAGGGAACCGTAACACAACACAACACAACACAACACAACACAACACAACACCACGGGTCCTTAGGGGAGTAGGGACCCGTAACACAACACAACACAACACAAACACAACACAACACAACACAACACAACAACACAACACCACGGGTCTAGGGGAGAGGGACCGAACACAACACAACACAACACAACACAACACCACGGGTCCTTAGGGGAGTAGGGACCCGTAACACAACACAACACAACACAAACACAAACACAACACAACACAACACAACACCACGAAACGCAACACAACACCACGGGTCCTTAGGGGAGTAGGGACCCGTAACACAACACAACACAACACAACACAACACTACACAACACAACACACGGGTCCTTAGGGGAGTAGGGACCGTAACACAACACAACACAACACAACACAACACAACACCACGGGTCCTTAGGGGAGTAGGGACCCGTAACACAACACAACACAACACAACACAACACAACACAACACAACACAACACACGAAACGCAACACAACACCACGGGTCCTTAGGGGAGTAGGGACCCGTAACACAACACAACACAACACAACACAACACTACACAACACCACGGGTCCTTAGGGGAGTAGGGACCCGTAACACAACACAACACAACACAACACAAACACAACACAACACAACAAACACAACAACACCACGGGTCGTTAGGGGAGTAGGGACCGGTAACACAACACCACACCACACAACACAACACAACACAAACACAACACAACACAACGGGTCCTTAGGGGAGTAGGAACCCATAACTCAACACAACACAACACAACACAACACTAGACCAAACAACGCAAGGCAACACAACGCAACACTAGACCAACCAACGCAAGGCAACACAACACAACACAACGCAACACTAGATCAAACAACGCAAGGCAACACAACACAACACAACACAACGCAACACTAGACCAACCAACGCAAGGCACACAACACAACGCAACACAACACAACAAACGCAACACTAGATCAAACAACGCAAGGCAACACAACACAACGCAACACTAAATCAAACAACGCAAGGCAACACAACACAACACAACGCAACACTAGGCGTAACAACGCAAGGCAACACAACACAACACAACGCAACACTAGACCAAACAACGCAAGGGAACACAACACAACACAACGCAACACTAGACGAAACAACGCAAGGCAACACAACACAACACAACGCAACACTAGACGAAACAACTCAATGCAACACAACACAACGCAACACTAAACCAAACAACGCAAGGCAACACAACACAACGCAACACTAAACCAAACAACGCCAGGCAACACAACACAACGCAACACTAGACCAAACAACGCAAGGCAACACAACACAACACAACACAACGCAACACTAGACGAAACAACTCAAGGCAACACAACACAACGCATCACTAGACGAAACAACTCAAGGCAACACAACACAACACAACACAACGCAACACTAGACGAAACAACTCAAGGCAACACAACACAACACAACACAACGCAACACTAGACGAAACAACGCAAGGCAACACAACACAACACAACACTAAACCAAACAACGCAAGGCAACACAACACAACACAACACAACGCAACACTAGACGAAACAACTCAAGGCAACACAACACAACACAACACTAAACCAAACAACACAACACAACACAACACAACGCAACACTAGACGAAACAACTCAAGGCAACACAACACAACGCAACACTAAATCAAACAACGCAAGGCAACACAACACAACACAACGCAACACTAGACCAAACAACGCAAGGCAACACAACATAACGCAACACTAGACTAAACAACGCAAGGCAACACAACACAACACAACACAACGCAACACTAGATCAAACGACGCAAGGCAACACAACACAACACAACGCAACACTAGACCAAACAACGCAAGGCAACACAATACAACACAACGCAACACTAGACGAAACAACTCAAGGCAACACAACACAACGCAACACTAAACCAAACAACACAAGGTAACACAACGCAACACTAGACCAAACAACGCAAGGCAACACAATACAACACAACACAATGCAACACTAGACCAAACAACGCAAGGCAACACAACACAACACAACACAACACAACGCAACACTAGACCAAACAACGCAAGGCAACATAACACAACACAACGCAACACTATATCAAACAACGCAAGGCAACACAACACAACACAACGCAACGCTAGACCAAACAACGCAAGGCAACACAACACAACACAACGCAACACTAGATCAAACAACACAAGGCAATACAACACAACACAACACTAAACCAAACAACGCAAGGCAACACAACACAATACAACGCAACACTAGATCAAACAACGCAAGGCAACACAACACAACGCAACACTAAACCAAACAACGCAAGGCAACACAACACAACACAACGCAACACTAGACTAAACAACGCAAGGCAACATAACACAACACATCGCAACACTAGACGAAACAACGCAAGGCAACACAACACAACACAACACTATACGAAACAACGCAAGGCAACACAACACAACACAACGCAACACTAAACAAAACAACGCAAGGCAACACAACACAACGCAACGAAACACTGGACCAAACAACGCAAGGCAACACAACACAACACAACGCAAGGCAACACAACACAACACAACGCAACACTAGACCAAACAACGCAAGGCAACACAACACAACACAACGCAACACTAGATCAAACAACGCAAGGCAACACAACACAACACAACGCAACACTAGACCAAACAACGCAAGGCAACACAACACAACACAACGCAACACTAGACGAAACAACTCAAGGCAACACAACACAGCGCAACACTAGACCAAACAACGCAAGGCAACACAACACAACACAACGCAACACTAGACCAAACAACGCAAGGCAACACAACACAACGCAACACTAGACCAAACAACGCAAGGCAACACAACACAACACAACGCAACACTAGACGAAACAACTCAAGGCAACACAACACAGCGCAACACTAGACCAAACAACGCAAGGCAACACAACACAACACAACGCAACACTAGACCAAACAACGCAAGGCAACACAACACAACGCAACACTAGACGAAACAACTCAAGGCAACACAACGCAACACTAGACCAAACAACCCAAGGCAACACAACACAACACAACGCAACACTAGACCAAACAACGCAAGGCAACACAACACAACACAACGCAACACTAGACCAAACAACGCAAGGCAACACAACACAACGCAACACTAGACGAAACAACTCAAGGCAACACAACACAACGCAACACTAGACCAAACAACGCAGGCAACACAACACTAAACCAAACAACGCAAGGCAACACAACACAACACAACGCAACACTAGACGAAACAACACAAGGCAACGCAACAGAACGCAACACTAAACCAAACAACGCAAGGCAACACAACACAACACAACCCAACACTAGACCAAACAACGCAAGGCAGCACAACACAACGCAACACAACACAACACTAAACCAAACAACGCAAGGCAACACAACACAACACAACACAACACTAGACCAAACAACGCAAGGCAACACAACACAACACAACGCAACACTAGATCAAACAACGCAAGGCAACACAACACAACGCAACACTAAACCAAACAACGCAAGGCAACATAACACAACACAACACAACACAACGCAATACTAGACCAAACAACGCAAGGCAACACAACACAACACTAGACCAAACAACGCAAGGCAACACAACACAACACAACACAACACACACAACACAACACACAGAATTGGAATGATTTATAGCAGTGATTCTCAAACTGTGGTTAGGACCTAAAGATGTGTCGTGAGATGAATCTTGATTGGTCGTAGGAACATAGAACAGCGTGGCTCAATAGGCTTAGAATTTCAATAGATTTCTTTAACTTTCTTACAATTGTCATTATTACACTATTAACATATACTAATTATGATAGGCTATATACTAATTACACACACATATGCACTCTAGAATTCTTGCAATATTTCAAATAGGATGACTTATTAAAAAGTTTGCGAGCCAGTGTCATTATAGTAACCGATCAAAACAAAACAAAATATCTACAATACTGTCAAGCAAGAAGTGTAACGATGCGTGTCAGGTGTTCAAACTAAGCATCCAAGTGTGTATTTCATTCCAAAAATTACATTGCACCAGTAAATACAATACTAAACATACATTGAAACTCTCATTACATATGCATTAAAAAGAATAAAGAAAAAGTAATAAAAAGACGTTGCTGTTTTCTCATCTGAATATGATCATTAAAGCCAAAACAAAAGAAAGTCAAAGATGTGTAAATGAGGTGAAGGAATATGACAAAAAAATATATAATTCAGAAAAAAAAGAAATTATTATATAAATATATATTATAATAATAGCTATCATTATTATTAGTATTATTTTTCTTCTTCTTCATCTTATATTTATTATTATTATTATTATTATTAGAGAGAGAGAGAGAGAGAGAGAGAGAGAGAGAGAGAGAGAGAGAGAGAGAGAGAGAGAGAGAGAGAGAGAGAGAGAGAGAGAGAGAGAGAGAGAGAGAGAGAGAGAGAGAGAGAGAGAAAGAGAAAGAGAGAGAGAGAGAGAGAGAGAGAGAGAGAGAGAGAGAGAGAGAGAGAGAGAGAGGAGAGAGAGAGAGAGAGAGAGAGAGAGAGAGAGAGAGAGGAGAGAGAGGAGAGAGAGAGAGAGAGAGAGAGAGAG
>JAPQNM010000003.1:23732665-23735165 GCA_029783475.1 Metacarcinus magister | reverse complement strand
TGATATTATTTTTGCTTGTTAATGTCTATAGCAAAAATAGCTGCTTTTAGGCTGCATGATGTTATGCATTACTATATATCTATAGACACACCTCAGCTGTTCATGTCTGACTACGAATTCGTTGGTCCGAGTTCGATGCCGGACGAGAGCAGTCGGCACACAGCTCACAAAGCTGTTCATTCTCCCTAACGGGTTGGTCGATAAAGCTACAGCGTGTTTCCCCACTTTATATTTACACACACACACACACACACACACACACACACACACACACACACACACACACACACACACACACACACACACACATACACACACACACACACACACACACACACACACACACACACACACACACACACACACACACACACACACACACACACACACACATACCATGAAGACCTTGGGAGTATGTCTCCCTCACACAACTCTTCTCTCCTCCGCCTTATCCAGCATGCCTTCTATACCCTCACGCTTTCCCATAAATAAATGTAAATGAATCAATACAAATATGTTTTCAATTTATTTGGCAATACCTGGTTGTCCATGATGGAAGGGAGAGAACTAAGGATCAGAATAGTCAGATAATGGCGTGGACATGCAAAACTACCACCTCAACTAAGTTAATCTCTGCAGTCATTGTACACGTGCAATGGACAGATGAGTTGACATCCACTTCCTGGTAGTGGGAAGTTGTTGGAATAGAAGCCTGAGAATGCAACCACATGCTAGTGTAATACTTGAACACGTGTGCTGCGTTGGAATGGACTGACGGATAGCATGGAAACATAAAGAGCGTCTTGATAAAAGATAAGAAAGACGAAAAAGTGACTGAGAAGGAACATCGCTCAGCCAAGAAAGGGCATTCTGCAACAAAAAAGGAGTATTGTACAGTCAAAAAGAAGCACTGTATTGCCAAGAAGGAGCATTGTGCCACTAAGAAGGTGCATTTTGCAGCCGATTGGAAATGTGGTCAACTTCTAAGTAGTAAGGTTGACACTTGAGAGAACATTCCTGCTGAGTGTGACTTGGACTTGAGTTTACTGAATAGGACGGGGCCACCTGTAGGTCTCACGCGAGTCAAATGGACACGAGATGTGGCTGCCCTCAGTGAACGGCCCTGAGGGAAAAGTAGACTGGCAACAGGCGCCGTGTTGCTGTGGTGCCTGCCGATAAACGTTGGGTGCCACTACATTAATGAATCAGTTTTTAAGTGTAACGAAGAAATAATGACCATTAAAGTAGAATAAAAGTTGATTCAGTTAAATCATGTGGAGATTAATAAATTGTAGTGAAATACTATTGCAGTTATTACTGTTATTGTTTGTAAGTAAAATGTTTACTACGTTTTGTTTTGTTTTATTTATGTAATATTTAACCGGAAAAGTTGGATAATTTTTTCTCGTGATAATTTTTTTTCAATAAAAAAAAAAATTCTTATCATTATCCAGCCTTGCGACAGATGGAAAGAAAGAGAGAAAGAGAGCGAGCAAGAGAGAGAGAGAGAGAGAGAGAGAGAGAGAGAGAGAGAGAGAGAGAGAGAGAGAGAGAGAGAGAGAGAGAGAGAGAGAGAGAGAGAGAGAGAGAGAGAGAGAGAGAGAGAGGAGAGAGAGAGAGAGAGAGAGAGAGAGAGAGAGAGAGAGAAGAGAGAGAGAGAGAGAGAGAGAGAGAGAGAGAGAGAGAGAGAGAGAGAGAGAGAGAGAGAGAGAGAGAGAGAGAATACATGAGAATACATGAGAAGAACAGACACCAGAAGACCTACTGGTCTATAACTAGGGTATCTGCTGTACTACATACTACTACAAGGGCACTAAGAGTTTGAGAACAGGATAGAACCGAACAAGGCTCTCTCCCACCCTCCTCTCCCTCCGGCAACATGCCGGCAGGAAAAACAGATAGAAGGGAACACCATGACCTTGTGGAAAACATGGCCATGGACATTTTATAGTAAAGAATGAAAATAGAGGAGTATACTATACTATACTAGACTCTACTAGACTACTATACTATACTATACTATACTATACTAGACTAAACTACCACTAGTGATGGTACATCCTGGATGGAGAATATTATTTATATTGAATGAAATTACTGCCATTACACTTCTAATCTGAGATATAAGGACACAAGGATATAAGTTTCATAGAGACTCGCATTGTTTACTCTAAATTTTATGCTCATATGAAATGGGAACCAGTGAAGTAGACACAGACCAGAAGGACTTATACTGCAACTGTTGTCCAGGTAGAGATTTGATTCTCGTTTACATCGGATCACGGGTGGATGCACCAGTACCCCGACAACCAACAGCTGCAGCCACCCACCAGTCTGAGTTACTTTACACCATGAATCCCTTAAGAGAGAGAGAGAGAGAGAGAGAGAGAGAGAGAGAGAGAGAGAGAGAGAGAGAGAGAGAGAGAGAGAGAGAGAGAGAGAGAGAGAGAGAGAGAGAGAGGAGAGAGAGAGAGAGAGAGAGAGAGAGAGAGAGAGAGAG
>JAPQNM010000003.1:23692665-23717665 GCA_029783475.1 Metacarcinus magister | reverse complement strand
GTCAAATTATTCCGTCGAAAAAAAAAGAAGTTTACCGCCAACACAGCAGTACCCTAGCATCAGACCTATAGGTCCCTACTTGGCTATTTATTTCATTAACTTACCCTAACTATTATTATTATATAAAAAACAGAACAGTAGAAGGCTCATCCCCATCCACTCATCCCTTCAGCCAAAGCTGGTTGGAAATTAAGTAATACCAAGTAGTATTGAAAAGAAAAACTACCTGCAATATAAGAGGAGAGTGAGAAAATTTATGTAATTTACTAAACTAACTTTATAGACACGAGTTTGAAGAACAGAGGCTCAAAAAATATAAACTCTTGTCTAGTCAGAAACGAACAGTGCCAGCTTGGGATTTGACATGAAGTTAATATGAAGGCCCTCTTTTCTTTTCTTTTCTTTTCTTTTCTTTCTTTCTTTCTTTCTTTCTTTCCTTTCCTTTTCTTTTCTTTTCTTTTCTTTTCTTTTCTTTTCTTTTTTTTTCTTTTTTTTTAATTAATAAATTAATTAATTAATTTATTTATTTATTTAAATTCAACAGTATTTGAGTTGACGCTGTTTGAGGGGTAGTCCATTCCAAATACGTATTGGCAACATAATTCAATTAAGAAAAAAGTACTTGGCTTCATTAATTTAGGTTTTTCAATTATTTAGTTTTTTAGTGGTGTTAGCATGATTTACTGTGAAATAGGAGTCCCGGTTTACGTTCATGAATCATTTAAAGATTTTGAAAACTACATTGAAGTCTCCTCTTTGCCTGCGTTTTGATAGGTGAAATAAGTTTAATCCTCTAAGGCGTTCCTCGTATAGTTTGTTAGTTTGACCAAAACTGTACATGGTATTCTAAATGGGGATGCACAAGTGAGTTATATAAGGCAGTATAACTTTTTTTTATTTGAAATTCAAAAACTTTCCAATGAAACCAACCAGTTTATTTGCAATTTTTACTACTTCAGTACATTGGTAGCTTGGTTTTTAGATCTCTTGTAATTATAACAAGTCTTTTTTATCTACATTTTTCAGTTGAACATCCATCATCGAGTAACTTGTAGGAGGGTTGTTAATCTCCCATATGAAATATGACATTTTTGTAAGTTAATATTCACTTGCTATTTTTCAGACCAATCCACTAAAGTGTTTAGATCACTTTGTATGAATTGATATTGAACTTTTGAAGTAACTATATTTACTATTTCGGCAAATTCTTATATTTTGCAAGTGATACCATCATCGATGTAGTTTACAGAGATAGTAAATAGAATAGGTCCCAAACTGACCCTTGAGGAACTCTACTATTAACAATTATCCAATTTGAAGCTTTTCCATTTAGTACTACTCGCTGCTTTTGATCCGATAGCTAATTTTCTATATACTTGCAAAGTTATGCCATGAGCTTTTACTTTACTCATAAAATACTTATATGAAGCTTTATTGAATGCTTTTTGGAAGTCAAGATATCCTATGACGATTGCTCCAGTGTTGTCGTACAATTTGCATATGCCGTTAAAGAAATCAAATATGTTTGTAAGGCAAAAATGCTTATTTCTGAACCCATATTGTGAAACTTTAATAATGGCGTGTTTCTCTAGATAATCTACTGTTTCGCCTTTTAGTATGGATTCAGTTAATCTACCTACCACTAAAGTTAGGTTAATTAGTCTATAATTTCCAGGATGAGACTTAATTTCCTTTTCATAGATGGGAGTGACATTTACTAGTTTCCATTCACACGGGACCTCACCAATAGTTATCAATATATCAAATAAGATGGAAAGCAGTTTAACTATCTCGCTAAAAGCTTCTCTAAGTATTCTCGGTGAAATTTTGTCCAGGCCTGGAGTACAATTAAAAAAAAAAAGTGGACAGAGGCAGGATGTGTCATGTGCAAGGGATAATAGATAGACTGTTAGAATAACAGAATAGCAACCCAAGGATGGAAAAAGAAGGGCAGACAGAGAACTAGATGGAGAATTGAGTTAGGAAGTTTTGCTGGGAGGGCCTAGAATAGACTGTCCGCACACCTCCCCCAACCATACCTACCCAAAAACTACATTAATTTTCCTTTCCACTCTTAGATACACCATAACTACTCAGATGGATCTTACTCAGACCTAAAATATCTACTATATCTCTAAAACAACTTTGAACAACCATTCTTCTCTTTTTTTTTATATCTCTCGATCCATTTATATTGAATCATAACTGGCTCATTCACCTCTCATTCTTCTGCCAAAATACAGCCTCTTTCTCCTACATTGATGAGTGGCTAGTCCAGTGCAATGTTATTCTGGGAGAAGGATCCCAGTTTTTACAAAGGATTAATTATTAAGAACAGATACCAGGAAACTGTTGGTCTATAACGAGGCTATCTGCTGAACTACATACTACTGCTAGTAAACTACATGTAAGAGATCAAGCATCCTCTCCATACACCTTCTCCTCCAGCAACATGCCGGCAAGAAACAGTAGGATAGGAATACCATGTACCTTGAAGAAAACAAGGTCATGAAAGTTTTACGGTAAAGGATTAATTAAGAGGAATTGATACTATACTAGACAAAACTATAGTGCTGGTACATCCTGAGGGGGGATAACTTAAGTGTAGTCCTATGTTATTGCTACACTTCATCTGAAGCATAAGGAAAGCAAATTAACTTTATTAAATTTATCAAGTTAAAAAGCATGAAGGTGGAGATGGGCTGGAAATACCACCCTTAGGAGGAATAATCTTTGATTGCTAGTTTTTCTTACAATGCAGCCACTGGGTAGCAGTGTTTGTGACAATCTCGCACCTTGGTTTCACTTCATAATTTACAATACTGCAATTAAGCGATTAAGGTTTTTCAAAAGTATGCAGCCCAAAATCTTAATGCATGGATTACAATAAACCTGTGGTGAGGGCTGCAGGAATACTATCACTGTATTCTTTGCAGATAAGAAGATAAGCGAGAGGTCTGTGAGGCCCTAGGAAAAGGCAAGGCACAAAGGACGGGGGGGAATAATGTTTACCAACCCTAAACAACTTGTCTTGGCTATTCCCCTTTAAGGGCAATATTTGCTGGGTACATAGATAGATTACCATATGCAAGCAATCCTAGATTGTAGTAGTCATATGCTCTTTGAAACCTCTGCAAGGCTATATTTATTAATATATTCATTGGTAATTTGATTTATGTTTTGTTTTGAGTACAAACATTTTGCATTGAGGAAAGGTTATTGTATTACTGCAATATTTTTTTTACAAATGCTGCAAATAATTAATGTAATCTATGACTTTTGTCAACAGTTCTGCATAAGCAGCATGAATGTTCACATTCCAGCTTAATTCAAGTTGTTATAAATAATTTGGATGATTTCAACAGAAGTATTTTTATTTAATTAAATTATTATACCTATAGGATTTCCAGAAGTTGATATATATTCACAATACATAAAGACTTTTCTAGTCTTGTCATAATTGTGGCTCTGTTAATTATTTGTTTTGCATATGTCCAAATTCACTGACTATTTCATATTGATCTTTCCTGTATGTTTATAATGTAGATATAATTCACTATTGATATTAAACCTTCAAATATTTTGTGATCATCTATTAATTGTGTTGGATTTCTTTGCCAATGTTTGAAAAATAGATCAAGATGCTTAATTCTCTAATATACTTTATACTGTCTAACAATTTATTTTGTAAGCCTATTGTGCATGTATTGTTTTTGAGTCACAGAGAAAACACTAGAGACAGATTGAAATAGCTCATGATGGTCATTATAATATCTATCTATCTATAAATTTTGACGCTTGTTACCGCCAGAAACGTCTCCCAAGGGGATGGCAACGACAGAAGAGCCTCTGCCTCTCCTCATCCACACACTCCTTCTTTGCTTGTTCAAGCCCTTCCCTTTTATCACCAACTCTTTCATGTGTGTACTCATTTACTGTATCCTTTCATCTTACAACTGGCCTTCCTCTTCTCCTAGGACCCTCAATTCCACTCATATACACTTTCTTTCTTTTTCTCAAAATGACCAACCTCAAAGAATTTCTTTTCACCCATTCTACTACACCACACTTCACTCCTTTTGCACAAGCTCCCATGTCACATCTTTCATACATAGTTGGCTTTTATATACCAATCATATGTGATAATCTGTGTGTCCTAAGTGTTTAGAGCATCATATAAATACCCAACTATGATAGTTACCTTATGACAAACCAAACAGCATGGTATGATGTCATCAAATAAATTGGTTTTATTATTAGCCAGTTTTCTGTTGTACTTAATTCACTATGAATCTTCTATGTATGTATATTCTTGCAAATGTACCCTGGAGTATAGAAATAATGCACTTTGGAGTTTTACTTCTTCCTCACTGGAACAATGAATGCATGAATTTCACCTCAAAATGCATAAGCTTTTTCATCACAAATTATTCTTCTCTGCAGTAAATATTTTGATAAACTCTATACTATTTGCATTCTCCATACAATGTTAAGTTATGTATCCAAGTCATAAATATGAATACTGAATGATCAATTACTTGTCAAAATGTTAGTGACACTCATTTAAGATTTGCTTTTTATTTTTGCAGTTGCACTTTCTTAGTTACTGGTTTGTGCATAATGGATTTAAATGACATACGATGATTTGGTCTTGTGACAAATATATTTCAGACACTGACCAGAATTTTCTGAGTTTCAAATCAATGCAAAGTACATGGGTCATATTCATAATTTCCTGACCACTTGCAAATGCTCTCCTGGCCTTGATAGAAAGACTAAGAGAGCTATGGTCAAGGTTACATCAAAAGGGAAGTTTAGCACAGAAGGCTCATCTGTATATTGTTGCAAATCTGGTGAGCTGGCATTTCATGAAAGCATGGATCCACATGTTATAAGCGTGTTGTGTTCTCCACCGAAGCACAGATTTTTTATATCAAAAGAGCGGATGAGTTTTGCATCATAAGTGCAGTTTTATTTCACCTCTTTTGTTAATCACACAGTAATTTATGTTTCCCCCTGCTCACTACGAGAGGTTTTTCATCAACGAAAACCTCCTTAGCATAGTTCACCAGAAATTTAAGATTGGTTGCATATGAAAGGATAACAATGGCAGTGTTTGGATTATTTTCAAGGACAAAATCTTTGTCTTTGCTGGTAGTAGTATCCATGGTATCAGAGCATGATATACATTCTCATGAGTTTTGGGCAAAACAGGATAAACTTTCCATCTATCGGTATATTGATTGAGCTATACATCACCACCTATATATCACCAGATTCCAGCAAATTGTCAGAAAACTTATGCAATTCTGTTTTAATGAGCTTGGAAGGTCCTACCTTTATGTCATCACTTGCTTTCCATTTCACTTGTGCATGCAATTGCTATCCTTCAAGTTTTCTGTCATCTTTGTCATGGTGATGTTCCAATTAAATTATTTTTTATTATTTTTTTTTTTTAATATTTTTGTCCTATAGCACCTGCAAGCTATTTACTGCACGGCTCTAATACCCTGTAAAATTTTTTGAGAGCCTTGATGTTGATGTTGGTTGACCCTCGCCTATTAGTGGTGCAGGCAGTATTTTTAAGTGATGTCTGTGGAGGTACATGCCATCCCCTGAAATCCCCGATGCACTCGCAAACAAAGACAGGGTTGAATATCAGCATGTGGGTTTCTTTTGCCACTAAACGATAGCTTGAAAAGATTGCCAAGCTCTGGTGGGATTTGAACTCGGGTCATCGAGCTCTCCATCTCCGTGCTTTAATCACTCAGTCACCGCCTCCCCATTGTATTGTACCAGAACAATAGCAGTCAATGTCGCTGGGTTACCACGCCAAGCTAGATAGTTACCCACAAAGTGCTGATTAGACAGCAAGATAGTTCAACAACCACGTCACTCTTTCGATGGTATGTTTTGTTGCACTTTTCGAATATGGTCTCAATTTTGCATCTGCCCTTTTATAATACAGTCCTGGTGAGCAGATGAGGTCATCATCAATGAAGTAGAAAAAAATAACGTCATCCATGCTTGTCACTTAACTCAAAGGGTTTGTCACACAGGCATCAACAACACCTGCAACAAGATAAGTATGTGCTACAAGTAGAAGGGCATGCAAGAGGATGTTAAGACTGGTTATGTTATGTGCTAAGATCTAAATCTATTAAGGGACCCTATAATGGGGTCTTTCTACTTATTAACAAATCAGCCAAAAATTATAAAACATTGCATGTTTCATTATCTTTTTAGAATCAATCAAATTTTTGAATTTTTTTTTGTAGTTCACTTGAATTCTTGAATTTTTTTTATGTTGAACACTTGAATTCAATCCTATGTTTGTAATCTGTGCACTCTAGCCACTATGTAACCAGACTGATATACCTATATGACTATACACATAGTCATGTAATTTTTTTGTATATAGATGTATACTAATTTCATCTGAAAATTTATTATACCTATCTAACTATTTTCAACGACTGTTACTAAAAACTACCACCCAGGGAGTGGCCATGCCAGAAGAATCTTCATTTATTCCTGTCTTAACATTCTTTCCTTGCATAATCTAATCTTCTTAATATAATTTTTCCCTTTTCTCTCATATACTCTAGCACTCGCATACACTCTTTGTTATCTCACTATCTAGCATTCTTTTCGTGTTGATAAACTATCTTTAGGTGCTGCATTTGATCCACAGAACCATTCCACATTTCATTTCACCTTTAATAGATATACCAAATTTGCTATACATACTTACTTTCAAAGCTTTCATAATCCATTGTCTTCTCAGTCTCTCCTCATAGTTAAGTCCTTTGAGTTCAGGCACCATCCTTGTGGCCCTTTGCTGCACATTCTCCACCATCTCAATGTCTTTCACTAAGTGAGGACTCCATACCTGATTTGCATATTCCACATGTGGTCTTACCAATGATTTAAACAAAACTCTAAATATCTCAGCATCCAGTGCAACAAAGATTCTCCTGATTAATCCCACTAATTTATTGGCTTTATTTACTTTTTCTGCTAGATGGTCAGCACAACTTAGCTTATCATTGATAATGACACCGACATCCTTCTCACAAGTAATCCTCTTCAACTGTTTCTCCATTTGATAACCTTGATCTTCAATGGACATTCTTCCTATTCTCATATATTTACACTTATCCGTATGAAAACTCAGCAACCATTTTTCGCTCCAGGAATATAAATCTAGCACATCTTGCTGAAGCTTCTGACAGTCATTTTGCTCTTAATACATCTAAAAATTTTTGTATCATCAGCATACATATAAATTTCACTGTCATTCGTTATATTATCTGGGAGATCGTTGATGAATAGAACAAACAGTAATGGCCCGAGAACAGATCCCTGTGGCACTCCACTTGTCACCGGCTTCCATCTTGACATTTCCCCCTTCACCACTACTCTTTGTTGTCTTTGTGTTAAAAAAGCTGCAATCCATTCTTGGTAATCCTTTCCAATGCCGTGACTGTTAATTTTACTTAAAAGTCTTCTATGTGCGACTCTATTGAAAGCCTTCACAAAATCACAGTATATTACTTCCACTGCATGTCCCTCATCAATATCATAGTAGATCAAAGGGTAAAATGGACCAACTGAGGGTATTATTTTACATCTTCACCATAACGGTCTAGAGAATTCAGGGTTATATTTTTGCATTACCTGATGCATTTTGAGAAGGTTTTCTTGATTACATTTCCGTTGCAAATTGTTAGTTAGTGAGATATTCAATGTTTTCTGTGAGACCTTCTCTTCGAAAAATAAAGTTTAGTTTGGTTTAAACAAGGTTCTGCTATTTGTCAATGTAAGTTAAGGTTTGGTTTGGTTTGGTTTGGTTTGGTTTGGTTTGGTTTGGTTTGGTTTGGTTTGGTTAGGTTAGGTTAGGTTACAGTAATATAGAAGCTATCAAATGTTCTCTACGACCAAAAGAAGGAAGTTGGACGAGGTGCAGTCCCGATACGTGGTAAATCTTACTAATAGCATCTCCTCACGGATCACCAAAATATTGACATAGGTGATAAGGTATGCAATGTGCAACACGTTTGTGGTGGTTTTATTTGGGGGACGGCCTTAGTTTGGCCACAGAGGCTCTTTGAAAATCTGGTAGGTGCCTCAAATTCCAAGTCCACACAGATGTTAAGTTATTGTTAGGTTACGTTTATGTTATGGTTAGGTTAGGTTCGGTTCAATTAGGTCCGGTTATATAAGATATTTACATTTTATTACCCAAAAGTTAGGGTTCTCAACCTTAGATTTTTTTCTGGATTTGGGTAATAAAATGTAAAAATCTTATATAACCGAGCCTAACTGAACCGAACCTAACCTAACCATAATATAAACGTAACCTAACCTAGCAACCTTAACATAACCATAACTCAACATCTGTGTGGACTTAGAATTTGAGGCCCCTACCAGATTTTTAAAGAGCCTCTGTGGCCAAACTAAGGCCATCCCCAAAATAAAACCACCACAAACGTGTTGTACATTACGTACCTCATCACCTATGTCAATATTTTGGTGATCCGTGAAGAGATGCTATTAGTAAAATTTACCGTAAAATTTTACATCTTCACGATAATGGCGTCTGTTTACGAAATAAAATCACATCTGCGCCTAGTCCAACTCCCTACTTTTGGTGATCCGTGAGGATATGCTATTAGTAAGATTTACCCCTTGTTCAAACCAAACTAAACTTTACTTTTCGGAAAGAAGGTCTCACAGAAAACATTGATTATCTCATAAACTAAGAATTTGCGACGGAAATGAAATTAAGAAAACCTCAGAATGCATCATGTAATGCATAAATATAAACCCACAAATCTCTAGAGCATTATGGTGAAGATGTAAAATAATACCCAACTGAGGGTAAAATGGGTAAATGGGTACCATTTTACCCTCAGTTGGGTATTATTTTACCTCAGGCAAAAATGGGCCGTTTTGTCCCAAGGGCAATCAAAATGTAAACAATAACCTTAACCAAATAATGTGGGAGCAGATAAATGTTTCAGTGGTCAGTTGCAGTCACAGAGCCACACCTAAGAATCATGAAATTATGTCAGTATTCCTACAAACACAATTTTATCAGACCCTCACCAATAGATCAGCTGGTGATAAAATATTCTGGGGCGTTTCACACAAAAACAAATGGTGGCGTCCAAGCTTCAACAGCTGACTGAAAAGCCGATATATAAGTACATGCAAGGACTCTACACTTACCAGGACGGTCCACTCAATGTTAACTTTTTGTTCTGGCCGCTACGGTGGCACCTCCAGCGGCCAGCGGGTAACACTACGCTCGCTCCCATACGTCTAGCATTACCCACACCTTGTGAAAGCTCATTTTTTAATGATTTATCATGCCCACAAGCTTCACTGTACACAATTTGCCTGCAAAAAACGATATATTTATGCATTGTGTTAAAGTTTAATCCAATTGAGTGCGATACCTGCTGTATTTCTATAATATAACTATAGCTGTACCACCATCTCATATAGCCTTTCCACATGCTTCTCAAATGAATCAGTTCCACAGCACCCACTCTTGACTGGTGTGCTCCATGCTATAACAGGCGCTGGTGCTAATTTTAGTAAACCAGTACAATTCTTTATTCCTCCTTGAACACATTAATTACTCCCTTTGCTTACCCACTTGGCTAAAGGGATATCCCCCCTCACCCAAAGGTAATCAATCTATTTCCCCATCTTGGGGCATTTCAATATTTCTTCTACATCACTGATTCTAATATCAAATTATGTAAAAAATATGCCTGCACAACAAAATTTTCATATACAATTCAGTTCATAAATTGATGATTATACCTCAGAAAACTCACCACATTTTATTGTCAACTAGCACTTGTTACCATCAATGTTTTCACCATCAATACGTCTCTAATAAAAAGCATTGATATAACCAGCCTGCCACAATATCATCACCACCATCAGTGTTTCTCCATCATCATCACCTCTAAACACCATAGCCTACATTATGTGAAGTCATTCATTCATACGTAACTTTTTGTAAGTAGTAAACCCAAATACACCTTAATGTAATGGTTAACACAATAACTCCACTAAGATATCATATATTTTTACAAATGAATCTACATTACTAATCAGCTCTTTGTTGACAACCTTTCATAATGGACAGTACTCTGACATGTCATCCCTGAATTAATAGTAGCACTGAGAATCTTGATGCACTATCCAGCTGTTTCTTGCTAAGTGTGTCAATTAGTTGTACAATTTTGGATGGGCTGGCGCATCAGCAGAGTGCAGCTTCCGCTGGGCTCTCGGGTTTGTCCTAGGTACTGAAGCCCACTAGATGAGAGAACACACACACACACACACACACACACACACACACACGCACACACACACACACACACGCACACGCACACACACACACACACACACACACACATTTATACATCATAACGAATGGCATCAGGCTTTAGAGAAATGGAACAAAAGGGAGTCAGCATTCACAGGCACACCAAACATGTGAATATGTATATGGTCTGGAATTAGTACCTTAGCCTGCATTTACTATAAGACGTTTATCATAATACTCAAACATATTAATGCAAAAATATTAGTGCAGAGTGGACTTGAATGTTGGCAGGGTAGATGAGGTAACCAGACTGTGGAAGATAATTGCACACTGCAACCACTCACAACACACCTCAGTATGTACTACATGAAAACTTGACCTACTTTCAAAGAATGACCACGAGTAGCTCGGTCAAAATGCCATGTAACCATTAGGCTGATACATGACCTGCAATCTAAAAATCCCAGTAAATGACACAGGCCTCAGATTATAGTTCAGGAACTTCTGAGCCTACAAAATAAAGTTGTCTCACCTCGTAGGATCCTTAGGAAAGCGAAAAAAGGACAAATCCTTATTCCACTTTGAACTGCTTGAGCAGTACATTGCTGAGCACGCCCGAATTCCCATATTGGCAAAGCATATACGTTTAATAATTTCCATCTCTCTCAACGCGTTTCAGTGCGACAGCTGAGTGCTTTATCCCTCTGGCCGCTTGGCAGCGCTACCTTCGCGCGGCGGCCAGCTCGCCCCAAGGATCTTATACAGATAAGATCCTTGAGCTCGCCCCAAGGATCTTATGCAGATGTATAAGATCCTTGGCTCGCCCATAGGAGTGGACCGTCCTCTTGATGTAGAGTCCTTGGTACATATCATTGCCAATAGATGGCAGCAGCTAAAAACACAGAAAACGGGGGTGGTCCATATTACCCACTTGTGCCACCTTCCCCTATATATATGTATGTATACATATATATATATATATATATATATATATATATATATATATATATATATTTATTTATTTATATTTTGTATTGGTAATTTTGTTGCACAATATGCAGGTAATTTTGTTACAAAAAACATTAATTTATATGTAAGTAATTTTGTTACAAAATAAGTAGGTAATTTTGTTACAAAATAACTAGGTAATTTTGTTACAAAATAAGTAGGTAATTTTGTTACGAAAACATTAATTTTAAGAACCCGGTACGATACTATGAAATTGTGTATTTGGCAACGCTGGTATTGCCTGTCATCATCACATTCATCAGTGTGAAGGTAGTTTCACTAGTTCTCGGATACGTGTTGGTTGTGTTGTGTGTGTACCTGGTGATCAAAACTTCTTTGTCATTAATTCACAGGCATGGGTACATGCAATCTCGTTGTGTAGTCCTTTATGCTGATGCCAAACAGACGTGTATGTGTCTGCACGAAACATATAAATAGCGTGTTTCGCAGATTTACGAGTAAATTTTCTGGTACCGACCATTACGCCGCCGCAGTTACCCACAGCTCTCTACAAAAAAGCAGCAAGAAGCGACTTCGAAGGAAGAGTCCCAAGGTAAATTGGATATAGTAATTTGTTTATTACATATATCGTGTAGATAGTTCAGCTCGATTGTAAATGAATAACCTAGAAATAGATGTAAAGGCAGAACAACATAAGCTCACTTCAAATCCCTTACAGTAAGGCTCAATAGAAAATATTTGTGTGTGACGGTATTGAATGTCCGGCGGTACGGTTTATCTGCCAATGCGCATTATTTCCCTTTTCTTTTAATACCTAGCCACACCTAGCGTTACATACCAAATTAACTCATCCTCAATTTGACTAACCTAACCTAACCAATCGCCCCAGTGTGTGATGTTTGGTCCAATGACGACCAGTGTCGTCTCTTTGTTTATAAACACAGTTCGGTATAATTTTACATCTTCACCAGAATGCTCTAGAGCAGTGGTTCTCAAACTTTTCAAACTTACGGAACCCTTTCACATTTCCTGGCATTCGGAGGTACCCCCATACGACCCCCTCACCCAATATAGATGGAAATCTCTCCCCCTCCCATGTAGGTGAAACCTTCCCCCAACACACACACACACACACACACACACACACGACTAAATATGAAAATTCAAAGCTCAGTACTCAGAAACATAATTCTTACCTTTCTTAATGTGATGGGTGAGCTTGTTTCTGGCAACAGAGACCCTCAAAGTCTGGAACTATGTTTGTTAACTGCAGACGCATATCAGGTGCTGCATCCAACTTGCTTCGGTATTTGTTTTTTGTTGCAATTTAACGGGAGAAAGCTACTTCACACATATATGTTGTTGCAAAGGGCATGAGATGTTTCAATGCTCGTTTTGCTAATTCCGGGTACTCATGCAATAGGTTTATCCAGAAAGGAAGGAGAGAGTCCTTGTTGTATTTAGTTTTCAAAGTAAGGTCAGCTGAAATGTCAATCAGCTGTTTTTTTTCAGTCACTGGCAGGTTCTGCTTCATCACATTATCTGCATCCATGAATGGGTTACGTAGCCATGTCAGAGGGTCTGACTGCTTTGGAAAGTACTCTCGTAAGTTATCCTTTAATTGTTGTAAGTGGTGAATCATGCACTCTCTTGTACTGTCAGCCAGTTCTAAGGAGTTTTCGTTCAGGAATGCGTGGCAATTTGGCAGACACTCGGTCTGTCTTTTCTTTACACAGCCAATCCAGAACTCAATCTTAAGAAGAAAGGATTCAATTCTGTCTTGAACATTCAAAATGTTGATAGCAGAACCTTGTAACGATAAGTTAAGGTCATTAAACTTCAAAAATATGTCTGCAAGATAGGCCACCTTACATACCCAGACTTCATCAATGAACTGGCTTGACAGAGATGATTTGTGCTCCCTCAGAAATACTTCAATCTCATTTCTCAATTCATACACACGTGAAAGAATTTTACCGCGAGATAACCAGCGCACCTCTGTATGTAACAACAAGGTTTTGTGAATGGACCCCATCTCCTGACACAATGAGGCAAACACTCGAGAATGAAGAGGTCTAGCCTTAATGAAATTAACTACCTTGATTACTTCATTAAGTGTCTCTGTTAGATCTCTTGGCATCTTTTTCACAACGAGAGCTTCTCTATGAAGGCAACAGTGCTTATGCTCCGTAGCAGGTGCAACGTTTCTGATGAGACCAATTACACCCTTTACTTGGCCTGTCATTGCCTTTGCACCGTCAGTACAAACAGCTATGCAAAGGTCCCACCTAAGATAATTTTTGGTGAAGAAAGTGTCCAGGATCTTAAATATGTCTTCACCTCTTGTGGTTGTCTCAAGAGTTTGGCACAATAGCAGATCTTCGTGAACAGACTCATCTGACACATATCGTACAAACACAAGAAGGACAGCTAAACCTGCAACATCAGTCGATTCATCCAGTTGAATGGTGAAGCCCACTGGACTTGCTTTTATGTGATTTATTAACGCCATTTCACAATTATCTTCCATATCTTTGATTCGGCGTGATATGGTGTCATTTGACAGAGGTACAGTGTCAACAATCTTGCTGTATTTCTCTTCTAACATACAGGAAAGCACATCTTTCATGCACGGTTTTAGTAAAGATTCTGCAATTGTATGAGCTTCACCAGCCCTAGCAATGTGATAAATTACACGGTATGAGGCTTCAAGTGCCTTTCTATTGTCTTGGTAAGCAAATTTCTTGATGGAAACAATACATTTCTTTAATTGGGGAGGCGGTGGTCTAGTGGCTAGCGGTCGGGCATACCAGCTCAGGGCCCCGCGTTCAAGCCTCGGCACGGGCTGGCCACTTTTCTTCGTTACTACCGCCGAGTGGCCTAAGACCACCCACATGCTGCCATAACACCAACCTCGCCGGGACTGCAACGTTATATGCGCGAGGAGCTTCCGCTGGCAGCATGAGCCTATCAACAAGAAGAAACAAGGCGTCACTTAAAAAAACCTAACCCGCGCTACTAACGGGCGGAGGCCAATCATCTAAGGTCTCCTTGAAGCCTACCAGTGCCATGGGTAAAAGAAAATTGATCATGTTTTCTTACGAAATAATCACTGTGTTTGTTAACTAACTGTGGGTGTTTTGTTTCAAGGTGCCGCCTCAATTTTGCAGGATTCAAGCTACTGTTAGCCAAAACTTGATTACATTCAACACATTGTCCATCAGGAGCATTTTCGTCTCCAACTGACATGAAGCCAAATTTAATGTAACTGTCATCAAACTTGCGCTTCTTTGAATTTCCAGTACCTGATTTACTACCTCTTGATTCTTGTGTTACAGAAGTAGAGGTATGTAGTTCATGCATGGATTGTGTTTCATCACTAGCTTCACCTGTCTGTTCAGCATGCTCTCTACTCACAGTAGAATCAGTAGATGTGTTATCAAGTTTATCACCTTGCAACTTTGGCCGTAAGGTGTGGTATTTCAACAAATTTTCCATCTCAAAGATTTGATAATGCAATGAACAGCACGAAAGCAGTGCAGTACTGGCGGCTATTACGAGCCAGCGGTAGGACTGGGACGCGTACAGACGCTGAACGGACCTGTACACTTCACGTACTGTCAGTCAGCTCTCTCTCTCTCTCTCTCTCTCTCTCTCTCTCTCTCTCTCTCTCTCTCTCTCTCTCTCTCTCTCTCTCTCTCTCTCTCTCTCTCTCTCCTAAAATGCAAGTGATATCATCCCTTTCATATTTAATTTTATCCATTCCTGTTCATATGAAATTATAAATAAATAAAAGTAAGCTTTTGTCAAACGTGTTTAAGTTTTTGCCACGGAAGCCTTGAAAGGCCTTCACGGAACCCTGGGGTTCCGCGGAACACAGTTTGAGAACCACTGCTCTAGAGCATGCAGAGAATTCAGGGTTGTATTTTTGCATTACCAGATGCATTTTGAGAAGGTTTTCTTAATTCCATTTCCGTCGCAAATTCTCAGTTTGTGAAATATTCAATGTTTTGTATGAGACCACCTCGAAAAATAAAGTTTAGTTTGGTTTGAACAAGGTTCTGTTATTTGTCAATGTAGGTTAAGGTTTGGTTAATTTAGGTTACGTTACGTTATGTTAATTTAGAAGATATCAAATGTTCTTTATGACCAAAAGTAGGGAGTTGGTCGAGGTGCATACGCCATTTTATTTCGTAAACAGACGCCATTATGGGGAAGATGTAAAATTTTACCCACAGTTCTTCACCAGAACCAAACCAAGTAATATTTATTGAGGGTGACAGATAGGCTATAAGGGTTACCGATCCACTGATCAGTAAAATCACGGATGGAGGTCTCACCCAGTCGCACCAGAGTGAGAGATAATATGTTGGTCACGGACGGGGGTCACGCCCAGTAATTGATGCGTCCAGTGGAGGGGGCGCGTTCACCTCAGGTCTTTTCCAAATAAAGCTATTTGTGTATTACAGTAATGAGTTACGTTAGATGTGATGTGTATCTAGCATATAAATAACGAAGAAGATAAATACAAAGGGCAACATTTTTTTCCAAAATTAATGTCTCAAGTTTATGAATGTCTATATAATTTGAATAAAGGGAATGGATGAGTTGCCTAATTCTTACAGAAAGTATCATAGGTGTGTGTGGGATGTGTGTGTGTGTGTGTGTGTGTGTGTGTGTGTGTGTGTGTGTAAGATTACATAATTTGGAAGGGTAACCTAATATCTGGATAGCAAAATGAGTGAGTATTGATATAAGTAATACGTAAACAACAACATTAATACGAATGGGTAGAGGCGGCCAGGTTCTTTCTCTGCAGAGGTAACAACTACTCCTTATCGCTGCACAGGTTTAAATGAGAGAGAGAGAGAGAGAGAGAGAGAGAGAGAGAGAGAGAGAGAGAGAGAGAGAGAGAGAGAGAGAGAGAGAGAGAGAGAGAGAGAGAGAGAGAGAGTAATTTGAATCTCTGATCGTGTGTTCATTTGAAGAGTGTGAGGAAGGAGCAGTCCATTAGTGAGTCAGACAATCTCGGCCTTTGTTGTCTTCAAATGGAGAAGTTTGTGGAAGTTCTTGAGTAGTTTGTAGTGGGCGGCAGTAGGAGGAGCAGCACCCAAGGAAAGAGGAAGAGAGATGGGCGAGAGACCTCTTAGGAATATATAACTAACAGTCCACGTGAAATGTAGAACTGTAACCGAGGACGAAAAAACACTGAATGAGATTGTGTTAAATAAAAGAAATACTGCAAATATATTCCCCCTCGCTGAGAAAAGAAAACCCAATAGAAGGGAAAGCAAGGAAAGCGTAGTGTGTGAAAACATGTGATGATAATTTGAATGTGTTAAGGAAGGCAGACGTGAAGTGGACAGGAAGGGATAGTGAATAAGGGAGTGTGTTGAAGAAGGGAGAGGATTATGATGAAAATGGAGAGTGATGGTAAGAGGGATTAGAAGTGCGAAGTGAGGAGAGATTGATTGGCATTGATGGAGAGGAGGAAAGGAATGACATATTGCTTCATTATTTTTATTATTATTATTATCATTATCATTATCATTATTATCATTATTATTATTATTATTATCATTATTATTATTATTATTACATTTTCATCATCATCATCATTATCATCATTGCCATCATTACCAGGGAGAGGCGGGACACTTACCGTTCATAATCTTCTCATCGTCATTTTACACACCGACACTTCTACTTATCTTTTTCTCTACACTAATTGCTTTATGAATGGAGTTTTCTGGTGTCCCACTACTGCCTCTTTGTCATGCTAATTGTGTGTTTTGTTTTATATTGCCCCTTTTAAGTCACTACCTCAACATACACGTGCAGACCTGATCCTAGAAAGTGCTTTAATTTTATTTTTGTAAAGTGTCAATAAACCACTAAGGTAATTACGAAACCAACACAAACGTTAAAATAATCTAGTGCACACGTCTTTCCCCTTACCATATTTCATACACTTTGCTTGCTCTTTTAATTGAGGCTTAGCGAGGATATTCTTTTGGGCATGAAAGATAGAAAATTGCAACTATATTGTAGCAAACACTGATGGATGTTATAAAATTTTGCACATGACGCATTGAAATAAAACGATGAGACTTTATTCATTGCACTAGATTGTGTGTTGTTCCTCGTTCTTAAACTTATTGGTTGACGACAACGAAGATGACAACTGAGGACGACATGTATGCCTAAAAATAAACGATATTACTAATATTTCGCAGATGTATTAACGTGTTCCTGGCAGTGTTCACCGCCGAGTGGCCAAAAACTACCCAAATTGCAGCCATACTGTCCTCAGACGGGGCTTACAACGTTATATGCATCTGAGGCTGTAGCAGCGATTAGCCTCGCACGTTCTCAACATATTCAAGAGAGAACGTAAACATTTGAGGCGTCACTATAAAAATCTGATAACCTACGTCAAATAACAGGCGAGGCAAGTCCATCTGTGCCTCCATAAGCCTACTGGCGCCAACGGTTAATGATACAGAGTGAAGGTGTGGGCGTGAAGATTAGCGATGACTGACAATGGTGACTCATGGAATAAATGAATGATGTACAAAAAACAACAACATTGTGACGATGTACTATTGTAAAAAATATAATGCGTGTGCTCTTGTTCTTCATTGTGAAGGATGGACACTAAAGGCTGATGATGGTGATGTTATTGACAAGAAAAATACTTTGTTACAATACTGAGTACATTGGAGCTCCACTCGCTGGTTAGCAGGAGGCTGAGGTCAGCGGCCGAGCGTCCCTTCCTGAACCCAAACTGCCTGTCGCTGATGAGGTGCTGACTCTCGAGGTGGGTTGTGAGGCGCCTCGCGATGATGCTCTCCAGGACTTTCCCCACCACAGACAGCAGGGAGATGGGGCGGTAGTTGGCAGCTTCTGACCTGCTGCCCTTTTTGTGCACAGGCACAACGTGGCTGGTTTTCCAGATTCTCGGCCATCTGTTTTGTCTCAGGATGGCTTCGAATAATCTGGAAAGTGGGCGTGCCAGCACACTGGAGCATCTGCGCAGGAGTCTTGGGCTGACCTCATCGGGCCCAACTGCCTTTGTTTCTTCCAGGGCATCAAGGGCAGCCCTCACCTCTGACACGGTCATGCTGAGTGAGGTCAATTTGTCTCCCGCCACCACAGGGAGTGATGGAGGAGGTCTGGAGGGTTGCGTGACGGTAATTTTTTGGGAGAAATGTTGAGCCAGCAAGACTATTTTATCCCTCGTTGAGTAAGCAGTTCCCCCACTGCTATCAAGGAGGTGTGGAATGGTGGAGTCCTTAGCCACGCCCTGGCTGTCCTTGACGAGGTCCCACCACCGCTTGGATCCCACATTACCTCCTCTCAACTTCCTTCTCTTGCCTTCCACCCATTGTTCCATGGCCCAGGCCTGGGTGACTTTCATGTGGGCGGCTGCTGCTTTGTGGCGGTATTTGTTACGCATAGTGGGGTTTTTCATGACGACTCGCCAAGTCCGATATTTTTTTATCTGAGGCAGCTCTCTCTCTCTCTCTCTCTCTCTCTCTCTCTCTCTCTCTCTCTCTCTCTCTCTCTCTCTCTCTCTCTCTCTCTCTCTCTCTCTCAAAAGGAGCAGCTTTCTAATAGTGAAAGTAAAAGGATATAATCGTAACTGATACCCATCAGCTCCTTTGGCGGTTCAGAGAGAGAGAGAGAGAGAGAGAGAGAGAGAGAGAGAGAGAGAGAGAGAGAGAGAGAGAGAGAGAGAGAGAGAGAGAGAGAGAGAGAGAGAGAGAGAGAGCCGCCCATTATCCGGTATTAAAGCATTTAAGTAGTTTAGAAGTCCGATGACTGATGTGGTGTCACTGTGAAACATGTACTCAAGGCATTACAACAGTGTTTCCCAACCCTGGGGTAAATTACCCCAGTTGGGTAATGGACCCATATTTTAGGGTAATGGATGTTCTGTGTGAGAAGAGGTAGCCTGACCAAATCAATCCGTTTAACTGTCGCCAATTATATATATATATATATATATATATATATATATATATATATATATATATATATATTAATCCTGTAGTCACGTAGTGATTGATTTAGTGATGTTAGTGATTTATAAAAAAAAGGGGAGGGAGGCGCCGCAGACCACGCTTCAAGCCCCACCACGCGTCACATAGTGACTACACTACAGGATTCGTACGTACCCGCCTATCTGCAGTGACGTCACTACATACATATTACCCGGTATAATATGTTCAATGGGGTAATTGATAACTGCGAAATTGCATTTTGGGGTAATCACTTCGAAAAGGTTGGGAAACACTGCATTACAAGGTTGAAATGATGTGGAAGGTTTGGTTGACACTAACTTTTGTCTATATTGTTTGATTATGATACTTTACTATATTTATTCCAGACTTCATGCCATGCTTCATTCCTTTTTTCACTAAACACGTTTCTACTCCCACTCATGGCTTCATACATTCTTTCTTTCACCAAACATTTTACTACAATTATTCATGGCTATATGCATTCCTTCTTTCACCAAACATTCACCTCCCATACATTTACGTGTCTGAATCATCATCACCCTCGCCAAGTTTCTTCACGTCCTTCACCATTCACCACTTTCTCCTTCACGTCAAAATACAAGAGTTGTAACATCCAAACAGATTCGCAGGATGAATCTGGCAGCAGCACAGCAGTTACATGCACGCTGGCGCAGGGAAAGCATAATTGAGGCCATTAGACTAAGCATTTCCAATAGGCAACGGAATTATACCAAGTTCTGCAAGGAGTCGACATTAATGCTCAACAATGCTGCAATATGGCGTAGTAGGCTGAAAAGGTTTTGAGAAAGTGTTCCATGACTCGAGTGAGATGCGTCAATTCAAGCGGTGTTGTTGGTTCTTCCTTATTTGGAGCTTTAAGACCCAGCTGGCATTTAGTATCTGTATTTTTTGAGGAAGGTGAACAGTTTAGCCCGTCGTGTGGGGAATTACCGCTCTGCAGGAGGGAGGAGAGAGAAACAGGTGGAGAATGGAGGGAAGGATGAGGGTTTCAGGTTGGGGAAGAGGGAGAACTATTGTCATTGTCGTTGTTGATACTGCAAAGTGGTTCTTAAGAAGCAAAATCGTGATGAAGAAACAAAGCGCTGAGAGGAAAGGGTTAAGGTAGAAAATATGACCCTCAAGATTCATTAGACTCGTCGACGCCTCGTTGGAATGTTTGTATTGAACATGGAAAGTTAAACATAAAGTGATGAAAATTTTTATGAACTCGAAATCTCTACACACAAGGTTTTTCCTCATAATTCCTTTGTGCTGCTTCAAAAACATCAAAGACTCACTTTCGTCCAACCAGCCAGTCGAGCCAACTAGCTAGTCCAACCTTGACATGCACCCAAACAGGCCACAGTCAAACATAAATTTTGACGACAATACAAGTTTCTATTATTTTTCAGCTATTCCTATCACTGTAAGTCACTTGTGTGTTTCATCCATAAAAGTCAGTGAAGTCAGCACAGTTTTTTGGTTAATTGACATTTTCCTGGACTTATTCAGTTCCGTTTCATCCCATTAACTACGATCACCTTGTACAGGCAAAATAATTAGTTTAGTTTGATTAGTTGGCTTTCCTCAGCTCGTTATTGAGACTTATAGCAAATCCCTCAACAGCCTTGCACACCCTCAACCTTTTCTTGGATGTCTCCCTCTATTACTGTGCGATAAAGCTTAATATTATTTGTGTCCACCTTCCCGCTGGTAAGATGCTACATGATTACACCCTTATCAGTTTTTCATAAATTTCCTAGAAATATGAGTTTTGGTATGTACGTTTTTATGTTAATGTAATGAAGGAAAAAGTTGAGTAATTGACTTCCTCCTGCTTGGTGCCGTCACTTTGTACTGTTTGGTGATAATTGTGCTGTGTCGATAGACGTTCGGTGCTGCGGGGTTTTGTTGTTTTGTGTTTTCTGTTCACTGCTGTTCATTGCGCTGTACTGGTTGACATTCCGTGCTGTATGGTGCAATGTCGTTTTGTGTCGTTTACTGTTTATTGTGCTGTGCGGGTTGACGTTCGGTACTGTGTGTTGTGTTACGAGTCCGCTTCAGGAAACCAGCGGGTGAAAATGCCTCTTAGGCCGCTTTCAGACGCATCAAATTTTCACCGTCCGACATGGACGGCACGACGGCGTTCCTTCAAATAACCATTGGTATTAATCAGTGATTGCACATCCACCAACCAAGGCAAAACGTTATTTACGACCGCAGTGGTTATCGCAGCGCCCTTTTCAATATGACATGACGTGAAAAGTACATAACACCGTAAAAGGGAGCAATGTCGACGCACGCCGCAAAATGTGTCTCAGCATTCATTTTATTGCATTCCGTTGTGCGAGACAGATCATTACTGTTGATTGTGTGTGTGGACGAAATGATAAAAGAATTCGAGGAAATCTATGTAGAACTGCGAGTCGGCTTAGTGCATGACTGGCCGATTATAAAAGGTAAGGTAAGGTTGCATGGGTTTCAGTTCTGGTATTCATCAATGAAGATGCTCTCCAGAACGTCAGCCGGGAAAGCCCAACCCCCCACTGTGGTGCCCGACCACAGCAGTTCCTCCCCAGTAAACAGCTTAAGCATCACAGGCCGACCAAGCGAATGCAAGGCCAGCGCGCTACCACTGTACTAGCCAGGATTATCTGTGATTAAAGTTTAAAGTAATTGAAAAAATATGTTCTTGCCACTTCTTAACTCTTTATATAAGATGAAGAAAGTCCCAACCATTGCTGGTCTCACAATATTCAATGGATGAGGAAGCTTTCTGTCTCGTGAACGATGTATTTTAGGAATACAGGACGCCGTCACGTTGTCTGACGCGAATATATGGCGACTGTACAAAGAAGATGCGTTAAGTTGGCAAGACTCGTGATGGCGGATCCTTATGTCTCCGACATGTTACTAGAATGACATTCTCTCTCTCTTTTTTATTTATTTTTTAATTTTTTTATTTAAACATTATCTTAATATTACAGGAGGCTCAAAGTTCACTTTCTTATGGTGAACTATTCTAAGAGCCTTAAATGGCACTATACATATGTAGGTTAGTACATACATATATAACACAAACAAGATAGATACACATATACATATAATTTATACAATTTGAAAACAAAAAAAAATGTTCACATCCATCCACGACACTATGTCGAAAACACAAGTGGCGAATTTTTTGTGCCACGCCACCTGTGTGCAGAGAGTTTAATATTGTTTGTGGACATGCTTGGCACGTTAGGTGTGGCTGCCGTGAAGCTGTTCCACAGCCTTGCTGTCCTGACTGTATATGTGCGCTGGTACTGCCTTGAGTGTGAGTGAGGCACCTCCACCAGCTCGTCACTTATGACTGTGGATCTGGTCCACCTCTGGGCGGGGCGAGGAGGAAGTTTCAACCGGTTTAGGTGGGGGACTTCCTGCACCTGGGCTTTGTGAAAGACCACCAGAGCCGACACGTCACGCCGGTGTTCAAGTGACGTGACATGTGCAGGCAGCTGGTGCTCCTCGTCATCCACCAATCGCAAGGCACGTCGCTGCACGGCATCCAGTCTCTGCACGTGGGTGGTGGCACTCGACATCCATGTCAGGGCACCGTACTCCATACATGGCCGTATTTGTGCCTTGTACAGGGTGAGAATGCCATGTGCGTCGAGGTTGCCTGCCATCCTACGGAGAGCTGAGACTCGCTGGGAGGTCTGTCGAGCGACGGCGGCAACATGGTGGTTGAAACGCAGGCAACGGTCCACGGTCACTCCCAGGATCTTGATGTGCTTCTCGAGTGGCAAACACTTGCCCCCAAAGCACACCAGTCCTGAGACAGCTTGAGAGGCAGCGGGGGACCGTGAGATGACCATCCCCTGCGTCTTTTCCGGAGCAAAGTTAACCTGCCACACTCTTCCCCAATCCTCCACCAATCTGAGCTGCCTGTTCAGCTCCCTGACAGCTCGCTGACTGTCCAGGCGATAATGGGAGCGGGAGAGTGTGCAGTCATCAGCATATGCTGCCACTGTTGTTAGCTGCCGGAGGAGGTCGTCGATGTAGATGTTCCACAGGATTGGTCCTAGCACTGAACCCTGTGGAACCGAGGCTTGAATGGGAGAAGGCCTCGATGACTGCCCGTTGATCACCACCTGGAGGGTCTTTCCCTGGAGGTAATCTTGGAGCAGCACTAGCAGGTCACCCTGGATTCCCTTGGCGCGAAGCTTCTCAACCAGCCCCGCGTGCCAAACCCTGTCAAAGGCTCCAGCAATATCCAGAGCTACCACGAGGGTGTCCAGGCCCTCGTCTAGGGCGTCCTGCCAGTCCTTGGAGAGGAGGAGGAGGAGGTCTGAGGTAGAGCGGCCGGGCCTGAAGCCAAACTGTCTATCTGAGAGAAGATAGTTCTCACTCAGGTGTTGACAGATGACTTCAGCCACAATCCTCTCCAGCACCTTGCCCACCACAGAGAGCAAGGAGACGGGCCTGTAGTTGCTGGGCTCAGACCTTGAGTTCTTCTTGTGGACTGAGACCACTCTCGCCTCCTTCCATAGCGATGGCCACTTGTTTTCCCTCAGGCAGGAGGTGAAAACAGTGGAGAGAGGACCTGACAGCTCCTTGGCACACACCGTTTGAGGAGCCGTGGGCTGATGTCATCGGGACCGGTCGCCTTAGTCACATCCACCGCACTGAGTAGACGCTCAACCTGCTCTGTTGTCACAGACACAGTGGTGATAGTGCGGTGGGTTTCCAGCTCCAGCTGGGGTGGAGGTCGACCCGGATCATCGACCCTCATTTTTTTGGCAAACAACTCGGTGAAGAGTGAAGCCTTGTCTCCGCTGCTAGTGGCAGTTGTTCCGTCAGGACGGCAGAGTGGTGGAACGGCATCACGGTGACTCGTCCCCTGCCGCTCCTTGACAAGGCTCCACCAAGTCTTGTTGCCAACTCCTGGACCACAGAGTTTCCTCTTCAGGTCCTCTCTCTCTCTCTCTCTCTCTCTCTCTCTCTCTCTCTCTCTCTCTCTCTCTCTCTCTCTCTCTCTCTCTCTCTCTGTTTGTCTATCTGACTGTCCGTTTATCTGTGTCTGCTACACTCCCCTCCCCCCCACACCATTTACATCCTTAAATTTTGATATATATATATATATATATATATATATATATATATATATATATATATATACATATATATATATATAATATATATATATATATATATATATATATATATATATATATATACGAAGTGGAAGTTGAGCCTGATAGAGACCAGTCCAAAAACAAATTCCCAACAACAGTTGGTCTTGGGTACACAGCTGTGGCATGTGTGTTGCATGAAACATTGAATCCAGTGTGACACATTGTAGCACACGAACTTCTGACAGGAGTGAATGTATTTAAGAGATGAGTATTAAGACACATCGGAAACTAAATTGACTTTACTTCCATAGGAGCTCTTCTGTTTTATTTCTTTAGGAGCGACAATTGTGCAGGCCTTTTTTCTATTGTGTTTTTAGACTCTGTCCAGTCGTCTGCTCATGAAAAGAAAGACAAAAAAGTAGAAAAGAAACGGAGGAAGGTAACATCTGAAGCAGGTGGTGGCTGGGGAAGGGATGAGGGCCTCCCACTTCGGAGAGGCGTAAAGCCACAACCACCTCAGCTTCGGTGTGCCC
>JAPQNM010000003.1:23685165-23687665 GCA_029783475.1 Metacarcinus magister | reverse complement strand
TGTAACACAGTTGGGAAGTAGAATGAAAAAGTACAAACGCCACGAGAGATCTTCTCAAAAGACATTTATCCAACTCACGACACATATTTACGGCTGAACCTGAAGTATCACCTTATCCCCCCAGTTAAACAGGAAACACAACCACTACTACATAAAACAAAACTGGAACGTATGTATTAATCAGTATTCTTGTGTTGCGACTCCTATCTACACGGCACCACCTGAAGGCTCATAACGTTAACAATCATTGAAGAGGATGATCCTGAGCACCTATCACATGCCTCGTGAACATCGGGCCTTGGTTTCTCGCATGCCATGACGCTTGAAGCAAATAGACTATGATAGAGAGGTGATCGGGGGAGCAATGCGAGGACTGGTTTTGTGCATGCATAGTGAGTTTTCTATCTTGTATTTGCTTTTGTGATTGCCTCTGACAGTGCTTACCTGCCTGCTTATTTGCTTCCATGCATGCATACATGCAAGCAGGCATGCTCTTCATCCCCGATCTCATTTTTTCCCTATATTTCCCTTGAATTGTTTTCTTGATTTAGAGTTCTCCTAACTATTATGTTTTTTCATACGAAAACATAATAGTTAGGAGGACTTCAAAACTTCCTCGTTCAGCAGATATCTTGCAGATCCACGGCTTGGCGCAGCCAACTATCGCATCACAAAATATACGAAACTTCAGCAGACTTGTAACATCGGGAATACAAATCCTTTACAAGCTTCGTAAGTAAAATGGCAACTAAAATAACGTACAAAGCGACCTAATCCACGGGCAGCAAAGACAACAAAAGCAGGTTGTGAAAAGTTTTTTTGTAATTCCACTGCAAAAGCAAGTCTTTTTGGAACATTTAGAGAGGATGATCGATAATGTAGTTGCGAGTACAGAGGATGTGCCTCGTGTTTTATAGTGTGTAGAACATTTAGTACTGAACACACATGTATGAGGCTGCTGCACTGATAAACAACTGACATACACTTCAAGGTGCTACCCTGTGTTCAGTCGTTTGTTTATTTTTATGCTCTGCGTTTTATGCTCATCGTTTTTTTTCTACAGCATTATTGGTGCTTTTCTTTGTTAATGTCTATGCTGCCCCCCTTTTTCACATGACCATAACAATACAAAATAGGCTGACATGACATGACATGACATGACATGACATGACATGAGTGGGCTACGTGAGACATACTGACATAGAATGGTTCCATCGCACGTCCAAATTAATTCATTCTTATTCTTCCACTTTTCCTTGATAATGATGATAATAATAAAAAGAGGAGATGAAAGGACAAGTGGGTGTAAATAGGTGAGTTTATTCCCGACTTTTTTAGCTGTTGTTTTTTCAGCAAAGGAGAAATAAGTGGACTAAACTTACCTTATTTTCGTATTTCTTTTCATCTCTCCTATCCAATTTGTCAAGATTTTCTAACAACAATAGTAACACTACTACTACCACTACTACTACTACTACTACTACTACTACTACTACTACTACTACTACTACTACTACTACTACTACTACTCCTACTCGTACTACTACTGTTACTACTACTACTACTACTACTACTACTAATAATAATAATAATACTAATACTAATACTACTACTACTGTTACTACTATTACTACTTTAACTATTACTGCTACTATTACTATTTTAACTACGACTACTACTACTACTACTACTACTACTACTACTACTACTACTACTACTACTACTACTACTACTACTACAACTACTACAAATAATAATAATAATAATAATAATACCACTACTATTACTACTACTATTACTACTACTACTACTATTACTACTACTACTACTACTACTACTACTACTACTACTACTACTACTACTACTACTACTACTACTACTACTACTACTACTACCACCACCACCACTACTACCACTACTACTACTACTACTACTACTACTACTACTACTACTACTACTACTACTACTATCCTCACAATAACAATGGTTATTGTAAGAATGATGATAATATTAATAGTAATACTACTACTAATAAAAACAAAGAAAATAATAATAATAATAATAATAATAATGATGATAATGATAATAATAATAATAATAATAATAATAATCATGAAACTAGTAATAATGATAATACAGGAAAAGACCTCACTATCCCTTGTCCAATCACTAAAAAAAATTTTCCTATCCGTGTCGAAGAAATTCTTGTCCTTAATGACACCCAAGGGCGGAGATCAAGTGGACACCGGGGAATGTTAGGGTGTAATCTGCAGTGGTCTTCTTATGCAGTATAGGTGGCGAGGAGGAAATCGTTGGATTGTGAGCAATAGATTTGTGAATAAGTCATTTGGGAAGTTTGTCGTATAATATAAAGAGGAGAGAAAAGGTAGTGGTAAGGGTAAGAAAGGGATAGGAACGGGAGGAAGAAAAGAGCATAGCAGGGAACAGTTTAAGTTAAAGTGAGTGGCGAAAGGGGATGGAAGAAAATAGTGTGAACTAA
>JAPQNM010000003.1:23670165-23680165 GCA_029783475.1 Metacarcinus magister | reverse complement strand
CGCACTGAGCAGCCAGACGACAATATCAAACTAGATGCCCTGCTGATTAACGTCATTAAGAAGAGTTAGTTGCGTGCAAGCCACCCGCAAACCTCTCTCCTTCCAGAAAAAAATATAAACCGAAGTGAATTAAAGCTGTATCTAAGGCCGTGATGTGCTGGTTGCCTGGAGGCCTGTGTGAAACTTTGGCGAAGGGTCTTGGAGCAACACCTGTTTGATATGTGCAAGAAGGTGGAGTGTTTGGGTGAGAGTGCTGTTGTTGTTGGTGCAGTGGTGGTGATAATGATTTGTTGTTTCTGTTGGAGTAAATAATAGTGTTAATAATTTGTTACAGGTAGTGGTGCAATTTAGATTATGTAATTGTATTTTTTTTTTGTATATTATTTTTCATTTATTTATTTCGAATTTATTTATTTATTATTCGTTTAACTGCATTATAGGCGAGTTAAGGCTAGTGCTCGAAGTCTTCAAAGGGATGAATACTCAACCCTCATATCAGACATAAATACAAAAATAGAAAAAAACATAACAAAAAGAATAAACCATAAATCCCAGCATAAGAAAAAACAAAACAAAAAATGGAGATATCTGTATTATACTTTTATTATATTCTCATAACTGAAACCTGACCTTCAAGTATGTAAAGCCATAACGACCCTTTCCCATCCGAAAAAAAGTAAACACGTGAGAGTAGACAGGTGTGGGTAGGATTACGTCCTCAGGTGTGCAGTACCTCGTTAATCCATCATCCGCATCCTCCCGCTGACAGCCTCATTTATCTTCTGTTGTTTTTCCCTTCACCAGCCAAAGTACCTGACAATGTGTTTCATACCAAAACCGCAAAACCAAACTCGGGGTAGGCTGAAAGCGGGTTCCTATTACCCTGGTGGCTATTCGATCCTCTTCCAGAACCTCTCCATTTCCTTTAATGTAAACACCCAAAAACCTTCTGCTGAAAAATTTCGATATTGACGAATTAAACGATACCGCAAGATACACGCAAGGTACACGCAAGATACACCTTTTGGCCACATACCACGTGTGTGTCCAAATAACAACAGGTAGTAGGCACAGGATTGGCGGGAGTACAGTGCCAATATCTATCTATAAAATGAGCAAAGAAACCTTGAATCCCACCGTCTTAAGAACCACCGCCTGTATATATTCAGGTGCATTTACTTACTTTGGGGAAAGAAACGCTCGTGCTTCTTTGGCTACGAGATGCGTCAAGTGTTGCTGAAGTTTCCATGGGAATTTTGAAGGCTCCCCTGAAATTGAAGTGATTGTAGAGGAACATTTGTATTTTTAGAACAATCTGAGTCTTTTGTGGTAGTAATGGGCGAGAAACCTTTGCCCAATAGATGGAAAGTTTGACTCTCTCTCTCTCTCTCTCTCTCTCTCTCTCTCTCTCTCTCTCTCTCTCTCTCTCTCTCTCTCTCTCTCTCTCTCTCTCTCTCTCGGATATTTTCCTTTATCAAACGCTTCCCTCTCCACTTCTGATCTGGAGGGTTACATCACCGCCGTTTGAGAAAGGGAGAGAGACGAGGAGGCAAGGACGGAGACCAATGTTTAAATATTGTACAGCACCGTTGTCTGAGTAAGAGAAAAATGGAGGAAGGAAAGGAAGGAGTAGTGATGTATCATTGCTTGAGGGAGAAAGAGATGAGAGTAAAAGGAGAAAACATTAAAATAGCAAAGGACATAAAAAAAAGAGGGAATGAAGGAAGATAATGAAGCCCTCAGGAAATATAGTACAATGGCATCATGGAGTAAGGGAATTAAGGAAAAGAAGCTGGTAGGAAAAGAGGGGTACCTAGTGTTGTGATGAAATTCTGACAATGAACTATAAACCAGCCCACCAGGCCAGGGAAAACGTCGCGCTGGAATGGGGAAAAGTGCATTAAGGGCGTCACAACAAGCGAGCGAGGAATGAATGCCTTGCACCAGGAAGTTGCGGGGCAGTGAGAGGACCATGAATAGAGAAGAGAGAGAGAGAGAGAGAGAGAGAGAGAGAGAGAGAGAGAGAGAGAGAGAGAGAGAGAGAGAGAGAGAGAGAGAGAGAGAGAGAGAGAGAGAGAGAGAGAGATTAAATAAATACAAGCTTGTTAAAATAGCCTGCAGGTGCGCACGAACACACACACACACACACACACACACACACACACACACACACACACACACACACACACACACACACACACACACACACACACACACACAGATGGCATAGAGGAAAGACAGATAATTGGCCGAACATAAATACGAGCAAGAAGGCAAGAAAATATTAGTTCTGGAACAAGACCAAAGAGGCGCCGTTAGTATTGACCAAAACTAACAACACAGACTTGCGGAAATTGCCAAACTTTGCCTCATTTTGGTTTGTGTTAGGGAAGAATTTTGTGTAAGGTACCTTTTCCTCCTCCTACTCCTCTCTCTCTCTCTCTCTCTCTCTCTCTCTCTCTCTCTCTCTCTCTCTCTCTCTCTCTCTCTCTCTCTCTCTCTCTCTCTCTCTCTCTCTCACTCTTTTTTTTTTCTTCTCACTTTTTTTCTTCTCACTTTTTTTCTTCTCTCTCTCTCTCTCTCTCTCTCTCTCTCTCTCTCTCTCTCTCTCTCTCTCTCTCTCTCTCTCTCTCTCTCTCTCTCTCTCTCTCTCTCTCTCCCTTTTTTTTCTCTTTCTCTCTCTCTACTCTACTACAGAAGGCAGGTTATGTGTAGTTTGATGTCACGTAACTTGCAGGAAAAAAGCTACTCACACCCCATCTACAAGGCATCACTCTCCTCCCGCTTCTAGTCTAGCTGAGGGAGGCACTTGTTGTTAAAGGATTTGTTTAGAGTCCCTCAGACTGACCTTCAGGACGAAAACTTTCTTTCATTCTCTTCTTCATCGTCTTTGTATGTATGATGACTCTCTTTATCTTCCAGGTGTGTTAGGAAAGCAGGGAGGAGGAGGAGGAAGTGAAGGGGGTCATGAAAGGAAATAATAGAATATACTATTCTATTGTGCTAGTTGTATTTCAGCAGAGAGAGAGAGAGAGAGAGAGAGAGAGAGAGAGAGAGAGAGAGAGAGAGAGAGAGAGAGAGAGAGAGAGAGAGAGAGAGAGAGAGAGAGAGAGACAGACAGACAGAGAGAGAGACAGAGAGAGAGAGAGAGAAGGAAAAAGGAAGAAGCAAGTAGTTATTGCGCGAGGAAGCCCAGCCTGACCATGGAAGCCAAGAGAAAATTCAAAGGCAGGTGGGCACCTTCAGGGCTTGAAAGTTACCATATTGAAAGTTACAGAGGCTTCCTAACGATGTGTTGTATATACACAGTGGTTAGCTTGCACAGAAGTGGTGCCCTGGATGTTCCAATTTCAAATCCCACCAGGAGCAAGCCGTTTTACTGCGATCTTGGAGTGGCTTAGAGCTACCCATTTGCTGCCCATTAACCCTACCTGTGTTTGCGGCATGATTATCTAATCATGCCACGGTAGATTAAAACTCGTCAATCTACATTCTTTAGAAAGACGTAGTGTAAGGGGAGCTCTAATACAAGTGTTTAAGTGGGTCAAGGGTTTCAACAAAGGGGACATAAATAAGGTTCTCATAGTCAAGGCAGAACATGAACAAATGCTTTCAAGCAAGATAAGTTAAGATTTAGGAAAGATATAGGTACAAATGTTTTCACTAATAGGGTAGTAGAGGAGTGGAGCAAACTCAGCAAGCATGTGATAAGTGCAAGGACAGTAGACACCTTAAAAAAAAAAGATTGGATATATCAATGGATGAAGAAAACAGGTGGTAGGTGTTAGGTGCAAAGGAGCTGCCTTGTGTAGGTCAACTGGCCTTTTGCAGCCTCCTTATTTCCATATGTTATTTTTTATGTTCTCATGTTCACGACAGTCTGAAGCTGACCAGCAGACTCAAAAAAGCCAATTGGTGCTAAGAATAGAAAATAGAATTATAAATATAGATAATCGCTAAAAATATTATTAAATGGATAAAATAAATAAATGAATATGCAAATAAATGAGATGAAAATAAAGTGAATAAAGTTTATTAAAATATTTGTGCTTCTGAAAACCTGGAAAGATCAGCCCCTTTCCCGTCCCACTGGCGTCCTCCTGAACCGTTACGCCTCCGCTGTGTGTAGTCTTCGGGGAAAGCCGAATGTATTGGCAATATGTGCCATAAAGACAAGAAGTACTGTGTTAGTGAACATTAATCACAAACTCCGAAGAAAGAGATGCTGAGGAAGGAAGCCACGCGTTGAGAAGACTTGGTGGGCGACAAGAAGAGGGGGTGGGGGTAGGGTTCCATGCCTCGGGTACCATTAGACTGACTTGGACTTTAAACACCTGATATTAATCCTTATTTAGTTTGACAGATAACGATGGATGCTGCACAGATTGTGGTTATTGATGAATATTATATGTTGATAACTTATATGTTTGATGTCGATATTTAACCTAATGTGTGGATGAGTAACTTCTGGACGTTATCATTTCTGATAAGGAACTGCTGTTCCGTAAGGGTGTTGTGATTTTATTCAATTTGTATTGAATTTAGTGAATTGAGTTGACAGGATGGCATCACCGCAAGCTATGTTTATTTCAATGTTTATGACGCCACTCACCAAATATATCAGACGATGAAGATGTATTGAAAAAAAAAAAATTCTAAACATGAACTTGCATTGAAAATATTAATAACATTATTACTACTACTAATAAGCTCCCCATACTATCAGAAACACGCCTTTATCGATGAGCGTCTGTCAACGAATGTAAGATTTCTTTGGCTGTTTTCATGTTTCTTCTTTTTCACTCAGTTTAATGCATTAAAAAACATGTTACATTAAACCAGTATAATTCTTATAATGATACCAAAATTTGTTTTTCAATCCTAACAAAACTTCAACTCATATAAGTACGTTTTGTGTGGCGTTGCGGGGCCGCATAATTAACGAATTAAAAACATCTAACTTTCTTTATTATCTTCACCTAATGGAATGCAAGTAAAATCAAGTTAGAACAAACATATGGAAAAAACATTTAATCGTTATCAACATTAATTCAATGAAGATCACTCTGTCCTCCCAAAATATATAACTCATCAAGTAAAGGCATTGCTTATCAGCATCAAGTTTAACATAATCCGTTTACCCTTGCCAGGAATTATTGAGTTTCGATAATGTAACTTATATTAGGTACATACATGACTTACGTGGAAGAAAGTTACTAGGGGGATGATATGTTTATCGATCTTTTTTCTATCCTCTCTCTCTCTCTCTCTCTCTCTCTCTCTCTCTCTCTCTCTCTCTCTCTCTCTCTCTCTCTCTCTCTCTCTCTCTCTCTCTCTCTCTCTCTCTCTCTCTCTCTCTCTCTCTCTCCGTGGTAGAAAGTCAGGTCATATTCGTTATCTTCTTTTTTTGTCTGCACTACTAAACTCAATTCAAACTTCACTCTTTGGTGTTCTGTCTTATTCTTTCCCTACAAGCATTTAATCCTTCCTTCTCGCGTGTTGTTTCCTGTGCAGTCCGCGGCGGTGTCTAGAAACAAGCGGTCGTCAGCATTCCTCGGCGCCATCTCACTTCTTTTGGAGACGCGGCGCTTGGAAAAGCTTCACAAATACCAGCGGTTGTGTCTTTATTTTTGTCAGAATCCTGTGATCTGGGGGAAGAGACATGAAATTTGTGCAATGCCCTTCGAATGAGACATTTTAATGCTACCGAAGCCAGAGGCAACGAGACAGCAAAGACGAAGGGACCGTGTTGGTGTTTTGCTGGCAATTCTGCAATCATGTCGGATCGGTTTCTACAAAAAAAAAGTAGTGATAGTCGCGCGTTAAGTTGAGGAAATAAAATTTTCAGAAAAATTTAAGAAGTTAGGCACCAAAGTAATTTTCGATGTCAAAAGTCGATTTCTCGGAGGAAAGAAAAGGCAAAGGTTTTCTGAACTTCCGCTCCAAGGACAGCGGCTGCGGAGGCTTTGGGCAAGGTCGTAATTATTACTTCATATAACAAGTAAAAGGAAGAAAGACGTCACTTTAACGAGTCCCTGTTTTTCTCAACTGCAGTAGATCCTACTTTCCCATTGGCTGAATTAATATTGTGCGATTAATAGTCTTACAAGTCAGATACTTTAAAACCTTGCAGTGTGGAAGTATAATGATAATTGTGCACTGGCCCCTGTTGTGTGAACCAGCTATAACTTCCCAATAAAGCAGAGGTAAAGGTGCTCTATGTCCTCCAACAGAATAATTGGAGGGTGTAGAAAATGTATCTCTTTTTTTTATAATATTTCAATCGGCACCTCAGTTTCTGACCTTGCCTTGTCGGTCATTTCCTAAATGAGGCGAAACTATAACTTACACCATCCAGCATATAGCCACTGAGGCACTTAACTACAAAGTGCCTCAGTGGCTATATGCTGGATGGTGCAAGTTATAGTTTACCTCTGCTTTATTGGGAATATTTGGAACTCTTCTTGAGTGTTCTAAATGAAAACACGACACACGCACGCACACACACACACACACACACACACACACACACACACACACACACACACACACACACACACACACACACACACGTAACACCTCTCTTGCTGTTGCTTTTGTAGACTTTAGGAAAGCCTTTGATCTTGTGGACCACACTGTTGTCATCACTAAGGCCATAAGTCTGGCAGATCTCCTTCACCAACGCCGGCAAGCTGTCCGTTATCAGGGCTGTGTCTCCTTTCAACACCTGACCTATAGTGTCCCACAGGGTACTAAGATGGGGCCACTATGCTTCCTCATTCTTATCATCGATGCTCTCACTGACACCCCTCATCGTTGGAAGTACGTGGATGACAGTACCGTTGGCATCCCCGTCAACACCAGGTCCCCGGACTTTCTTGACTCGTTTGTCTGTTTAGCTCCGAAAAAAAAGTCGTAGTGCTATAGTTTCACCGCCCTAAAATATTAATAATTCGAATGCAGGATGCTGAAAAGCCTTCCAATCACGCCTGCATCGAGTTGAGGATGTATGAAAAGAAAAATATATACATATTAAGATTCTAACCTAGGACAAAAATATGATGGTACAGTGAGGGCAATGACAAAGTGCGCCGACGATGTCTTTAAAAATATTGAGTCATGGTTAAATTTTCCTCATCGATCTCAGACGGTGACGGAGGGTGATATTAGGGTAACCAAAGGGTGGAAAGACCTCTCCAGCATAACGAGGAAAAAATTGATGTAATATATTCTTGTTTGACTTCTCTTCAATATCGTAATGTAAGAATTAACCAGTATATTTACAGCTCGACCTATGCCTGAGGTTAACTTTTTTCAGATGTACAAATTGGTCTCCCACAAGAGGGTCACCTCACGTAGTGCGTTTTGCCACTTTTTAAATTAGAATTTGCGAAGCGTTTTATGTAATAATGCTTTATAATATATCTTCATCATAGTTTCTCTTAGTTTGTGCAATAATTATGACAAGAAAAAAAAAGATATACATTATTGCAATGAAAAAATAAATAATTGATGTCCATCGAGTAGATTACGGACCAGCAACGTTGTTTTACCCTCGTGCGTTTGTCTGTTGGTGTTGTTTTCGTGATTATTTTTCTTTATATATTTTTTTGAGAGGCTGGTGTGCTGAGAGGCCGCACAACCCCTCAACAACACCAGATAATTTGTGCTGTTAGTGGACGACTAGATCCTTCTCTTTGCAAGAGCCACACATTATCTTGTTTCTGACAGATTCCCTGACGTGCTGGAACGTGACTTTCAAAACGCGAAGGCACACCAGATACATTCAGATCAATGACCTTGCTGTGTGGCACAGTGAGCGTCCCTACCTTGAGCGGTGCTCACACACGGAAGATTGTAGTATTGTGGCATGATGCCTAACTTGAAACTCGTCCTTGGTCGCAGCAAATATCATTGTATGTCGTCGATTCACTTGCTTGACGGAGAAGTTCTTCCACAAGTTTCTCGTGCCCAGTGAGGTAGTATGTTCCCGTCTTTTGTTTACCAAATCGCGTATTTAATTTTTGTTTCTTCTTTTTTTTTTTGTAATAATAGCCGTAGCTTACTCCTGTTCTTTTAACTTTCTTATAGAAATTCCATGATAGCTTGTCTATGCTACATGGAATCACATCCTTATCCGGCTAGCTTCATCTGGTGGGTGGGGAGGAGCCTTCCACATTGATGTCCTTTTCTCTCTATCAAGTAGATATCATAGTAGTAGTGTAACCACACGGACTGTACTGTCCGTTATTCCTTTGTACGTTATAATCCTTTGTACGTAAAAGAAAGGTTATAGTAATTGGAAAAAACATCCAGGAATTTTTTGTCAGTGCAGATCTTCATTATTTTCTCCATCTAATTAACTTTAATTGCATCAGCATATAATGGTGGTGACCATTTTTTCTCTCACGAGCCGTAATTTATCTCTGTCATAGGAAACACCACAGATGACAGGTGAATGGCCCATACGTGATGAGGTGAAGGGCTAATGAATTCCTTGGAAATGGGTAGATGATGAGTGAATTGAAGCGTCCGAGATGAGGATCGATAAGTGGTTCACGGTCCGACAATGGGAAAGTTACTTTAATATTTTCTTCAGAGCTGAATGGTTTTGTTCTTTATGGAAATAGACAACATTTAAGCATGTGAAAAGGTTAGTCTTTCTTCAGAATCAAATATTTTTACTATTTGTTAATGCAAATGTAGCCTTTTCTTTTAATGTTCTAGTTTCATTCACTTTTTTATGAATATTCTGTAGAACTACAGGATCCTCAAAGTTCAACAGCATTCAGAGCCGAGCCCCTCGAAGGTACAAACCGGGTTGGATTGAATTTTGGGGATCCAACATTTGCAGATAATATTGATATAACGAGTGATAAAATTTTCACTTGAAAAATTTGGGCGGTATTATGGGCGGGAATTTTCCCTCCAGCGGGTATTCCAAATGTACCTAGTCGGGTGAGCAATCACAAATATTTCCCTTTAACATTATCCACTGGCCCTGGCATGACACAGCTTTTATCTCCGGAAAAAATGTTTTTACTCGCACTTATAAGAGCGGAATCGTTCCCTTACAACAACACTTGTACATTAATTTCATAATCTACCTTGGGTTCAATTAGTAGATAACAAACTCGGCCTTTTCCATCATTGCAACAAACTTCAGCATACAACCAATAGCTAGTACGCCGGTAACTTAAATGTGGTTCCTTGCAAACCAGTTGCCTTGCTGATATCACAAAACATTTTATCTCATAACCCGGCATAGTTGCTCATATTTAAGATCAAAGTCTGAATGATCTCGTCAAAGTTGTACAAGATCCCGGACACTCGATGGTTAAATAAAGCCTTCCAGACTCTTGACCTGCCACTCTGAACATATAACAATAAATTTCCAGTCACTCGGCTTCATTTTCTCTCACATTCGCACGTCATCTATTCTCCATTCATCTCAGCTGCAAGTAATCATAACAGGAAGCATGTGTCAGAGCTTAAGCCATGTCATGATAATTCCTTCACCTCCTACCACCGGCAGACTATGCCCCGGAGGCCTAACCACACTATTACAGGGTATGGTTCCCTCCCTTGAAAGCGGCATCCTTTTTCTCCCTAACCTATTAAGCAAATGAAACAAAATAACAACAATAATAACCTACCATGTACCATCAAGGCTCAAACTAAGCCTGGGAAATTAAGGTGGATAGTCAAGCAACTCACCCGTGCCGAACAATACACTCCCTCACTCCACTCCCAAGGTGGTCACAACTCTTTACCATTGATCTCACATGTTCATCCAATAATGCTTATACTCATATATATATATATATATATATATATATATATATATATATATATATATATATATATATATATATATATATATATATAGATAGATAGATAGATAGATAGATAAATAGAGAGAGAGAGAGAGAGAGAGAGAGAGAGAGAGAGAGAGAGAGAGAGAGAGAGAGAGAGAGAGAGAGAGAGAGAGAGAGAGAGA
>JAPQNM010000003.1:23657665-23665165 GCA_029783475.1 Metacarcinus magister | reverse complement strand
TATTTCATACTTGTGCACTTTGTTTCTTATTTGAGTGTTTTTTTTTGCCCTGGAGCTTAATCTGTTCTGCTTAGGCTTATATTCAATAGTGCTGTCTACACGAGTATGTAGTATATATATATATATATATATATATATATATATATATATATATATATATATATATATATATATATATATATATATGTGTGTACTGCGCTTTACACAAAAGCCACATAACTCACACACACACACACACACACACACACACACACACACACACACACACACACACACACACACACACACACACACACACAACAAAACATCTTTAAAGACAGAAACAAAAGTTTGTCAAATATATTCATCTTTTTCAACAATATTCAGAAATGTATGAACTGAAAGAAAAACGAAAAATATAGTTACCGCTTCCTTAAGAATATGAGACTCGGAAAAGAGTCAATGGATGAGGGATAAGTGAGCGGAGTGGTGACCTGAAATGGAAAAAAAAGGCAGAGTTGACTATCAAGACAAATATAGAGACCAGCAAGGAAGTCAAGGAGGAAATGGAACGTACAAGCTTAAAACAGACGCGAAAGAAGAGATGACGTTGTGAGAAGTCTTGGTCGTGAATTGACCAAAAAATGGTTATACTGGTGATATATTAATGGCAATAAGTGCGATTCTACCTTACTTGTCTTGCGACGGTGCTGAACACATTAAACTTTGAAATAAACTTCGTTGACATCCGCTCCCCATATCTAGTTTTAGTTCCTTGTTTAATAAAAGGAATTATAAACAAATAACCAACTACTGTTGAAAATGAGGCAGGAGATTGATGTTAAAGCATCCATTAGCATAGCATTAGCATTGTGATGATAAGAGATTATGAATATGCGTATATAATCACTTTTTTTATGCTAAAAGATGCAAACAGCAATATTTGCACAAGTAATTGGACTGAATTGTGTTTGCTTGGCGTACTGGCGTTGCGAGTAAGAAAGTGAGGCGCTGCAGGGAAGAGTAAATATGGAAGCAAGAATAATTAGGATTTGCAAACGCTAAGAGAGAGAGAGAGAGAGAGAGAGAGAGAGAGAGAGAGAGAGAGAGAGAGAGAGAGAGAGAGAGAGAGAGAGAGAGAGAGAGAGAGAGAGAGAGAGAGAGAGAGAGAGAGAATGTTTCCTTGCTTTAAACAAAGACCCTCGTAAACGACTCCACAACTGCATCATAGCTACATTATGATTTAATTTAGATATGTTATCACTGAAATTAACTTAAAAGCTAGTTGTCTTAGAAGAGAATTTCAATGCTTGGCCATTAAGTTTTAATTATTTTTTTTTTTACAATGTAATAAATTTTATGATTGTCTGATAATTTAGTTTTTTCCAATCAATTAATATCCGTAAAAACTAGTTGAGGAAATTCAGTTTGATATTATCTTGATGTGGATGTTAAGGCAAATTATTCTTTTTACCAAATCTCATCAGTTCCATAAATACAGTTTCTCAGTATGTTTATATATCTCACGTCGCTTCAAAAATGGTTAGCAACATGATACAAATTATATATATTTCTATTTCAAGATCTGTATTTAATATGGTATGAATTCATATGTTTGAAAATATACAAACAATTCTTCTCATATATAATATACATGTTAGATTTGCAAACAAGAAGCTATGTATGGATCAAGAATTACATAGAGAAAGGATATTCAAACTGATGGTAGGAGTGTCTTAACACTTGAATTCATAATCTGCAGAAATGGAATCTACGAGTGTGGGTTGACAAAGGAGGAAACTTATTTAATATTAAACTATGTATACATCGAATGAATGATATATTTGATTTTAATTACGTTTTTTATTTAATGTTTCCTTGTTTATTATGTTTATTTTTTAGTCATGTAATATTCTTTTCTTCATCATATCTATACTGTAGAAACAGCCGGTGCGGTTTTAATTGTTTTACGAATAAAAGATGAAATAGAGTTGTATTGAATTAGATGTCAATAAATCGTTATTTATACATATGTAATGCCCTTTTTAGTATCTTCAAACTTTTCGTGTGTTATTCTCCCAGTAGCCACATTTGCTGCAAGACTAGTAAATTTACCAGAATCTCTTCATAACATATTTCATAACAGTAAAATATTAACTTCGTAAATCTTTAAATATATAAAATGGGAACACCACACTGCGTATTCCAAATGCCTTCTTACATAACTGTACTACAATGTACTGCTTTACGACACCGCAGGTAAACGTTTGATCGAATAAATGCAAGTATTCTTTAGGCTTTACTTGCTGCCTTGCTACGTTGTTTATTACACCTAAGCTTAGCTCGCCTGGCCAATTATTCACTTTTAACTCCAAACACTTCTTCTCATGGAATTTAAGCGTTGTTTTAATTTTCTTTAAATATTTGCACCATAAAGTCATACATGCTCGTACAATATATCGCTCTCAGAAAGCCGCCTAATGCCTTCTTGAAGCTATTATGTTACGTGGATGAATTTCTAAAAAAGGCATTTCAAGGCAGCTCTGTCATCACTTATATGAACTCAAAATGATAATTGAATGAAACTTGCCGTCTATTAGTTTGACTTAAGTTCTTTACCATACAATAATGTTTGGCAAATAGAAAAAACACAACAACAAATGTTAAAGGTAATTCTTAGTCTTGAGTTTATTCACCATGAAATCTGGACATTTTAAACCATGGCTACTGATTTGTATGGGCATTGAGTGTTATAGGAAGTTATTGCTGTTGTAGGCTACATCAATGTACACTGAACAGTTTGCAGCTTTCACCGATGTATTCAGTGATGATGTCAGCAGTTTTGTGTGAACTATTGAATGTATTATTACAAGAATGAGAGAGAGAGAGAGAGAGAGAGAGAGAGAGAGAGAGAGAGAGAGAGAGAGAGAGAGAGAGAGAGAGAGAGAGAGAGAGAGAGAGAGAGAGAGAGAGAGAGAGAGAGGAGAGAGAGAGAGAGAACGAGAGAGCGAGAGCGAGAGCAAGAACGAGAGCGAGAACGAGAACGAGAACGAGAACGAGAACGAGAGAGAGAGAGAGAGGGGAGTAGGTGGATTAAGATAGTCAGACAAACAAAACACTAGAAGCAGAGTGATTTATAGATACAGGATGGTACAAACAGAGCTAGAGGGATGTAGAGACAGGACATAGTGCATGTAGAAAATTGAAAATAATACTGGAAAAAAGTCAATAGAAAAAAATAAAAAGGTTATGTGAAGTTATTGATATTTCCTTCTAAGAAAATTACTCGCTAGTAATAATAAAGCGGCCACTCCTATATACTAAGCCGTCACATTCTCATCTCTGCTGCAAGTTGCTCTTCCTTTCCCATAAGCCATCCTGATGAGCGCACATTTCACTGTAATCTTATCGTTTAGTAGAGTTACAGGCGGGCATTTATTTGGATACAGAGTCAAGCTAGGCAGGTACTTTATTGCCTCTTTCAGGCCAGCTGGAGACACGTGGGTCGTGGTAGTCATCCTCCCAATCATTCTTGGGAATTCTATGTTTCGTGTTTTCCTTCCTTCAGCTTGAGTGTGAATCCTGGTCTTAGTGATCATATAAAGCTGTTGTCCACTATTACACAAGGAGAGACAGGGCTTCTTTTTTCTTGTAATATACTGAGACGTGCTTGTTTTCCCCTCATTGCGTCAATGCTAGACTTTATATAAAAACGGTAAGACGGATCCCGCGAAAAAAAAAGTTCTCTCTTCTCTCAAGTTCCTCCCACAGCAGCCTAGAACGGGCACGAGAGAATGAAAACAGAAAGAGAATGAAAACACTAAACATGGAAGGAAACTTACAATTTATATTGACCTCTTGCTATAGATGTGATGATATATTATGACCCATGATTTTTTGTCTGTAAAAATAATATTTTAAAACTTTATACTATTATAACACACACACACACACACACACACACACACACACACACACACACACACACACACACACACACACACACACACACACACTGATGGCCCCTGGATGTCCCCCTGCATCAAAAAACTCCTCCATCAGCGCAACAGGCTCTTCTACACCGACCCAGCCGAGTACAGACGAATCAGGAACATAGTCATTAGAGAGATCAAGACAGCCAAAAAACGGTTCTATCCTGACAAACTTCATCACCTAAAGCATGCCAACAGCAGCCAGTGGTTCTCTAAGGTTAAGTTGCTTTGTGGTTTAAAAGGCAAAACCCCCTCTCTCCCCTGTACCTCACACCTTCTCCCCAACGAAGCAGCAGAGGAGATTAACGGTCATTTCGCTGCTATCTGTCAAACTTTCCCTCCTCTCAACACTAATCTGCTACCTGCCTACCTCCCTCCCCCTGCCGCGCCCACGGTTGTCCAGGAGGCTGAGATTGTTGCCAGAATTAAAAAATTAAAGCAAATAGATCCACCACACCAACTGACCTACCTATAAAAATTTATAAGAAATTCGCTCTGGAGCTCGCCACACCCCTTTGCTCTATCATTAACGCCTCTCTTTCCCAAATGTCATGCCTTGCCGACTGGAAAATTTCATATGTCACACCCCTCCCCAAAACAACGAGTCTTCAGTCCTTTAATGACCTCAGACCAATCGCTATCACTCATTCCTAGCCTGATTTGTGAGGACTTTGTGTTTAATTGGGCCTATCCCAAAATTGTTAAAAACACGGATACTCAGCAGTTCGGCAACATTAAATCTACCTCTACTTCCCATTGCCTAGTCAGTCTTCTTGATTTTATCTGCAGTCACCTGGACAAACGAAACACCTCCCTTGCCCTTGCTTTTATAGACTTCAAAAAAGCGTTTGACCTTGTAGATCACACTGTTCTGCTCAATAAAGTGATAGATACAGGACTCAACTCTAACCTGACGGCGTGGCTTCCTCACAGATCGTGGACAAGCCTTCCGTTATCAAGGTGCTGTGTCCTCCCTCAAACAACTGACCTGCTGGGTGCCTCAGGGGACCAAGATGGGTTCACTGTGCTTCCTGGTGCTAATTAATGATGCACTCAGCGACACCCAGCATCGGTGGAAATATGTGGATGACTGCACTGTCGGAATCCCCGTAAACAACAGGACGCCAGATTATTCAACACTGCAAGCAACCCTAGACAAACTGCAGGCGTGGGCACAACTCAACAACGTGTCCATCAACCAATCTAAGACCGTTGTGATGCACGTCTGCACGTCTGTAGAGGAAGTGGCACCCCCCCAGGTCACAATCGGCCCGCTTCAAGTAGTTCCTACATTCAAACTGCTTGGAGTCACTCTGGACAACCATCTCTCCTGGAAACAGCACGTGGCCTCTATAGTTAAAACGGCTTCTTACAAGTTGTACATGCTTCGCCGTCTCAGATCACTGGGGACACCGTCAGACGAGTTGAAAGCAGTGTACACCTCGTTCATCCTCCTAAAGCTCGTCTATGCCAGCCCGACATGGTCCTCATCACTTAACATCACTCAGTCAAAACAGCTTGAGAGAGTACAGAGGAGGGCTTGCAAAGTCATACTTAGCGGTGCTTACATCGACTATGACAATGCAGTGATCACACTCAACTTGGCCAGACTCACCACTATTTACGAACATGCACTCAGAAAATTCGGCGCTGGGCTACTACAAATTCCTTGTCATCGGCACCTCCTTCCACCTGAAGCACCACATGAAAGGACCACCCGACACCAGAACTTACTGGTTCCTGTGAAAGCCCGCAGTGAACGATATCGGTTGAGTGCAATTCCCACCATAGTGCGAGGGATTAATTCCTGAACCCATGTCTATCCTAGAATTAATTTTTACTTGTTTATGTGTGAGTGTGAGTGTGAGTGTGTGTGTGTGTGTGCGTGTGCGTGTGCGTGTGCGTGTGCGTGTGCGTGTGCGTGTGCGTGTGTGCGTGTGCGTGTGCGTGTGCGTGTGGTGTGTGTGTGTGTGTGTGTGTGTGTGTGTGTGTGTACGTGTGTGTGTGTGTGTGTGTGTGTGTGTGTGTGTGTGTGTATGCGTGCACGTATTTGACAAATTTTTTATTCTCATGTCATCCTCTCCCCAATGTATATTTTCAGTCGCAAGACTGCCTTTTCAATAAACCGTTTATTATTATTATTATTATTACACACACACACACACACACACACACACACACACACACACACACACACACACACACACACACACACACACACACACACACACACACACACTTCAATAGCTCAATGGAAGCGTCTAGTCCAGTCACTTAGCAGGATGAGATTCCCGCTTCGCTAAAGGTTTCATGATGGTCGACCAGAGCTCTCCTGTTTCCTTAAACAGCATTATATGAACTTTCCCGTTTAGCTCGAGTGGCAACACATTTCCACCTTTCTCTACTTTACTGGCACCCACATAGTTCCCTCCATTCTGAATATTCGCGTTGTCAGCTCGTAAAAACTGGAAATTTTACATATTATCCTAAACCGTGTTGGTTCCAACTGCGATGGCTCCAGGCTTTGATGAAGTAAGGTGCTTTGAATCGTGTGCGGCATTTTTATCCTATCGTCCCTGAGTATGGAGTGGTGAAGGCGCGTCTGATGTTGGTTACACTCAGAAAAATGTGTCACATAAAGGAAGGGAGATACAGAAAGACAGAGAATGGGTAGTAGTGCCGCTAAAATGTTTGATGATGTGTTTGTCCGCTCTCAGCCCACCAGTAAACTAATATAATGAAGAAAATAAGAGGAAAGATATTGTGGATCCTCTTAATGTAACGGGTCTTTGTTCCCTGACCTTTAGATGTTCCCTCTTGAACAGAATGACGCCTCTCATGATTCATATTAGAGAGAGAGAGAGAGAGAGAGAGAGAGAGAGAGAGAGAGAGAGAGAGAGAGAGAGAGAGAGAGGGCGGGGGGGATGGGTGGGTGGGTAGGTGGTTGGGTGGGTGAGAGAGATTACGAACACTTTCACTTGATATATTTGAGGTCGTTTGATACACCTGCCAGGGACACCTTTCGTTGGATGGCCATGAAACGTTACTATAAAACTATTTTATTAGCCAGATTAATTTATTTCTCACATTTATATTATGATTATAACTTGGTCTGTGTTTTTTTTCATGTCATCAGGGAAAAATAATCAATAGCCAAAAATATTTTTTGTTTGGAGGCCTTGAATCGTTATTGCTTTACTATGTTATTATGTCTCATCACACCTTTTTTTTTTGTCTACTCACTATGTTCCCTTCACTGACTTTCTTTAATTACGATTATTCTACTTATAAGTTTTCAACCTGAGGTCACTTCTTCACCACTACTAATAAGTGCAATCAGTAGAGGCATGTGTGTTTGCTGTTTGAGATGCATCAGAACAAAGTCTTACAAACAAACTTTCCTTCCACTTATTGATATACCAGGGTGCTTTCACAGTGTAGATTGCGAGGTTCTAATTCATCTGAGTGAGTTTCACTGGAGGAGGCAGAAGCTGAATACGAAAACAGATTTAGAGGCTAAGCTTCAAGG
>JAPQNM010000003.1:23642665-23652665 GCA_029783475.1 Metacarcinus magister | reverse complement strand
CGAGTCTTTTTATTTTTTATTGTATTTATATAATTTTCCCTTCATTGCGCAAAGGTTTTCAATTTTTTTGCCGGTTTTTTTAATCTAATTGTTTGTAATTGAAACACAAAAAAAGGAATACTGTGAAGCTGGAAGATAACACAAAATGTGTTTTCCTATTTGTGCCTCGGGAGACAAATACGATCTTTCCACTTGGTAATGACATTATGGAAAAAAAACGTTGATTTTTCAGTTTGAAGGGCTGTGTTAGGATGGAACAGAATGAATGACTGATGGAGTGTTAGATTTATTGCTCTTTTTCCTCCTCCTCCTTCTCCTCCTCTCACAACACACACACACACACACACACACACACACACACACACACGCACACGCACACGCACACACACGCACACACACGCACACACACGCACACACACACACACACACACACACACACACACACACACACACGTTTTTGCTTATACAAACCGACATATCTAGATTTTCAACTCTCTCCAAGCCCCACTTACAGAACTTGCATCTTGTTTCTCTCAGGAGAAGAACGAAACACGCATAAATAACAACGTGGACGGTGAGATAAAGATGACTATAATCAATGCTCACATGTTAGAAATTATAATACTGTGATTACATTTTATTGCTTGACCCTTTCCACAACCTCGCTCTCATCCAACTCACCCCCTAAAAAAAATGTGTTATAGCACCGCACACATCTGTCCTTTCTCTCTCTCTGTCCTCTTCATCCATCCCTTGCCCTCCTTTGTAGAGTCAGTCCACTGTCCTGAAATTGGAATTAAGGTTTTTTGGAGTATTTTTTTTAAGGGGGGGAATTAATTAGATTTTTTTTTCGTTACCACCACCACTACTTCTACCATCAACAACAGCAACAATTTGACCCATATAACATAAAACAATATCTAGTGCCTGACAGCAACAATGGAAACCTTAGAAAACAGCACTGAAACAGAACACAAAATACATGCAAACCAACTTTTATCTTTATCATTTTTTTCCCTTCTTCCTACCCTCCCTTAGCTTTTTCATTCCTGCCTTTCCTCCCAATTCAATTTTTTTTTTCTTATCAACTTCCTCTTCCCTCCTTGCCTATTTTGGTCTCATCCCCTTTCCTCCAGGTCTCTCTCCAACCGTTTCTTTTTCATTATTCAAGGTTTTATTTAGTCATGATTCATAGGTAAGGCCAGTGTGTGTGAGGAGTGCAACGACGACAACAAGGAGGGCGAGGAGGAGGAGGAGGAAGAGGAGAGGATAGACACAAGTTATGAAAAAGGAAAGAATAAAAAGAAAGTATGCACACAAGTAATATTCGCATTTCCAGTACTGAACGGAGTGGCCGGGATGGCCCAGCCTCGAGGAAAAGCAAACTGGCGGTCAGGGAAAAGATAAACTGCCGCGTGAAATGGTCCAAGCCGCCATTAGGAGACTGTTTGGTTGCCTCTGAAGCACTGCTATTACTCCTACAACTACTACTTCTGCTACTACTACTACTACTACTACTACTACTACTACTACTACTACTACTACTACTACTACTACTACTACTACTACTACTACTACTACTACTACTACTACTACTACTACTACTACTACTACTACTATTACTACTACTATTACTATTACTACTTCTACTAATGCTACTACTACTACTACTACTACTTCTACTTCTACTTCTACTACTACAACTTTTTTATTCTATTGGAGAACCAGCCAAGGGCATACAAAACGATATAAAAAAGTCCACTTAATTGACGGTTCCCTAAAGAAAATAGAGTAATAAAAAAAGTGATGCCAAATTAAGGTTGCAGGTGTCTTGATACTCCTCTCTTGAATGAGTTTAAGTCGTAGGAAGGTGGACATGCAGATTCAGGTAGAGTTCCAGAGTTTACCAGTAGAAGGGAAGAAAGAGTGAAGATACTGGTTAACTCTTGCATTAGGTGGGTAGACAGAATAGGGATGAGAGTGAGTAGAAAGGAATGGGAGGGGAGGCATGCAATTAGGAAGTTCAGAAGAGCAGTTAGCATGAAAATAACGGTAGAAGATAGCAAGAAATGCAACATTGCGACGGAGAGTAGGAGGTTGTAGACAGTCAGTAAGAAGAGAGGAGTCAATAAGACGAAAAGCTTTTGACTCAACCTTGTTTAGTAACTCTATGTACGTGAAGCCCCCATACGTGAAATGTGCACTCCATGCAGGGGCGAATAAAGCCCCTGTACAGAATCAGCAACTGGTAGGGGGAGAAAAACTGGTAGAGCTGACACAGGACACCTAACTTCTTGGAAGCTGATTTAGCAAGAGAAGAGATATGAGACTTCCAGTTAAAAGTTTTAGTAAAGATTCTAATGCGTGGACACGAAAACAAGTTATGTGGTTGCGTACGTAGACGCAACAGCCAGCTTTAGATCGAGAATGAGAATAGAGAAAGTAGGAGGGAACAGAGTAGGGATTGTTGTCAATAGCCTCAGACAACTGGATCTCGGCGAGGAAAAAAAAATGAGGTTTAGAGGAGAAGCTGTGTTTCACAGATTGAAAATTTGATCTAAGACAGCGAATGTTGCAGAAATTGATGTAGAAAAAGTTAGAGGAGGTATCAAGACACCTGGAATCACTATTAAGAGAGCGGCCCGTTCTGGGGACACTACTAATATTACTATTACCATTAATGGAGAAGGGCAAGGAGTAACAAAAGAAATTATCGTGATCAATGTTGTTCATGTTTTTGTTGCTGGTGGTTGTGATGGTGGTGGTGGTGGTGGTGCTGTTGCTGCTGCTGCTGATGATGAATATTATTGTAGTGCCAATGATGGGAAAAAAAACATAAGTGCGGTGAAGTTCTAGACTATATTAGTGAACGATAATGACAAAGACCAGTGATGATTATTATAATCTTTGGAATTTTTTTAAGTCCTTGGAAGGGAGAAGCAATAATAGGGTAGAATTCAAGTAGAACTGCACATAATTCTGAAATACAGAAAAACACACATATATATATATATATATATATATATATATATATATATATATATATATATAATATATATATATATATATATATATATATATATATATATATATATATATATATATATATATATATATATGAAGAGAGAGAGAGAGAGAGAGAGAGAGAGAGAGAGAGAGAGAGAGAGAGAGAGAGAGAGAGAGAGAGAGAGAGAGAGAGAGAGAGAGAGAGAGAGAGAGAGAGAGAGAGAGAGTCACAACTTCAAACTTTTCTCATAATATAATGGCTGTTCGTGTCCGGTTTCATAATTTTTCTTATCATCTTCTTTTCCACGACTTCTTCCCTTTGACTTTCTTCTTGTTGATTTTTGTTGTTCCTTGTTCTTCTTTATTCACTGTTTTTTTCTTCTTCATAATATCGTTCTTGTGTTCCTTTTGTGCTCTCTCTCTCTCTCTCTCTCTCTCTCTCTCTCTCTCTCTCTCTCTCTCTCTCTCTCTCTCTCTCTCTCTCTCTCTCTCTCTCTCTCTCTCACTCTCGTGCAGCTGTGAGCGGCACCCGTGGAATGGAGTATTGGCAGAATGTTTTTGTAGCGGTCGACGGGGCTGAGAGGGAGCCTGATTAATTGTTTGGAAAGGAACGACTTCCCTCCATCCTTGCTGACGGGCGGGTGGAGAGTGAAACGGATGAAAGGATGAAGAAAGGGAGGTATGGATTGGAGAAGAGATGATAGGAGGGAAATATAGATAAAAGGATGAAGAGAGGGAGATATGGAGTGGAGGAGAGGTGAAGAAAAGGAAGACATGGGGGAAAGGATGAAGCTAGGCAAGTATGGATTGGAGGAGAGATGAAAGGAAGGAAGACATGGATGAAAGGATGAAGATAGAAAGGTATGAAGTGGACAAGATATAAAGGGAAGGGAGACATGGATGAAAGGATGAAGAAAGGGAGGTAACAAATGGAGGAGAGATGAAGGGAAGGGAAACATGGATGAAAGGATGAAGATAGAGAGGTATGGAGTGGAGGAAAGGTGAAGAAAAAAGAGATATGGGTGAAAGGATGAAGATAGAAAAGTATGGAGTGAAAGATTGATGAAGGGAAAGGAGACATGGATAAGGAGAGGGAGGTAAGGATTGGTGGATAGATGAAGAGAGAGTATGGATGGAGGAAATGAGTGATGTCTTTCTCATATCTCATCCTGGTTTACTATTTCTAGGACAAACAAATGAAGTGATGGAAACAGGAAAGACAGATTGAGGGAGGAAGGAAGGAGAGAATAGAGGGAGGGATAAGAGGAGTGACAGACGTGAAGGGAAGAAAGAAAAAGGAAGGCAGGAAAGAGGCGTTACTTGATATCTTCCTTTTTTCTTCTTTGTGTTTAGTGATATGGAATGAACTGTAAAATGGAGGAGAAAGGGTAAGGACAAGAAGAAGGAAAAGGAGGGGGAAGGAAAGGAGGAGAAGGGGAAAGGGAAGGAGGAAAGGGCTAATAAGGAACTGAGAGTGTTTAGTGTTTTCTTAGGCCCAGCTGACAGGTAGACGGTAGAGAGGGCAGAAAAGACGGAAAGAAGGAAGAGCATATATTCTTTGATACATTTGAACGGGTTGTGAAGATTTTTTGCTATTCTTAATTGTACTTATTTTTTCTTCATTATCGTCATCATCGTCATCTTTTATTTTCTTCTTCTTCTCCTTCACACACACACACACACACACACACACACACACACACACACACACACACACACACACACACACACACACACACACACACACACACACACCTTCCGATGCCCTTGTTCAAAGAATTTGCCCCAGAACTATCCAAGTCACTTACCTCCGCCATCAACGCCTCTCTACAACAGGGTAAATCACCTTCAGACTGGAAAATAGCTTACGTGACACCCGTCCCCAAGAAGCCCTCCCCTGCCACCCTAAATGAAACCCGATCCGTCTCAATCACCTGCATGCCAGCCTGTTGTGCGAGAGTTTCGTGGCAGGTTGGGCTTACACCGACCTCAATCCCTACCTCGACCCGCAGCAGTACGGCAACATTAGAGCCACCTCCACTTCACACTACCTCAGCCTCCTGAATTACATCTACCACAATTTAGAAAAACGCAAAACCTCCTTTGTCACCACCCTCATTGACTTTAGCAAAGCATTCGACCTGGTTGACCACACCACCGTCATCAGCAAGGCAGCTACAAACGGTATCCGTCAATGGATTGTGATCTGGCTCGCGAACTTCCTCACAAGCCATTGCCAAGCCGTACGCATGCAAGGTGCCACTTCCACCTTTCTGCCCCTCACCTGTGGTGTTCCTCAGGGCACCCGGGTTGGCCCACTACTTTTCCTGATTATAATTAACGATGCCTTCAGTGACGTTACCTCCTGTTGAAAGTTTTACATTAAAGGGGTACTGGCTAAGGGAAAACAAAAATAAGTAAAAAAAAAAATCCCGCTTGTCGCCAGACCCTGTAAAGAGGACAGTAGGAGAATAGAAGTAAGGGGTGGAGATCCAGTTTACATTAGAGGTGTCTTGACACTCCTCTTTTGAAAGAGTTTAAGTCATAGGCAGGTGGAAAAACAGACAAAGGAAGAGAGTTCCAGAGTTTACCAGTGTAAGGGATGAAAGAGTGAAGATACTGGTTAACTCTTGCATTAGGAAGATGGACAGAATAAGGATGAGAAGAAGTAGAAAGTCTTGTGCAGCGAGGCCGCGGGAGGGGGGGAGGCATGCAGTTAGCAAGTTCAGAAGAGCAGTCAGCATGAAAATAGCGGTAGAAGATAGATAAAGATGTAACATTGCGGCGGTGACTTAAAAAATCAAGAAAGTCAGAAGAGGAGAGTTGATTAGGCGAAAAGCTTTAGACTCCACCCTGTGTAATAAAGCTGTATGAGTTGAGCCCACCCAGACATGTGAGCCTGTAGCGGAGGTTGTCGGCTACGTAAGGATTGGAACAACACCCTGACTTGGTTTTGTTAGTTTATTGCTGCACGAGTTTAGACACACGAGTAGCTTGTACAGTGGACAGAGAGCCTGGAGATGGTGAGTGATGTGTGAGGGGAGCCATGAGGGTTGGCTCCCCCGACGTGAGCTGTGGTGGTAGCCTGCAGGTAGACTCACGGTTGGCTGATGGTTGACTGACCTAGTGTGTGTGTGTGTGGCAGCTTATATTGGGCTCGCAGACCTGGTGGACACCTGGGGTCAGATCACAGGTGAGGTGAGGTCAAGTTAATCTCGACCTCAGCCGCGGTCTCGAAGGAAGTAATTATAGGCTCAAGCAGTGGGTGTGTGTGCAGGTGGGTATGTATAGTGTATGTGATTTTGCTGCTAGATAACTCACCCCCCTAGTGACGAGGAAAGAGGAATGTAAAACAATATACATAACACAATATAGAGACAAACATATGCCGTAAATAGTCTTGATGAGGTGGAGAGGCATGATGACGAGAGGCACCGCCGGCGTAACTGTGGCTGCAGGAGTGCGGGGGCTGTAGAAGTCATTTGGCCTGCTGAGATGCGAGGCTCCGTGGAGGATCTCCGACGGCTCCGTGCTGGCAGCAAGGGCGGTGGTTACGGCTCTGTGCTGGGGCAGCGTCGGGCGGCGACTGCAGGGCTGCGGTCACGGCAGGACTCCGGACGGGCCGCGTGGGCGAGGAGCAGCAGGCGTGGCAGGGCTCCTGGCGGGCCGCTTGTGTGAGCGGCAGCGGGCGCGGCAGGCTCCTGGCGGGCCGCTTGTGTGAGCGGCAGCGGGCGCGCAGGGCAGCGGGCGCGGCAGGGCTCCTGGCGGGCCGCTTGTGTGAGCGGCAGCGGGCGCGGCAGGGCTCCGGGCGACTGGGGCACCGTCAGCGGAAGCGACACGGGAAGCAGCAGGGCTTCAGGTGGGCCGCTACATACCATGCTGGGATGTGAAGCACGTGGACGTGAGGCAGCAGCCGGCGGGCGGCGGTGTTGTTCCATTGTTCAGTTTGGTCACTCCGGGCGTTACTAATTGTAGCGGAGGTAGTCTGCTACATAAGGATTAGAACAACACCCTGACTTGGTTTTGTTAGTTTATTGCTGCACGAGTTGTAGACACACGAGTAGCTTGTACAGTGGACAGAGAGCCTGGAGATGGTGAGTGATGTGTGAGGGGAGCCATGAGGGTTGGCTCCCCCGACGTGAGCTGTGGTGGTAGCCTGCAGGTAGACTCACGGTTGGCTGATGGTTGACTGACCTAGTGTGTGTGTGTGTGTGGCAGCTTATATTGGGCTCGCAGACCTGGTGGACACCTGGGGTCAGATCACAGGTGAGGTGAGGTCAAGTTAATCTCGACCTCAGCCGCGGTCTCGAGGGAAGTAATTATAGGCTCAAGCAGTGGGTGTGTGTGCAGGTGGGTATGTATAGTGTATGTGATTGTGCTGCTATAAGCCATACTCCATACATGGGCAGATAAGGCCCCTGTACAGAGCAAGCAGCTGAGAGGGAGAGAAAAATGGACGCAGATGCCATAGGACACCTAACTTCTTGGAAGCTGATTTAGCAAGAGTAGAGATATGAAATTGCCAGTTTAGATTTTTAGCAAAAGATAGACCGAGTGTGTTTAATGTGGAGGAGAGGGGAAGTTGAGTGTCATTGAAGAAGAGGGGATAGTTATCTGGAAGGTTATGTCGAGTAGAAAGTTGTAGAAATTGAGTTTTTGAGGCATTGAACAAAACTAGGTTTGCTCTGCCCCAATCAGAAACAAGTGAAAGATCAGAAGTTAAGCGTCCTATAGCATCTCGCCTTGAGTCATTTAATTTTTGTTGGGTTGGGCGTCTGTTGTACGACGTTGAAAAATAGTACGTTGATGATTCAACAGTAGCAGCCGTCATCAACAATTCATCCCCAGACTATCAGCCATTACAGGACATCCTGAACAACTTATTCACCTGGTCAAACACCAATCACGTCACCGCCTTATAAAGCAGATTCTCTCTGTGGGTTCTTGCCATTTATTTACCTTTGTATATTTCCCTAGTGCTCATTAAAATTATATGAGAAGGAAGCTGTGTATTAAAATAACTTCCTAGAGCATAACGAGGAAGGGATTGATACCTTACGGGCAGTGGAGACAAGAGACACAACACACACTGCTTCGGATTACTTCACGTTACCATTACAACACGTTACTCACAACTTTGGTGCCAGCATTTACCTTCTTCACACAAATTCCAAACGGTGGGTTTCCACCAAAACAATCGTCAGCCATTACCCTCCCCGTAGGAGCTCGAGCTCATAGAGACAAATGTATGAGTAAAACGGAGACCTCTCACACATCACACACCCCTATCCCCTTGCTCAAGGGGGACAGTAACCACTCCCTGTCAGTAAAATATCCTTAGCGATCTTGTCGGGTAAAAGGCGGAGACGTTAACCACTGACCCACGTGAGTGTTATTCACCAGGGTCTTCCGGATCTCACGCTGGACTCGTGATCGCCAGCCATTACCCTCCCAGAGAGAGCTTACAGCTCATTATAGCCTGATCTATGGGTAAGGCTGTAACCTTTCACACACCACACACCCCATTCTCTTGCTCAAGGAGGACAGTAACTGCTTGGTCATCAGTGAAACTTTGCACCTTGAGCGAGGCTCGAACTCAAGCCTGCCGAGTGACAGGCCGAGACGTTACCACTGAGCTACCAAACTCTCTGTGTGTGTGTGTGTGTGTGTGTGTGTGTGTGTGTGTGTGTGTGTGCGTGTGCGTGTGCGTGTGTGTGTGTGTGTGTTGCAGGTTTCACAAAAAGTTAAACGTTGAAATCACCCTTAACAAAATAGTTTAATTAATTCATTGTAGATCACTATGGTTTTGGTTCACGTCGTGATTGAATCAAAGCAATTAATGGAATCAGAAATTTTAATTTGTGGAATAAAACAAGGAAACAAAATGAAAGCTAAAATTATGCAGTCAAATAATTGAAGAAAACAAAATCAAGAGTCTCTGGCACATTATTTCATCGAACAATTTACACGAAAGTACTAAATTTGTATTTTCATACGTATATATATATATATATATATATATATATATATATATATATATATATATATATATAATATATATATATATATATATATATATATATTATATATATATATATATATATATATATATATATATATATATATATATATATATATACATATATATATATATTTATATATATATATATATATATATATATATATATATATATATATATATACATATATATATATATATATATATATATATATATATATATATATTTATATACATATACATATATATATATATATATATATATATATATATATATATATATATATATATATATATCTTCAAATTCCATGAGTCTACTGTAATACAAAGGCCTCACCTAACCGTCTCGACTCATCTCTGTCAGATCTCTGTTTATTCCAGGTTACTCCAACAAAACTTCCTATCTTATCTCTCATCTACATAGTTCTCTGTCTGCACTGCCTTCTTTTACCAACACACACCCACACACATAAGATAAAAAGCATTTTGAAGCTTCACAGAATAAAAGAATCAATATATTCCGTTTATCTAGCGTTGTTTAACCACTTAAAACAATTATTTGGAACCACAGGTATTTACGAGCACTGCACAATGTTACTACTTAAGGAAACTGAGAACTGGATGTTACTTATCTAGTCTAACATTGCCTTGTGATGGAGAATTCAATGTAAATAGGTCAATACGAATATTGTAAATAGTGATGAAATAATTTTTCTTATTCCCCTATCAGCTATTTGTATTCCACCTGTAAATATCATGTCTGAAATGGGTGTAATATACAGGTTTAGCATCGTATTATTGACAAAGGAGAGAGGTCTTAGGGGGCGTGGCTTGATTCTTCGTGGTAGGAGTGGTGAGTGAGGGAAGAGATACGCCGTCCCCTCTGGCTAAAAGAAAGAGGAAGGTGTGTCTGATAACAGATGTGGAGGACGACACACACACACACACACACACACACACACACACACACACACA
>JAPQNM010000003.1:23632665-23635165 GCA_029783475.1 Metacarcinus magister | reverse complement strand
CACATCGGAAGAAATAATGATCACGTTCAGTACTCAATGAATGGTAAATCACTTTCTACAGTAAACAAAGAAAAAGATCTGGGAATCACAATATCAAACGATTTAAAGCCCAGTCAACATTGCTCAGAGGTAGTTAAAACTGCTAACAGATTGGTCGGCTTTATTGGGCGTACTTTCGAAAATAAATCAGAAAAAGTCATATTAAAACTGCATAATTCACTAGTATGACCCCATCTTGAGTATTGCGTACAGTTTTGGTCCCCATATTACAGAAAGGACATTGACAAACTGGAAAGAGTCCAGCGAAGAATAACAAAAATGATTCCAAGGCTGAAAAATAAACCTTATGAAGAAAGACTTAAAGAACTAAACTTATTCAGCCTAGAAAAACGAAGGATGCGAGGGGATTTAATTGAAATGTTCAAGATAATCAAAGGATTCGATAATATCAATGCAGAAGATTACATTACTTTTGATCGATCAAATATAACAAGAAGACGTCATTCTTTTAAGATTACTGGTAAAAGATTCACATCAAACGAAGCCAAGCACTTCTTTCTCAATTAACGTTTGGAACTCCCTGCCCGCCAATGTCGTCGACAGTAAAACAATTACTACGTTCAAAAATAGACTTGACAAATATTTAGAAGCCAATCCACAACTAAAATACTATCCGTTAACGTAGCAAACTTTGAGTAAGTTCATCCTGATGTACCTAACTGACGAAATGTCGATTCAAAAGACGTCGCTAGTGGCTTGACATCGCTTGCCAGGAAGTAGTGGTAGCAGTAGTGGTAGTGACAGTCTGGTCTTGGTTGGCCTTCCTTTCCCTGCCAGCCATGGCTGGGGAGAGAAGCCTTCACCCTTACTATCCTGTATCCTTCACTCTAGAGTAGATAGTGTACTCACAAACAGCCTCGTAAGGGCCAGCAGGCCTGTTGTTGTTTGTTCTTCCTATGTGGTCTTATGTGTTCCTTTTCCTCTTCTTTCTCCTCCTCCCAATATCGGATGCCATGCTTCATTACAATTTATTGTTATATACTCGCGCACGCATATCCTCACCAGTCTGTTCTACCTTTATTTCTTTTCTGTTGCGTTGCAGTTATCAGTGTTGTAAATACATACTAATACATTCCCACAAAAAAAGCAGCATGCCAACTAATTTGCACGTATAGACGTTTTCACACACACACACACACACACACACACACACACACACACACACACACACACACACACACACACACACACACACACACACACACACACACACACTGTATACACACACACACACACTGTATACACACACACACCCACACACACATACTGTATACACACACACCCACACACACAGACAGACAGACACACACACAGACAGACAGACACACACACACACACACACACACACACACACACACACACACACACACACACACACACACACACACACACACACACACACACACACACACACACACACACACATACTGTATACACACACACCCACACACACAGACAGACACACACACACACACACACACACACACACACACACACACACACACACACACACACACACACACATACACACACATACACACACATACACACACACACACACATACTGTATACACACACACCCACACACACAGACAGACACACACACACACACACACACACACACACACACACACACACACACACACACACACACACACACACACACACATACACACACACACACACACACACACACACACACACACACACACACACACACACACACACACACACACACACACACACACACACACACACACACACACACACACACACACACACACACACACTATATACAAAAAAAAATACGGAGACGACCACGCGAGTGTAGCTCGGGTCCTGTGTATTACAACTATGTAAACAAATACACATGGTTACAAGTATAATAATGTTTGTGGGAAAATATCATACTATGAAACTGTTGTGGTGTTTTTACAAATTTGAGGTTTAGAAAAAGTTTGCAAACGTTTCGTGAAAAGTACAGTAAGATTCTCTATTAGGATATCTCCATCTTTGATAAGATCAGTTGATAAGCCATTCTTAACTCCCACTATGGATCCTCTTCATTTCTTCTCTTCTTATCTTCTTGCTTTTTTATCCTCATTTTCTTTCTAAGTCATCCAGTTTTTTATCTTCATCTTCCTCCTCCTTGAGCAACATGCCCTTCTTCCTTTCGTCAAGATGCATGCACAACATAATTCTCCGAGGGATTAATGACGTTAAACTATTGATCCTGTGAAAAAACAATCTTTAATGCTTCAAACTCATACAAGCTCCCAGAGTGGCTCCGCCGAATGACGTCTGGCGATTCTTTTTTCGGTTCCCTTTACCTTGATGGTGATGCTCATGCATTTTGTATGACTCCTCTACTTTAGCTTGTATTGCCCTTGTTGTTTCTCGTGGTCCCATTTAAGTTCATGATGTATATGTTGCTTGAGAT
>JAPQNM010000003.1:23631494-23632565 GCA_029783475.1 Metacarcinus magister | reverse complement strand
TGATCCGAGGAGAACTGGAGAGATTCGGAGAGGGAATGAGGGAAGAACGAGAGAGACACCGAGGAGAGAGAGCTGGAGAGCGAGAGGTGAAGAGAGAGAGAGAGAGAGAGCCGGAGAGCCGAGAGGCGTGAAGAGCTGACACGAGCGGAGCGAGAGCGAGAGCGATGAGCGAGAGCTCGAGATGAGAGCGAGCGACGGAGAGGCAGAAGACTGGAGAGCGGAATTAAGGACAGATAGCGGACAGCGGAGAGAAGAGACAAATGAGAGAGCCCGAGCGCTATTCTCCCGCTGTGCGAATTGGAAGAGAGACGAGAGAGATCGGAACGGATAGAGGCGACCGGAGAGCGGGGGGGGGGGGGGGGGGTACGTGACCCGGACGAGAGAAGAGAGAAGAGAGAGAGAGAATTATTTTCACGTGTTTCCAGGCCAGTTTGTGCAGGTGTTTATTTCTTCTAGTAGGGTGGGATTTATATCGTAGCCAGGCCTTGCTCTTTCTGTCTGCTGCCTTCCAGCCCTGGTTTGGCTTTCAATGCAGGAAGGCAGCAGACAGAAAGAGCAAGGCCTGGCTACGATATAAATCTCACCCTACTAGAAGAAATAAACACCTGCACAAACTGGTCTGCAAACACATGAAAATAATCCAGAAATATGCAATGAAAAGCTGGAAGGATCACCTCAAGCAGAAACTTACAGGCCAGTCAGTGGGTAATAAGGAGTGGTGGAGCAGCATCAAGCAACAGCAGGGCTTCTTCCCCGACGACAGCATCCCACCACTGTCAACACCTGATGGCTCTGTTGTCACACCATGATAAAGCACAATTACTGGCTGCTCACTTCTCCACCAAGATGTCAGTCGCTGACCCAGAGCGTGCACCTCCTGCAGTCGCTACCCTCATCAAAGCTGCACTAGGGAACATCACCATCACTAAGGAGGAGGTGCTGCAACAACTCAAACGAGTTGATCCCAAGAAAGCGCTGGGGCCTGATAACATCAGTCCTCATATACTGAAAAGATGCGCCACACAACTTGCTACGCCCCTTGCTTCCATCTTCCAGAAGTGCCTTTCATCT
>JAPQNM010000003.1:23608994-23618994 GCA_029783475.1 Metacarcinus magister | reverse complement strand
TCTTATATCCTTCAGTGGGCCTTACCACCACTTTTTTGAAGTGTTGATCTTTACGATATACATTGCTAAATCATACCTTGCTTCTTTTTCGACAAGATTAATTTTTGCTTGAGGTCCAATAAATATATTCACAGAGACTTAAAACATCAGAGCGTTTTGGCAACATCAGATGGATTTCTTGAATAACTTCTCCTTCAAAATTCAAGGCATTTACAAACTGTTTTTGCTTATCTCAATTTGATAGGAAGCTCAGGTAACAAAATGTCTGATGTCTCCAGCTAATTATTCTAAACTTGGGTTCCTAACTTATATTTCTAGATCCTAAGATAGTAGCCTAGGTTGTGGCATCAAACAATCCCTATGACCAAGAAATTTGAATTCTGGATGTAGGTACAATGACAATAACGTAGCTCAATACAAATACAAATTTGACACGAGTTTAACTATGTAACGCTTGATGATAGCCAAAACTAATAAGTGTTTTTGGAGTCAGCATTACAGATTTAAACAAACAATACAAATTTATCATAAACAAAAATGCTGATATGATTAATTATATGTTACGACTATTTGATTTAGTTTGCAAATGTTAAGAATGACATCATTCCTTGACTTAAGTGGTAAGAATATTCTTGCAAAATGTTTGAATGAAAAAACGGTCATGGAGGTGACTGAGTCATAACAGCGATGCCAATCAAGGGTCCGCGTTGTGGGAAGGGTAACACTGGAATGATAATACTGGGGAAAAACAAGCCGTAAATACCATGGTTATCAGTTAATAACCCAAATATCCGGTCATTTAGAAGTTGCTGGAGCTCCTGTCATAAGCTTAGTATTTCCTTAGTAGTTATTCCCTTAGTATTTCCTGGCTGAAGGAAAAATGTGTATCAGATTGTCTGCACGCCACCATAAGAATGAAAGGAGGTCATTACAACAGTTTTGGTTCAGCCGCTGAGCAGCAAAGAGATCAGGGCTCAGAGAACCTCCTGCACCTGAGAAAACATACTATGGCACACCTGTCCTGCCTTACCTGAAGCTGCCTCTGCACCTGTGCCACGCCTGTTCCGTAGAACAGGTGCCAGGCAGGTATGGTCGTTGCCTGCTTGCCTTGTGGACGCCAATGTACATACATCTGAAAAACAAGTTACAAGTTCCAATGTAGTCGCGTCTGGATTGTTTGATGTTAATGGAGTAAAATAAAAAGCTATTTTTAAAGCGGATAACACTTTTATAAGATAGCGTAAGTCACAGGACTTTCGCGGTCACGGCGAAAATCTAAACAATGTCCAAGTTTGTTGTTGATTAGAAAATTAAAAGAAAAAAACTTTTCATTAAGAACGGTGCCAGTAGTTACTGAATGTTGTGTATAAACGAAATTTTTTCTGACAAGAAAAAAATAAACATGAAACATTTTCCATACAGTTTAAATAAATTGTGCTTTTTAGAAAGAAAAAAAAAATTTGATATTTACTTGTGTCATTTATCTTTCTCATGTCATCCTTAATTATCAACAAAACAGCTGCTCTCTATTAAGTACAGATTCTTTGAAGTCACTTCATATCCGGGGAACATAAACGCAATCAGAGGCGAGTAGAACGTGGAAAGAATGGCAAATGGAAGAGGAACGTGGGAGTGAAAAGATAATATAACAAGCGAATATAATCTATAATAATGTACCATGACACATCTGTTGAGAGGCGTGTGTTGGTGCAATGTGAAGGTGAGACAAATAACAACAGTCACTCTACAATAATAGGCTCTGTGCTGCTGCCTCTATTCCTGGTTGCTGTTGTAGCTGCTGCTACTGGCCTCTCAACCCATCAAAATTATTACAGGATTGAAAATAGCCATTGAGTGATTCTACGGAAAAGTGTGTTCATGCTGCTATTGTGCAGGTTTCTATTTTTGCCTGTTATTGCTGCTGGTTTTTTTTGCTCTATTTGACCATTAATTTGATTATCTGTTCATGAATAGCGATCACATTTGGTTCTTTTTCTTCTTATTTTCTTCGTTAAGTTATTCCCGTTAGGTGTCACCACAGCGGATCACCTTTTCCATCTCAACCTGTTCTCTTCATCTCTCTCTGTCACACCGACCACCTACATATCCTTCCTCACCACATCCATAAACATCCTCTTTGGCCTTCCTCTTCTCTTCCTGTTTGGTGGCTCAATCCTCAGCATCGATTTCTCCACGTATCCTGCGTCCCTTCTCTTCACATGACCGCATTTAGTTACAGGATAAAATTTTAATGTATACTCACTCAACATGTCAAGGATACTGCATCTCTCTCTCTCTCTCTCTCTCTCTCTCTCTCTCTCTCTCTCTCTCTCTCTCTCTCTCTCTCTCTCTCTCTCTCTCTCTCTCTCTCTCTCTCTCTCTCTCTCTTTCTCTTTTTTTTTCTCTCTCTCTTTCTCTCTCTCTCTCTCTCTCTCTCTCTCTCTCTCTCTCTCTCTCTCTCTCTCTCTCCCTCTCTCTCTCCCTCTCTCTTTCCCTCTCTCTCTCTCTCTCTCTCTCTCTCTCTCTCTCTCTTTCTCTCTCTTTCTCTCTCTCTCTCTCTCTCTCTCTCTCTCTCTCTCTCTCCTCTCTCTCTCTCTCTCTCTCTCTCTCTCTCTCTCTCTCTCTCTCTCTCTCAAACTTAGTGCAGTAATACCAAATAATTATTTCCTCGTGTTCCCTTCATTTGCCCAAGAAAATCAAAAGCTTCTCAGCCATTCCTTTCCCTTCAGTCTCTCATTTCTTTTATTTTCCTATATTCCATTTCCCTTTGTCCCTCTCCTCTTCCGTCTATTATCATACATTTCCTCGTCTGAACCCAAGCTGTCACAGCCACAACCAAAACACAACTCGGGGAAGGTGTCAGATAAGTCTACTAGCGATTGATATCTTATGGCCTCAAACGCAACTTTAAGAAGCAGGAAAGGGAGGCTACAGGGGACCGTGAGTGGCAGGCAATGTGATAAAAGATAATTGTGTTTGTGGATTGTGAGAAGGCTGACAGACAGGCAACTCAATGGAAGGAAACGTACCCAAGGAAGACAGAGGCCATAATGGAGGTGTAATGAGGAAATCTCTGGGTGAACTAGTACAGGCAAACAGCACATAGAGTTTGGTAGAGTCAGTTAGGAGAGGCTTTCATTCGGTGGACTGACGATGTTTGAGCAAAAAAGAAGACAGGTAGGAAGGAAAGAGGGAATCTCATATGATTCTCTCCCACACATTCCACAAATCACAAAAATTCCCTTCATATAAAACTCACTTTTTCCTTTGTTTTCCTTTACACGCACACGCACACGCACACACATACACACACACACACACACACACACACCACACACGCACACGCACACGCGCACACACGCACGCACGCACACACACACACACACACACACACACACACACACACACACACACACACACATTTTTATTTGAAATTATCAGAAAAAAAAAAGAAAAAAAAATTTATTATGGTTTTCCAGCTCCCAATCACCTCGCTAAAATCTGCCGTGAGCCTGACACACTGTAGTGATCCTGACCTTGATTCCCATGTTTGGTACTCCCTGGCAGGTGCTATCTCTCTCTCCCTGTCTGCATCTGTCTCAGTCTGTCTCTCTCTTCTTTCGCCGGATATAGGACAGACCGCCAGGCAGTCAGAAGTACTCCGCTAAATCTACTCACTAGATTTGTAACAACGGAACAATGTTATTTCCTTTATGTATGTTAATGAAAAGTTATGTATCTCCTCCCTATCTCCTCTTTCTACGCTTACTCCTGCACCGCCTTCTCCTCTTGGTCTTCTTTCTCCTATGTGTCCTACTTCTGTCTGATCCTCCTATTTCTCCTATCCCTTTTTTACTCTTGATCCTCCTATTTTTCACTCCAATAATATTTTCGTGCACCAGAATCTTCACCTCTTTGGTGTACCGTCCTTGGCTTTCTCTATCCCGAAGCCTCTTCCATCTTACCCACTACAATCTTCCCTTCCTTCCCCTCAATATTGAACATTCTCTTTGTCCTCAATTCCCGTCATTCCTAGCTCTTTCATCTCCTGATGATCTCATCTTCCTGTGTCAGTTGTTTTTCTATACCTTTCCTCATTCCATTTTCCTCTCCTAAACTAAACACGACAGTGCACTTCATAGTTTTGCATCTCTTCTGTACTTTCTTCTTCCTGCTCTTCTTCGTCCTCCTTCATTTCACCTTAATGTGCCTCGAGCGTGTAGCGTCGTATAAATAGTCAGGTGTGACTGTGTGGTATTGAAGCCGAGGGAACACTCAATAACCAGGTGTTCCCGATCACTCAGCCGTGCTACAATCTAACTTTTCCAACAGCTGGTTTTAATTACTGAAATGCACCGATTGCAGCTTTGTTCTAGCCCTTTAGTGGATTAGGGGAACCTTGTATGATGCTGGGATGGATAATCAACATATTAAATGGAAGTGAGGCGGGATAAGGCATCACTGTACTAGGAGTAAGGAAAGTAGATCCATGGCCAAGACGGAAAGATGGAAGGAAAGCATCAGAAGATTCCCCAAATGAACTGGCAAAGACAAGCAGAAGATGGATGAGAGGAGGACGCTGAGATGAGCCACTTCCTCGCAGTAGAGCAACACCGTAAACAATCCACACACTCTTACTAAGTGTACATTATCTTATTCTTTTGATTATTTCTTGTTAGCAACTCAGATGAATATTTTTTCTATCTTAACTTCAAAATAAACATTAATCAAAGAAAGAAAATACTATTCATGATTTGATGTGGAAATTAGAATGTGTTTATTCAGCGCAAAATAAGTGCAAGGTTGAAAAGCTTTGAATTCGTTCAATAGAAGTCTAATATCCACTTTTGCAACAGCATTACCGTGCTCGAGGCATACCGCAAAATAGTGTTTACCCCTTGCGGGCGATGCACGGGTATCAGGGAACCAGTATTACGCGTCTGCTGGTGGAATTAATTGATGATCCGACTCTAGTACGCGACGGGGAGGGATGGATGCGAGACAAAAGGAGAGGAGGAGGACCATCAATGCAAGGAAACAAGGGTACCAACTACTACGGAAGCGTGCTAATGATATCCGCCTGAACTATACTTCAAGCTCTTGCCCTTGCCCTTGCTCTCTCTCTCTCTCTCTCTCTCTCTCTCTCTCTCTCTCTCTCTCTCTCTCTCTCTCTCTCTCTCTCTCTCTCTCTCTCTTGTTGTTGTCAATGTCTGGAGGTCTATAATCAACTACAATATAAAACACATGATGAGTTCCCTTATTAACTCTTTTGTGGTGGTGAAAGTATTATTTCTTTGTGGTTCCACTGATTAGTTTTCTGACAAATCAATACATTAATAGTTTTCTTCCTGAATTATAAATTTAAGAGAAAAATTATCATAATATGTTACGTTCTTACTGTAAAAATCAGCACGTGATTAGTCATTAAAATATATTTTTTTTCTGAAGAAATACATTCATATTATGAATAGTAACATGCGTATGATGTATACCTTGTAGACTATTACCAATCATCGTCACGTGATGCAACAAGTCCTTCCATTGAGATGTTTATTAATGGGACTAAGCTAAGCTGTCCAGTGAAGACCTCAAAACATTGTAGCATTAAAGTTACGGAGATTAATATATATTAGTATACTCTGTTGCCTCCCGTCACAAACAAAGTTCATGTATGATTTGTTTTTTTAAGGGAAACAAGCAATTACAGTTTCATATAATTAATTGGCTGATTAGAGGCAGTTATTACCACACGATGCGTTCCGTCCGTTCCAAGCTTTTGGCGACACATCAATATTGATCAATGCGAGAATTAAGTCTCACCAAGACTCACATAATCATTCATCACTAGCATGTGGATTAATAAACACACGTGGGCCACGCTAGGCACGCACCACTAAGCAACAAGATTGTATATATATATATATATATATATATATATATATATATATATATATATATATATATATATATATATAAGAAACGTTACAAGACTTTTTTCATGATGAATACACACTTACAAACAAACAAAACCATACATATGAAGACGATTGAATAAGATGGCATATCAATGTTTGTTTTGAAAGACGCATGAATAGAGGTTCGAAGGCGACAAACTTTTTTTTTCATTGGATACACCATATAAGGCTTACTGAATAGTGATGCAATACAGCGGTAATAATCCTACAGAAGACTACAACGATTTAAGTTACTATCATCGCATTAGTTTTTTTTCAGATACGTATGTAGAAAGATTTAGGAGATTCTCACAACCAGATTAACGATAACAAACAAGACGTAGGAGTACTCAACCATGGACCTGCTGCTACACGCTACAAACAGAAAGAGAAAAAAACAAACAATAAGATTTCCTTTCCAAAATAGAGGCAAAGACTGTAAGTAAAAATAAAGTAATCTGGGAGAATTATAATAGACACTAGAACAAATATTTTAATGAATGGAGTTCGGGAATAAAGATATTGTTTCAGAAGAAAAAATATTATTCTATTTTTTTTCTTAGATGTGAGTAATAGATTTATTTTTCATTTATTTTTACATGCACAAAATAGTACTATCATCGAGGTTCACTCCTGCCTGTCTTATTTCTTCCTTAGAGTGATGAAGCTTTATAGATGCGATGAGGAAAAAGCTTTGCCTATGGCTGATAAAATGGGATTCAAGCTTAAAAGGAATTGGATTCTGGTAAACTATAAATTATTGAGTGGCCTGCAATTATTAATAGTGAACAGGATGTACTTTCTCTCTACAACAACAATGTGGATGTACATAATATATCTGATTATGTATATATGTAATGTAGACAAAAATAATATGTTAGAATTATGCAGATTTATGAAGCTATACTATTTATTCAGTATGATTACCTGAACTTTATGAAAATGCTTTTGTCGTTTACTTGAAGCCAAAGTTTTTGTTCTGACTGCGATTTGGATAACTGCATAAAATATTGTCTCCTCACGTAAGTGCTAGGTAGGTTTATCATATATCTATTGTGGCCGGTAGGCATTGATGGAGGCTTATTGGTGGTCAGCCTCCGCCTGTTAGTGGCTCAGGTTATTAGGTTTTTTTTTTTTTCTATTATAATGACGTCTTTAATTTCTCACGTTTTCTCTAATGATGAATACGAGGAGGCTAACTGCTGCACTGTCACAAAGCATATAAACATTGCAGGTCCCGTTTTGAGAACAATATGGCAGCAATTTGGGTAATTTTGGGCCACCTGGCGGTAATAGCAAAGATAGAAAAGTGGCAAACGGATATCGGGGGATCGAACCCCTGGGTTGTCATGCCCGCACGCTGACCACTGCACTACCGTCTCCCAATGAAAAAAGGGAGGCAGGAAGTCCTCTTAACATGACATTCTTGTCCTTCTAGAGATACATACACTCTAGTTGAAGGATACCAATATTGAATTTCAATCGCGGCTCTGAATTGAAATCCGTAAATGACATAACAAACATTATTACTTCATGAAACATTTAACATTTGACGTTTAGGGGCTTACAGCATGTGTGAAGGGCTGTATGATAACCCTGAGTGCAGGGATGAGTGACTTAGTTGAGTTTGCAAGGCTTAGGCCTAAAGCTAAAAGAAAAACAAAATAATAACTGAAGACAAACGGCAAATGGTCACGAGGCAGTAAAGTAAATGGTCACAGAAAAAGCCAGCAAACAGACACAACAAAATAATACCATCAGATTAAAGATACCAATATAAACAACTATTACAAATTATCACCGTGTAGCATTTTTCATACAACTTGTTTTATTGCTCAGAAATCATCCCAACGCATTAGTGTGACTTAATATTTTCTGCTCCAACTTAAACCCGCGATGAATGTTAAGACGAACAAATACAAAATTGAGACACTTTGCTGGCGAAAATTACAACGGTAAATAAATAAACATCCTGCAGCTCACACCTTCATCGCTTAACACAATATACAAAATGACAAAACATCCCTCGTTTCCGTACTTTTTGCCGGACAAACAAAGTGTTCTTCTGTCTGGGGAGGGGGCCAAACCTTGTGGGGCTGGCTAGAAAATGCTGCCCTTATGTTCTTGCTTCGATAAGGGTAGGGCGAGAGGGTGAGACTGGGCAAGAAGGGACAAGATGGGGAAGGAGGACAGGGAAAAGAAAAAAAGGAGTCATAGAAGAAACACAAGAAAAAAGGGTAGGAACGGAGGAAAGGAAAGTGAGTAGGAGGGTCGGGTATGGGAAGAAAAGAAGTGGATGTGAAAAAGCGGAGTAGAGAAAGAAAGTTACGGAAAGGAGAGAGAAGGGAGAAAAAATGAAAAATAGGAGGAGGAACGAGGGAGAGGAAGGAAGTTTATTTGCCTTAACCCTTCTACCCCGGTGCTGATTCTGTGAGGCTGGTGGTAGCTGTAGCGGAAGACGACGCGCTTTTTATTGTTTTTTTTGGTTTGTGTGTGTGTGTGTGTGTGTGTGTGGGGGAGGGAGAGAGAGAGAGAGAGAGTAGAGAGATGAGAGATGATGAGAGAGATGAGAGATGAGAGAGATGAGAGAGATGATGAGAGAGAGAGAGAGAGAGAGAGAGAGAGAGAGAGAGGAGATGAGAGAGAGAGAGAGAGAGAGAGAGAGAGAGAGAGAGCAGAGAGAGAGAGAGAGGAGAGAGAGAGAGAGAGAGAGAGAGAGAGAGGAGAGAGAGAGAGAGAGAGAGAGAGAGAAGAGAGAGAGAGAGAGAGAGAGAGAGAGAGAGAGAGAGGAGAGAGAGAGAGAGAGAGAGAGAGAGAGAGAGAGGAGAGAGAGAGAGAGAGAGAGAGAGAGAGAGAGAGAGAGAGACAGAGAGAGAGAGAGATGAGAGAGAGAGAGAGAGAGAGAGAGAGAGAGAGAGAGAGAGAGAGAGAGAGAGAGAGAGAGAGAGAGAGAGAGAGAGAGAGAGAGAGAGACGATAACTATTCAAAGTGCTGGTGTTTTTTAGCAAAGTTTTAGCATCAGAGGGTGTCAAGAAGAAGAGGGAGGAGAAAAATGTAATGTTTCTACATGCCCTGCAAAAGAGTGAGGCAGCATGAGACGCGGGAGCGAGGAACAGCTGTGGCCGAAGGTAACTGGACATATTTGAGTACTTGGTGAAGGAGATATAACTGGGGACCTTGCTCCTGGATGAAAGAAAAATATTTACGCTAACCTCTCACTTAGCCCCTTGGCCCCTCGATGAGAAGAGATCGTCCTTTCCTCTCCACACCATGGTGCTGATCCATCCTGTGGGGGCAGAGATCACTTCCGCATCAGGGTCCGACAGCAAAAGCAAATATACCCCTTCCACTTCAAACATGACCGTCTCCCTCCCCGCACTTGATCTGATCCACGGATCACAACAAATGCGCAGGAAATTCCATTCCAACCTTATACGCTTTACATCTGTTTCCATTAATTTCATCAACTGGTCCTCCTCCATTTTTCTATATGTATGTACACAACCTCAACACTCTGCTTTGCTCGACCATCCAACTCTCTCGTAACATCAGTTATCCTTCGCACTTAGTTATATCTCACTCTGCCTGTACGCGTTACCCCACATTTTCATCACATATATTCTCCTTTTCTCTACTACTCCTTATCATCCACATTTCAGCCCCACACAGTGCAGTTGGCAAAGCTACTCCTGCATACTACTTTCTCTTTACGTGAATTTCCTTCGCTCTACAACTAAATACTTCTTTTATTCCTCCCAACACCTTACCAGCATCATTAATCTTATACTTTATCCGTCTTTATTTCTCCATCTAAAGTAATCATCAATCAATCAATCATTGGGGGCATTTGCCAAGAGGCGCGTCGCCTCGCCATCCCTCCGACGCCAGTTCTGGCGATCACCCCATGCAAGTCCCCATGCAAGCCCCCTTCCCATACCAATTAACTCCCAGCAGGAAGCATCGACTTGCCCCAGCCACGAACTTTGTGGGCGCCCCCTTGGCCAACTCCATTCCGGGTTATCTTTTTCAAAAATTACCCGAGAAGC
>JAPQNM010000003.1:23583994-23586494 GCA_029783475.1 Metacarcinus magister | reverse complement strand
GGTGAGGAGTGATGTTTGGGGGAGGCGTGATTACATATTGCCTTGATGCAGATTTCGCCTCATTCAGTGTTAGTACGCCCATTACATGTGTCAACACCTCTACTACTCGTGCACTCATTTTTAAATGACAGTAGAGGAAGTGGAATGTGAGTCAAGGCAATTATACAAACCAGTCTTCCTCTCCACATCCCAACAATTCATCTCCCACATATGGCGTCAGGAATACTGTTATCAGAGCTGATGAGCCATTAATTCTAAGCATCTTCTTCAAGGAGGTACTTCTGAATGACTATATCTAAGGTGGGGAAGTATCAGTTGGCCCGGACGATCTTTAAGATTCTAAGCATAACTATACTCCTCCAAAGCGAACAGTCACATGCATTATTGCACACATGCAACTGACTATTCGTAAACTTATATAGAAAATAACACCTTAAGTAACAATATAAAGCCTAGAAAACTTGTTTACACCATATGTGCTGCAGCAGGAATAAGAAGCTGGAAGCAAAGTTTTTTTGTTTTTTAGTTTGGACAAAAGGTAAACAAAATTTCTTCATAGTTTGATTTTCCAGTTACGGAGCGTTGCGTGTTGCATATGTGTACACACTTAAGAAGAGGATTTTGTCTTGCCAACCAGTGATGCTACAAAGCCAATTGGTCTTCACATTCTTTGGTATGGTGACCAACTTAAACTTATTCCGCCACAAAACTGTCGTCCGAGAGGGAAGACTGACGGAGGGACGCTTGCAACAGGAAATGTCACCTCACATTATGTTGTGTGTCCTTGAAGTGCAAGCAAACAGTGTAACAAAAAATAATCCGCATTCTGTCAATAACTGTGAAAGGCGGGAAGCACACATTACCTGGCCATCGACGAACTTGCAAAATATCAAATGACAAAGAAAATAACGAAAATTAGACAATACAAGCACGGAAACCAAGGAATATATAAAATGGAGTACAAATGTGGGTGGGGGAAGGCGAGGTCACAGGTATGTTTGGAAAGTGGAGGACAAGTGTGGGTGGGGAAAGGCAAGGTGACAGATATGTTAAAGTAAAGGTGACCTAAGGCTTCGTACCTGTGATAATGTGGAGGGAGACAGAGGCTGGGCGAGCGTTGGCGGGCTGACAGGTGTAATTACCACTGTCTGCCTTCGTCACCTGGGAAATCTGCAACTCACTCTCACCCAAGCGGTTTACCACTGTTATCTGTAAAGGACGTGAGGAAGGGAACGTGATTCAATGTTGCACTGAAAAGTAATAGTTACAGAAGTAGTAATGTAATAGTGATCACAGTTATAGTAGTAGTAGCTGAGTTACAGGGGGTGTTGAAAGTAATTATAATGGTAGTAATAGTAGAAGAACTAGTAGTAGTAGTAGTAGTAGTAGTAGTAGTAGTAGTTGTTGTTGTTGTTGTAGGGTTTCATCGTTATTGCTTTTGCTGTTGCAGTTTAATTATATGACAGACGACCAGGAGGAGGATACAGAGAAGGGATACAAACCCAACAAAACAAAACTAATGTAAATGAGGTAATCAACTCCATAAAACAGCAATTCGTATCTGATTTCCATTGCTTTGTAGGACAGTGACCCGAACCAACCAGCCATCCAACCAGCCAGCCAGCCAGTCAACACCATCAAACAACAAAACTATTGCCAACACACCAGACCAATGACTTATAGCGGACGGGCGAGGACGGCAGGCGACAGAGGAGTGGTAGGTGGGTGAACATTGCAATGCGAGACAGGGAATGGAGAAGTTATACTGGTTGGGAGAATGTGTACGTGTATGTGTGTGTATGTGTATGTGTGTGTGTGTGTGTGTATGTGTGTGTGTGTGTGTGTGTGTGTGTGTGTGTGTGTTGGAAAGAGGAGTAGAAGGAGGGGGCCAAGTTGTGGTCGTAACTCACCCTCTTGTTGGAGTCGTAGTTAACCATGTGCTCGGCGTGGTACCAGAATACGTAGGTCGGCGGCTCGGTGAAGTGCTTGATGATGCACTTCATTTGGACGGAGCTGCCGATCTGCACGTACCTCTCGGATCCACCTCCGATCTCCGCCACCGCCTCTGTAAGGATGAGTGAACGGTGGGTGGATGCTAGTATTGTTGCTAATCATTACTGGCACTCCTAGGCATTACTGTTAAAATTACTATTGCTTTCATGGTTCATTGTCTTCATTGACCATGTCCACTTCTGCTTACTGTCGACTATATTATTACTGTTCACCGTCTGTTGTTACTATTCTGCTGCTGTTGTCTACCACTACAGACCCCCATGACTTTCACTGTAACCATCAATGTTTCTCGCTCACCATCATAACTATCGTTTAGTCTATCTATCTCACCGCTCTATAAACCATGAGCACCGTTTAGTTAATCGTTGTAGTCTGAAGCAGTCGAAAAATAAATTTCATACATGGCGCCACCTAACATCAAAGGAAATGGTTCTCTCCTTTTACTGTCCTGAACTAACTCGTCCTCTGTGAAGCTCCTTAACCTTAT
>JAPQNM010000003.1:23578994-23581494 GCA_029783475.1 Metacarcinus magister | reverse complement strand
GAAAACACACACACACACACACACACACACACACACACACACACACACACACACACACACACACACACACACACACACACACACACCCTCTTTCATCAATACTTGTCTAACACAATTTTATGACAGCAACGCGAAGAATAATATAAATAAAAAAATTAAAAAATGTACATCATGAATAGACCTTGAAAAATACAACGATACCATACATTATAAAAAATTACAACACATTTATTATTATGACAGCAACAAAGATTAATAAACTATGTATGGATAAAAAAAAAAGCAAATGTCCTACTAGCGTGATAATAACATTACGTGCACAATGGAGATGATTACAGTGTTGTTGGGACGCGAGGCTGTTATGATGGGCAGTATCTGTAATCAGACGACACACACACACACACACACACACACACACACACACACACACACACACACACACACACACACACACACACACACAGGTACACGAGACAACCCAGCACACTACCAAGGCATTACACTCACCCTGACATATATTATTTTCATCTTTAATTATTTTTCTCTCTCTTTAACACACACACACGTCACTCCGAACAAAAAATTTCAGGCTGTAGATATTATTCCTCAGTTTGAGAATAATATACAACACAATAATACGTAACACGCATCATCATTGTGTTTAGCGTGAGACCCAACCTGGCTGTCAGATTTTATTCCCCTATTTTTCCCACGTCGTTCAGGACAGCGTCATGGGGGGGATATGATAACACGGTTGCTAAAAGTATATCATTATATGTAGAGAAAAAAAAATCATATCATTATAATTTTTACACCTCCACCATGACATTTTTTTTCCCTACACCATCCACACGTCAGTCAACACGTGGTCTTGTGGTAAAGTTCCATCAAGCTATAACATTAATTCCCCATTACCATAACAAAACAAAATACACACGTAAACATTTTCAATATTATGTAAAGTTGAAATAAATAGATGACTCAAGCTAGATTTATTTTCTCTCAGTCGATATTCAAATCTGGTCAAAAGGTAACCATGATAAGGATCCTTGACATAAATCATTACGCAACACAAAGCAAAGACACGTATTTATTAATTTTTTGTATAACCCAAATGGAAGTTATTTCTCTCTTCATACCAACAATAAAGATAGTTTCCTGAGCCTACATAATTAGTTCATCTTTCTGTAATAATAGAAAAATAGCTTGTACCCGAACACACAGACACCACAACACCATAACACCAGCCAAGCCCTGCCTACCCCTTTCCCTCTCGCATCCTGGCATCCACACGACTCACGGCCACGCCTTTGCCTCACCCGACTTGCACTCACAGTCTCTTTATCCTACCCAACTTGCACTCACCGTTTCTGCTTCACCCGACTAGCACTCACCGTCTCGTGTTCCGCCACATCAAACACTTGGCAGCGGAGGGCAGCGGTGGTGCCGACCTGCACGGTGATGACGGTGTTGTTGTCCGTCATGAAGTAGGCGTTGGTGTCCCGCACGGGCGTCTCCTCCTCATACTCCCCCAACAGTTGGCTGGGATCAGGCGTCCACGAGCCACCTGAGGAAGGCACGAATAGAGGCGGTCAGACGAAGGAAAACAGGAAGGAGAGAAGGGAGGTACTGGAGGTTGAAGATGAAGGGAGGGAGAAGCACTGGATCAAGGAAATAGGAAGAAGAGGAGTTTAAAAGGAGGATGGAGAGAACAAAAAAAAGTTGTAGAAGAGAGAGGAACATATCAGAGAGAGGAGGGAGGAACAGTTATAGCCTGGTTGGGGAGTGTGGTGGGGGAAAGGATGGGAGAAAGATCAATAGTGGAGGGAAGGGAGGGATATGAAAGACAGGAGATAAGGGGAGAGAGTAAGTGAGTAAGGGAGAAAGAAGAACAGGGTGAGTTATGAGGATAGAGGGAGGAGAAGGTTGGGATGAAAAAGAGTATTGAAGGAAATATATTTAGGGGAGGTGAGGAAACACATATTTGAAAGGATGTATGAAAGAACGAGGAAGGAAGAAAAACGACTAAACCTGAGAGTGCAGGGAGGGAAGGAAAGGTATGTAGTATGAGGGGAGTGGAGGGTGGTGGCGGGGGAGGTGGAGAAAAAGTATGTTCAGCCAAACCAGGATGGAAAGAGGGAGAAAAACATTTTTAGGAGAGAGAGCGAAAGGAGTAAAGTTGTGACTCTTACACCTAGATTGTAAACATTTAATTTGTAGACGGAAAAAAATTGTGTCTGGAAAATAGAAAAAAGTTGCAATTGCTTGGAAAACTTTCTTTAGTCAAGTCGTAATGGCTGATTTGGTGAGTTTGTGGAGGATGGAGTTGCATTGTCACGAGAAATATTAACTATAAAAGATATTTACTAACGGAAAGAAAGAAAGAGAGAGAGAGAGAGAGAGAGAGAGAGAGAGAGAGAGAGAGAGAGAGAGAGAGAGAGAGAGAGAGAGAGAGAGAGAGAGAGAGAGAGAGAGAGAGATTAAAGCCACGAGTCTGTCT
>JAPQNM010000003.1:23566494-23571494 GCA_029783475.1 Metacarcinus magister | reverse complement strand
CTAGGAACACATAATGACCTCACTTGGAGCTATTGGTTGTTTCTGTTTGCAAATATTCAACAACAGATAAAGCGACGCCTACGTGATGACCCGTCCAGAAGTGCTTTACAGGTGCCCATAACGCCTGAGAGTTAGTGAGGACTGACACGCGCGCCGCCGGGGACGAACGCCGTGGGAAGAGAGCTCAGACAAAAAGTTTAAGACGGAAGCAACAGGAACGTTCTTCTTGCATCATTACGGTAAAAGCTGGAGACGAATGGCCAGAAGGGTCGCACGAGGGTACATACTGACCGAGAAAATGGTGAAGGATGACGTAATTATTTAAATACCTTAACGGACAATCACCGTAAAAGACAATTCTTTCTTCCTTTGTGTGGTAAACAGCTGTTACTGAAACCTTGGCGAGGAATAAATATATCGGAAAGAAATACTTTACTTAGTGAAATATTGTTTGATGAATAACAATTAAGAAAGACAGCTACAGTAAAAAGAAATACATAAAAATTACGTTACACACACACACACACACACACACACACACACACACACACACACACACACACACACACACACACACACACACACACACACATACACACACACACACACACACACACACACACACACACACACACACACACACACACACACACACACACACACACACACACACACACACACACTCTACGCATCACCACCACCACTAGTCAGCACACACCAGAGACCCTGAAGGCCCCTTGAGTCTCCTCCACTTCACGCCCACCAACTTACGCCTGATGTTCAACCATAACTCCGGGTGTCGCTGAGGGGTGTGAAGGAGAGAGGGAAGAAGATTCGTGAAGGAAGAGAAGTGTGTGGGGCTGCAGAGGAGGGATAAGGGACACTGTAGGGTGACGAGGTACGGAGTCATAGAGGTTGTGAAAAAAGGAAGAGGAAAAAGAAGAGAAAAAAGGAAGATGAGGATTACGAGAAGGAAGTGGAGGAGTACAACAACAATGATGATGAGACTGAATACAAGGATGAGAAAGAAGGAGATGAAATGTGGAAACATTTTCTATAATTATGGGATAAAATTTTACATCAACGTCTCCATGCTTAAAGAAAATGTCCACGGGTAAAGAAACCATTAAACCCAAATAACAACACAAACACCTGCAGCTGTACCTCAAATAAGTCTCAAGAACAAAAGCAAAATCAAGAACCTAAATGGAGCCACGAAAAGCATCAGGAGGCAACACAAGCTAAAGTGAGGAAGACTCATACAAAATTCGTGAACGTCGTCATCAAGGTGGAGTGGCCCGAGGGAGCTATTGCAAGACGTCATCGGTGGGTCCTCTCTGGGAACGGCCGTAAAGGTGTGAGGCGTTAAATAATGTTTCCTCAAAGGATCAATAGCTTAACGCCAAGCAACCCTCCCTGGAATTATGTTGACCATGAACCTTGAGGAGCTGAGTTAGAACATGCTGGAGGAAAAGGGAGAAATATGGAGATCAGGAAGTGGTAAACTACGAAAACGAGGAGGAAGATGAAAAGGCAAGAGGAACAAAAGGATGAATGAGACAGGGTGGAAGATATAGGCGATCAGGCAATACTGAGGCAAACTTTATCCTTGCTACACTTACTACCTACGATCACCACCATCACCACAGCAGTTATCAACATTACCACTACTACAACAACACCAATATGTTTCCCACCAGTAACACGAAAACATTAACCACAGACCACAGCCAACAACATATCACCATCACCTTATCTATTTACATCATGCATCCCAACACCAACCCCGCTCCAGTTCCAACTTTGATGGGACAAGAAAATCCAGTATGTTTATCTTTTCTTACTTGACGCTGGAATTTTGCCAGATTTTAGTAAGTAAGGTGGCCGTGAGGTGCTGAGCTGTAATCAGCCTTAAAGAGCTTGAGCAACGATGGGAAAAGTGACGAAAATTAACACTAGATCGTGATAGTTCATTAACCTGCGGGGAAAATGGTCCACGGCAGGAGAGGCTACCGTGAAGGGCGTTATGAGGTAATTTGATAACCTTACTTCATATAAGAGAGGTTTATACAAGGAAAACGACGAGTTCAAGGCCAGGGTTATTTTTTAATACAAGAAGGAAAGGAAATGGTCCACGATACAACGCTTCTGCCACATAAATCTTAAAAATTTACTTGCTCTTTTTTATTTCTTTTAACATAAATTTATATAATCCCACAAAGAATATTCGTATTTATTAAATTGAGTTCTTTGTGATGCCTGTGTATAACAAGAAGAAAAAAACAGGATAACACAGACAGCTGCACATGCCCATAGTACTACGAAACAAACACAGCACATCTGTAACTATTTCCTGACAACACCATGTTATCCCTCATCGTTTAGCCTTACTTGCCAGGTGAAGGAACGATTCATTAAGGGACTAATGAATTAACTGTCTGCATCAACGACTATTGGCTAACTCCTCCTCCCACTGATTAATGAAGGACCGCCCATGGCACTGTTATATACTACGAATGAGTGAGACAGAGCGAGAGAGAGAGAGAGAGAGAGAGAGAGAGAGAGAGAGAGAGAGAGAGAGAGAGAGAGAGAGAGAGAGAGAGAGAGAGAGAGAGAGAGAGAGAGAGAGAGGAGAGAGAGAGAGAGCGAGAGAGAGAGAGAGAGAGGAGATGAGAGAGAGAGAGAGAGAGAGAGAGAGAGAGATGAGAGAGAGAGAAGAGAGAGGAGAGAGAGAGATGAGAGAGAGAGAGGAGAGAGGAGAGAGAGGAGAGAGAGAGAGAGAGAGAGAGAGAGAAGAGAGAGAGAGAGAGAGAGAGAGAGGAGAGAGAGAGAGGAGAGAGAGAGAGACAGAGAGAGAGAGAGAAGACGAGAGAGAGAGCGAGGAGAGAGAGAGATGAGAGAGAGAGAGAGAGAAGAAGAAAAAAAAAGAGAAACAAAATTTTTTCTAGTCATGAATGTAAGTGTTTCTCCTCCACAAGTTGTTCTAATAATCCTCACTTAGTAAGCCTCAAATAGCCTTAGTGGTAATAGATCAACTTTTTATGACTTTTCTTAATTCTGGCACTAATGAAGTGAAATAATCAGGCAGTTAACTGTTGCCTCGTCATTACCTTAATTTTTGCCCATCTAAGACACTTTGCTTTAAAATCCGTTTTCATAAGGCCTCACCCACTCTTTAGAAACAAAAGGATTAGTTTTTCTTCTAACCTTAGTTTTTGCATCAAGAGAGTAATGTAACCAGTCAATCATTCTCTTCCTCCTGTTAACTATTTATATATTATTTCCCATCTTTAATGCACTTTTTCCACCTCCTGCCTCTCTGTTTTCCCCAAGCTGCTCAGAAAACTACAATGAAAGAGAAAAAAATGGTACGAAGTCTCATCTTTACTTCTTTATCCACAGCAGACCACGGCCTCGCATCTCCTTTGCAGTAAACTTTTTGTTAACCTTTGCTTTACCCTCCTGCTTCCTTACTCGTAGTTTAAATAGTATAGTTCCTGTAGTACCCAGCAACAGCTTTGTTATAACCAACACATCTATTGTGTTATGTATTATTTCCTTTGTCTATCTGCCTTCCTCACCTGACTTGTGCCTCCCACCTTCCTTCCCCAATGCTTCTCAATCAACACGTCCCTCAGCAGCTTGTAGTTCCTTCCTTGAACTGTTGGCGTTCGTTCAACACTCCTCATTGTTCCTTTGTCTGGGTAGCAAAGGTGGTTCCAAAAATATTTTCGTTCCTTGTTCCTTCTTACCACTGTGCCCTGAGCATACACAGTGAAATGATTCCTAGCGTGTGTAGTTCAACATAAAATTTATACTATTTACTTTAAATATATTCCTGTTTTTCTTTTGCAAAATATCATTATACGTATAACCTTGTGTGTGTGTGTGTGTGTGTGTGTGTGTGTGTGTGTGTGTGTGTGTGTGTGTGTGTGTGTGTGTGTGTGTGTGTGTGTGTGTGTGTGTGTGTGTGTGTGTGTGTGTGTGTGTGTGTGTGTGTGTGTGTGTGTGTGTGTGTGGGTGTGTGTGTGTGTGTGGGGGTGTGAAACTGCTTGTGTGCATGTGAGTTCGCATGAAGCTATTTTTATTGTGTGTGTGTATGTGTATGTGTGTGTGTGTGTGTGTGTGTGTGTGTGTGTATGTGTGTGTGTGTGTGTGTGTGTGTGTGTGTGTGTGTGTCTATATGCGTGTGTGTGTGTGTGTGTGTGTGTGTGTGTGTGTGTGTGTGTGTGTGTGTGTGTGAGAGAGAGAGAGAGAGAGAGAGAGAGAGGAGAGAGAGAGAGAGAGAGAGAGAGAGAGAGAGAGAGAGAGAGAGAGAGAGAGAGAGAGAGAGCGAGAGCGAGAGCGAGAGAGAGAGAGAGAGAGAGAGAGAGAGAGAGAGAGAGAGAGAGAGAGAGAGAGAGAGAGAGAGAGAGAGAGAGAGAGAGAGAGAGAGAGTATGCTGGAGTGTATTTACAGCGTTGCTAACTGCAGCGCGACAGGAAAAGAAAGAAAGAGAAGAGACTAAAAAAAATATTGGTAGCAGCGTGAGGGTCCGTGTGTGTGCGTGAGTATATATAAGCATGGCATCCGATATTAGGCGGGGCGCAGGAACTTAGGAGAGAGAGAGGAGGGTAAAGAGGAGAGGAGGAGGAGGAGGAGGAGGAGGAGGAGGAGGAGGAGGAGGAGGAGGAGGAGGAGGAGGAGGAAAAGGAGAGGGTTGGGGCTTTCTAGTTTGCGGAAGGCCAAGCGAGGTTTAAGAAATGGCAAGTGTTCCTAAAATGTTGTTGAAGTAATTTTGGGGGATAAAGTCAAGGTCAATAGCCACCCTCTCCCTCTCTCTCTCTCTCTCTCTCTCTCTCTCTCTCTCTCTCTCTCTCTCTCTCTCTCTCTCTCTCTCTCTCTCTCTCTCTCTCACACACACACACACACACACACAATACACAGCTTACCGTCTCGCCAGGTTCGCAAAGTCCCTAATAATGCAGCGCGGCTCTCGCTCGCTTCTGAAATAATGCATT
>JAPQNM010000003.1:23551494-23556494 GCA_029783475.1 Metacarcinus magister | reverse complement strand
GCTATCGTAAGGAATTAAGGACCGACAACAGCATGGGAGTGATGATTATGATAATAATGATAATGATGATGGTGATGATAGAGATAGAGAAAGAGAGAGAGAGAGAGAGAGAGAGAGAGAGAGAGAGAGAGAGAGAGAGAGAGAGAGAGAGAGAGAGAGAGAGAGAGAGAGAGAGAGAGAGAGAGAGAGAGAGAGAGATATCACATGAGAGAAGAGATAGACAACATAAAAATAAAAACGGCATGCTTAGCACTCTTGTTATCACTGTTTTCGCTTTATTTGCAATGTCAGAAAAGGAATTATCTCTTTCATTGTGACTTTCTTTTTCTACGTATATAATTTGACGTTTCTTATTAGTAACGCGCGCGCGCGCGTGTGTGTGTGTGTGTGTGTGTGTGTGTGTGTGTGTGTGTGTGTGTGTGTGTGTGTGTGTGTGTGTGTGTGTGTGTGTGTGTGTGTGTGTGTGTGTGTGTGTGTGTGTGTGTGTGTGTGTGTGTGTGTGTGTGTGTGTGTGTGTGTGTGTGTGTGTGTGTGTGTGTGTGTGTGTAGCCTCCCCCACCTGTTATCAGTCTCCCCTTTCCCTTTTCCTGCAGCCAGCCAGACAGCCCGTCCTTCGTATCTCCTCTCCCCTCCCTCACCGCCAACCACTCCAGCCGCGGGGCATCGATCCACCGCGCCCCTCAACCTTCCTTCCATGTGCCCTCAATTTTCCTCAATATTACGACGCCAGATTTGCATATTACACCCATTATTGACTTAATATATACAGCCGGTAAGCAAATGGCTGATGCACCGATAGGCAACGTAGTATATGGGCGCTATCGTATTCTTGATGGGTTTGCAATATTCGTGTTGACCTATTTATGTTGTATGTTGCATCTTAGAAGGTTAGGGTGGACGAAGAGGAGGAACAGGAAGAGGAGGAGGAGGAGGAGGAGGAGGAGGAGGAGGAGGAGGAGGAGGAGGAGGAGGAGGAGGAGGAGGAGTATGTGATTAATAACTCATCAATATCAGCCCTTTTGTCAATTTTTTACTCTAAATTGTCTTGACTCAACGTTTACTTTACTTAAACAAAAAGAGATGCATGAAACAAAGTAAATCAATCAATTAGCAAACGAACAAAATATAGATTAGATTGAATAAAGTCCAAGGCCACTGAGGTTCTTTCGTACCAGAGTCAGAATTTCCTGAAAAGTTTGGTGAGAAGATGAAGTTTGTTGAGCATCGAACGTTTGCGATTGTATAAAATGTTTTGCATTCACTTGTTTGCAATTTCTATTAGTACATATATTAGTAGCTATTATCCTCCACCGCTGAAGCTGACACAATCTCAACCACCACGATCATTGCTATCATCATTATCACCACCACCCACTATTTTTCTAAGTACCACCACTACCACCACAAGTACCACCGAAAACTGTATTTATATCAATTCAACTACAACAATCCTCTACCATTACCACCACCATCACCACCATGAGCACAGTTCATGGTTCCTAGTTGTATCGTTGTTGGATGTCTTCTTAAGTTACGTATGGGCCTGAAAATCTCCTAACCTAACCTAACCTAACCTATCTTAACTAAACCAAACCTACCCTAACCTAACAAACCTAACCTAACTTAATCTAACTAAACCTTACCTAACCTGACTACACCAAACCAAACCAAACAAACCTAACCTAACTAAACCTAACCTAACCAAACACTAACTAATAAGGCGTCGTGTTCTGGGCTAACAAGCACTTCGCAACTCAAGGTAACTAACGGTGGGAGTGACGTTCATTTTCGTGTGTGCGCCTCATGTCACATTCACGTAAATATTAAGATAACACAATTTTCCAAATAACCGGACTTACTATATGTGAAAAAAACAACTAAAACTTCCTTTTCATAATTAACGCATTCTTAGTAGTTTAGTATAAACGACTAAGCTGCTTTTCCCGTTAACTACCCTATAACGGAAACAAATAGTGATACATAATTAACAAGTACGTTTATCACTGTTCCTACCAACACCACCAGAAGCAAAACACACCATCACTGTTATGCTCCTGCGCCTATAGTCTAATAATATTCCCTACACAGCACACATCACACTGCGCCTTCACGTGTCTTTGCTTTGTTCTGCATCACTATAATCACAGCTTAAAGAAACTTCGTGGTCTCAAAATTACACACAAACACGGTAAGAAGTCACCACCATCTCGCCAAATGTCAATGTTGCCTCAATCACGACTCAGACGAAGGAAAGATAGGAAGGAAAATATTTGCTCGCCATTTTAGTTGCAACAATGCTGTCGCTAATTTTAAAAGGACATGAATACAATTTATCTTAATTAATTGTTTGAGGTTGTTGTATCTACTATTCTGTTGTTGTTTTAGTTATGTTTGTTATTATTGTTGTTTGGTTATGATTTCCACTGCTCTCACATGTTAATTTATATCATATTATGTGGGTTTCTCCATCCAATTGGTTAGTATTAGCAGTAGAAGCACAATGACAAGTAGGTAAAAAAAATAAGTGCAACTGACATTTCCCTTCCAGTCTTCTATTAAGCATAAGAAAAAAAAATCACAAATAGTAACTTACATAGCACAAAAAACTTAATGAGACAATGTTAACGATCTATACACAGAATTATCGCTTCTCGTATTAAAGGTGAGGTCAAACAGTAATCACATTGCTTTCGCTCCAGTTTTCTATTGCTTGTACGTGCGTCTGAATCATTATTTTCGTCTCAGAATAGGAGGGACTAATGAAAACTGTCGCGTAGAAAATGAATGCTAGCTGACATATTATAATCCGATACACAGAATCACCCCATAACTCAGGCTCATAAATTCCCAAAGTATTTAAACCACTTGACAAAGAGAGAGAGAGAGAGAGAGAGAGAGAGAGAGAGAGAGAGAGAGAGAGAGAGAGAGAGAGAGAGAGAGAGAGGAGAGAGAGAGAGAGAGAGCAGAGAGAGAGAGAGAGAGAGAGAGAGAGGAGAGAGAGAGAGAGAGAGAGAGAGAGAGGAGAGAGAGAGATGAGAGAGTAGAGAGAGAGAGAAGAGAGAGAGAGAGAGAGAGAGAGAGAGAGAGAGAGAGAAGGGGGATTTCAGGGATATTCTGTCTTTTTTTTTCTCTCTCTCTCTCTCTCTCTCTCTCTCTCTCTCTTCTCTCTCTCTCTCTCTCTCTCTCTCTCTCTCTCTCTCTCTCTCTCTCTCTCTCTCTCTCTCTCTCTCTCTCTCTGTCTTTCTCTTATTCCTCCTTTGTGTATAGCTTCCGAGTCACTTAACTGCTCTTGGGACTCTCTCATCTCTAGCTTCCCCTAGAGAGCTCTCCTCACCTCCCTCTCACGTCCTCCTTTCCCTTCCTTTCCAACGGTACCTTCCTTATGCCTCTTAACACTCGCCTCGCCACCAAGGGATGAAGATCTTGCTCTTGGCCACACATCGGCGGGTATCGTTCAGCCTCATTCTCAAGACCAATGGAGAAGCCAAGCAAAGACCGTGTGATGCAGAGAAAAGTGTTTACATTTGTTGGAGTTTATTGAATTATTGATGCTACTTGTGTGTGTGTGTGTGTGTGTGTGTGTGTGTGTGTGTGTGTGTGTGTGTGTGTGTGTGTGTGTGTGTGTGTGTGTGTGTGTGTGTGTGTGTGTGTGTGTGTGTGAGTAAGGGAGATAAATATATAGATTGAGAGAGATAATGTAATGAAGGGATGAATGAAAGGAAAGATCAGTAAGCATGAAAAATAAAAAAAGATCAATATGCAGACATACATACGACTGCCATAATTGATAACTCTAATTCATTATCAACTTTATATATCTGTCTTTTTAATGATTCTAAAGAAGACATAAAGGAAGAAAGTTTGATAAACGGAAAGACAGACTGGCAGAAAGAGCGACATTATTTTGTCGTCTGCAAATGAAAAGAAAACAACTGGCTTCTCCTGTTGACGTCGGAGCTTAATATTACTGGGAAGAAATGTAATAAAGCTCGACTGGAAGTAAGGGAATGAAATCTAACTTACTATGTCTGAATAAGTGTGTTGAGGAGGACACCTGGTTCTCCTGGTGTGTGCAGAGTTAAGAGTTACGAGGCAAGGTAAAGGTGTGTGCAGGCGTTAGGCAAGGCGATGAATGTTGACAAACTACAGTCTTAGCCTCTGCAACCAATGAGGCACCGGTACCAGCCCCTCACTCAGGCGAAGAATTAAGACAGATATAAATGTGCTGCAGATGACAATGAATCGAATGTTTTAGTCTAATGCATTATTATGAATCTAATACTGTAGCACGTAGCTCTTTAAAGTATCTTAAATACATCTTATACATTATGTTGAAGTAGGAATCTTACCGATTTATATTTTGATATGAATATTGTACTAAATATAGTTGTGAGGCAATATTATGAAGGGAAATCCCTCCCTCTTACAGTCAGCAGTTTTGTAGTTTCATATAAAAATGTTATGTAATTTCTGCCTGTCTGACTTTCAAACTTTAGGCAAGTAGTAAGATGCATGGCTATGTATGACACAAACACACCTATGCATACACATGTTTCCCACGTGTGTGTATCTTCAAGTGTAATGAAGGTGACGCCATTAGGTTTTCCAGTGCTAGAAAGGCCAAACTCTACCAGGAGGAAAAGCTCATCCCATTGCCATTCAGTGAGAAGAGTTTACGAGCTCCATGAGGCCCAGGAGAGTGAAAGGGGCGCCCCACCAGTCTTAATATGCAGCCTTTCGCACGCAAATTTAAGGGGCGTGAAGAATTTAACTCAGTGCATAGCGGCGCGTGTATGAATATATTGCTGCCATCAGTAAAGTAATTGACGGACCTTACGAGGGATTTATTGAATATCTTGACGGGCCATGGAATGAGTTAATACACCTTTGTTATGAAAGTATGATAGTTCTTACCTGTGCTGTACCACAGGTGGATGTGTGTAAAAATGTATTTGCATTTGTTATACGTAAGTAAGGCCAGGCGCACATTGAGACGCAGA
>JAPQNM010000003.1:23541494-23546494 GCA_029783475.1 Metacarcinus magister | reverse complement strand
CGTGCCTCCTTGTCACACTATTCAGGTGTATTTTTTAACAAGCTACAATTTTTTTCTCTATCCTTGTATCAAAATCTCTCTCTCTCTCTCTCCTCTCTCTCTCTCTTCCTCCTCTCCTCTCTCTCTCTCTCTCTCTCTCTCCTCTCTCTCTCTCTCTCTCTCTCCTCTCTCATAATTCATAATTCTCTCATAATTCATCTATAGGTAGAAAAAGATCACAAATTAAAAACAACAGCAATAAGGAAAGCGTTAACAAGATGGGACAATAAAAAAACTAAAAATTCGTGGAGCTTCAAATCCTTCCTACAACTCGCCTGAAGGAAGACAGCAGGACAAAGGGCGTGCATTGTCTTCTTTCCTTGGCCTTCCCTTCTCCCCTCCCCCAAAACAGTCGTGCACACGTTAGTAATGTCTATGTAATGCAGACGTCATTAAAGGCGACTTCCACCCCTTGATCAATACTCCGCTTCAACAACACTAAGAATGACTGTTTATCATGTATTGTTATGCCTCTTTCCTCTTCTTTCCTTCTTTCCTTCGTTCATTCATTCCTTCATTTGTTCTTTCTCGTGGGGGTTGGTTGAGGTTTTGTCATGAAGTGAAAAGAAAACTGGTGAAAAGACCCAAAAGAATGAAGTCTGAATGTTTTTATTTTCTTGTTTTAATCTTATTGTTGGTGTATGACTGTATGTGGATGGGTGGGTGGGTGGGTGGGTGTGGATTTTTCTTTTTGTCTTACAGCCAACATTTTGTCTACTAGGATCATCTTTTCTTCATTTTCAGCATCAGACATTCTTACAAGCTCACCACTGAACAATGGCCTTCACCAGACTTTCTCCTTGAGTCACGGCAGTGTGTCTATCACTGTCAAGCTCAAATCTTTCACTTCTTGTCAGGTCTCCTTACCATGCGTCTTCTGCTCTATCTGTTCATCCTTCACTATTTGCATATCTATTTTTTCTTTTATCTATGTTGATTTCTTCATTCGTCTCAAATGTATTCTGATCACGGACACAGCAGTTGCTTTTTTGTGGGTTTGACTTATTTTCCAAGAACGTAATCGATTTACATATTTCACTTCCATAGGACATAAGTTTACGGAAGTGATATACAGTCGTATCTTTCATGTTAAGTCTCTGCTTACTAATTTATTTAATCCTAATGATGCTTGCTTTTATTTAGTTTTCATTATCTTTATCATGTTGTGGTTCCTGATAACTTCGAAAATTTTACATTCAAGGTTAATTCTTCACTTTGGGGTAATCTCTCTCTCTCTCTCTCTCTCTCTCTCTCTCTCTCTCTCTCTCTCTCTATATATATATATATATATATATATATATATATATATATATATATATATATATATATATATATATATATATATGTTTGTGTGCCTGCCCACTTCGTCATAACTATGCATAACACAAATTCAACACTAACAACATTTGGGGAACAACAGACATAAACCACTTAAAACATTATTAACTCCGTACTTTCTCTCCCTCGTGAATAATTAATAAGAACACATTTGTAAAAATGTGCACGTTATATTCCACGCTTGGCCGCAGTCTTGGCTCCGAGGGCTAGACAAGCCTTCCTTGCATACATCCTCTTGCTCCCTCACTGTGCGCCCAAGGATCTTCTTTACCCTTCCAACATGCCACTAGCACCACTATTACACTAATTATTTCTTAGAACAGTAACAAGTGTTTTCACTATGTTCGTAAATAATTAAAACGTATCCATAGCTTGTGGATAATATGAGAATGGTTTCTTTTGTGAGTTTTCTTCTACATTCCTTTAATTCTATCACGTTTACATGATTGTGCACTTCGGGATATTTAAGAGCCATTTCATATGTATTCATAATATACCCTTAGTATAGTAACCCTTAAGGTGTTGGTGAAGTATTGCAATCACACTGTTAGTGTGGCTGTCTACGTGTATTTGAGAGTCTAAGTATTTGTATTCATAATTGAACAGTTTTACATTGAACCTTTATCATACTTGATGGATCAGATCAATTAGTTTCCTACAAACAAACGGGATAATATAGCAAGCAAGCGAAAAACGGATGACTTGTTAGCACGGCGATGGCCAAGTCTGCCATTTCCGACTACCTCTTACAGCTTGCATTTTGAATAAATCATCAGGTGCGTTGGTGCCCTTGATGTGTCGAGTGAGCTCCACGCAACACCTCGCGGTCTTCCTGTCTGATGCACACGCTGCCCATCACACTGTCTAACGCAAAGCTACACACCCAACAGACAACATTTCAATTACTCGTTCCAGCCACAGCTCGCCGGCACATGACCGCTGCCAGGACCGAAACGCATTTATTATGTTGATATGCTACAAAGGGCTTTTGGTTTAGTCATTTTTTCGTTGACATTCATACGCGTTCACAACGTAATATTACCATATTAGTGTATACTGTAAACACTGTACACTACATGTTATGTTATATTATACTATCAATAATATGCTAATGCTCTATATGAATGCATTATATATGACATATTAGGAATAATATACAATACATATTCTACTCGTACGCATTATACATAATAGTATTTGTACATATTACGCTACTATTACACACATTTGTCAATTTCCTATATTCTTTTTACGATATGTAGTTCACCAACAACAACATTCATCGCCAGGTGGAGATGACATAAACAGTAGAGACAAAATTATAAATCTAAGCCCATATAAATAAAAAGCATTACTACGTACACACATCCATGTAACATATCTTCTAATTTGTTTTCAGCATTGTTTCATGAAAGTCAGGGACACGAGGATGGAAAAGCAATCAAGGAAATGAATCCATCGTTCACTCTACATGAAATGCATAATGTACATGATTAAAGAGAAAAATAGGAACAAAGAAAAACGCAAGCATATGTAATCCATTTTCATAATGAAATAAGGTGGTGAGCAGGTTGGCGCATGAGTTGTGAAAGGCTAGTGTGGATTCCCGTTCTGGCCAGGCGACGCGTGACTGGAGACGACAGAAAACAAACACTCCGCGATGCACGAGGCAAAAAATCGGTGTTATTGTCACTGACTGAGGTTAGGTAACGTGAGCGTGTGTGTGTGTGTGTGTGTGTGTGTGTGTGTGTGTGTGTGTGTGTATGCTGAAGCCTCGGGATGTTGTCCGATGTTCTCGCCATTATTATCGATGCAAGGGACGAATGTTTGCCCGTTATTTCTATAATTTTACGCCGCGGCAGAAATTCTCCTCAGAGGCAACGAATATTAATATGCAAACGGCACGTCTACCCAGGCCGGTTATTTGAGCAGTAAATTTCACCGGAGTGTTATTCACTGTAAATACCAGCTTACAATAGATTCGCTGTTAAAATAGAAGCCATAATTGAAGACCACTCCTTATATTCCTAATCAAACTGTGGGGGAGCACACACACACACACACACACACACACACACACACACACACACACACACACACACACACACACACACACACACACACGCACACACACACACCCCACACCCACCCACACACACACACACACACACACACACACACACACACACGCACGCACGCACGCACACACACACACATACATACACACACACACACACACACACACACACACACACACACACACACACACACACACACACACACACACACACACACACACACACATTGGCTGGAAAGTACTGGGGTGACTTGTTGATCCATTCACGGTCACTCGTTTGCTATAAATAATACAGCACCAATAATAATAATAATAATAATAATAATAATGATAATACTGTAATATCAGATGAGGCTGGCGAGGGTGAGGAGCACTTAGTAATGTCTTCCCCCTGTGTCACCCTGAGTGGCCTGCGTCCAGACCGGCTCTTGACGGGCTGCACACAACGAAAGGGAAATACCGAGTGTTGGGTAGAGTTTCAGCTTTCCGCAAAATATCAATAGTTAATTATTGTCCTTCCCCTTTAGCTTGTGACAGGAAGAAAGTTATATAAGCTTCGTTAACGCAAAAGAAGTTATGCACACACAAAAAAAGGAGATTGAAAGATGAAGACAAAAAAAAAAAGGCAAAACAATGATTATGTCTAAATTGTTATAATCAGCAAAATTTGCCTCCATAACCCTAAACGTTGCGGAAATTTTTTAGATAACAAAATGTATAAAAGGAATCAATTTTGTTTAGTTCCCCCAACCATTCCCAGTTTCTTATTACTACCACTTAAGTAAGAATAAATAGCAAAATATCGTTTTCCTTTCGTCGTCTATCATAATTTGGCTACGCATCGTAAGCCTGATATCGGCAGCTGTCCAGTTAATGGTCCTTGGAACACATAATGAATGGGCTGATCGCCTCCACTGAATGTCAACCCACAAGCAATGATCAGCCGCTGTTTCCTAACGAACATTTTTGCCACAGAGACATAACAGACGGGCAGCTACATAGACTGCATTAACCAATTATTGCATCAAAGACTAGTCTAAATTGCCTACGTTAAGAGATCAGTTAGAGCCATTAAAAACTACATTCTCCTGGTTATGGCCTTGTATCCACGGAGTCAGACACAATCAATTAATAGTACTGCATCACCCCTACACCTTAACCCGTATCATATCCACTTCCATACTTTCTTCGTGGTGACATAATTATGAACTGCACATGTTTATCTCGCTTCGTAATAAAAATTATTCCTTGAAGAAGAAGAAAAAATACCTTACATATATTTATTCCGTGAGTTAATCCTTTTTCGCAATCCTGGATAAAAGCAAGGCCGTAACCCTAAAATCCTGGCGTACAGAAAAATACCTAACGACATATATTTGTTCCGCTTGGCAAAAGTTCCTCATATTCATGGATAACCTACCACTGTGCTATGCTAGGAGGCATGTTAATATGCAAACTGGAAATATAACAGGATGGAGCAAGATGAGGCAATGCAGTGGAGGACAAGGTAACGTAGGATCAGAACTAACAAGGTAGAAATGGGAGG
>JAPQNM010000003.1:23526494-23536494 GCA_029783475.1 Metacarcinus magister | reverse complement strand
TGACCATTTGGTTTATTGCATTCACGTTAACTACATTCAAATGCGTCTATAAGTATATTCTGCTATTGTTCAAGGCAGAAGATAAATATTAGGTAGTCTACGAATCTTACACAATTCCGTTTTCTTCCTCCACTGGCCGTGACATCACCTAATTTGCGTACAGTTCAATCTGATCCTATTATTTTCATTTGGCTGTAGACAGAGGCGCGTGATGCACTTCCAAGATTATGCTAGTTATATAAACAACCGATCATACACACTTTAAATATGTTTTACACGTAAATAAAACAAAGAAAGGTATAACCAGCAAGTGTGTAATTTTTTTTGGAAAGGTGGAACAAAAAAATCCAGAGAAGTATGACGGTCTCCAAGGAACATACTAAGCCGTACATTGTTAGTGCTAAAGGGAAATGCCAGTGTATCTGTATAATATTAGTGCTGCTCTAAGGAACAAATTTGCGGCGCCTAAATATCAATCAATTAATCACACAATCTTAGGAATGAATAATTTGGTGCAATAATAATGGAATCTAAACGAATATTCCCAACTAATGGCAATTTGTACCTAGTAAGTTTGATAATTACATAATTAATCTTTATGAAAAAATATTTGAAAATGCATGTAATACTATAAAAGAAAGACATAACATATACATATAGAAAAAAAATAATTCATGCGACAAAAGTAAAGGGAAATCACCGAAACCAATGTTAAGGAAAAAATAATTGTTATGGAAAAGTTTATCGTGCAATCTGAATGTAAATTGCACCTGACCAATCATTTCAGGTAGAGTTCAGGCTACAAATATAGGAACTTTATTTTTCTATATGATGTTTCAGTGTTTTGCACGGTATTCACATCCCATACCATGTCTTATGTCTTATTGCTTCTCTATATATACAAAACAATCATACAGCAACTAGTGACTTTGAGACGAATATCTTTTAATGAATACTAATAGCGGTACATTGGCAAAACAAAACAAAAAAAGTAGTACAATCGTTACGAGACAATGAATACACAGCTAATACAGACATCGAACAGGGAACAAGGAGGGGGAAGAAGAGGAGGAGGAGTAGGAGGAAGAGAAGAGTAGAAGGTGAAAGAAAAGAAAGGGAGGAAAAGGAGCAAAAGGAGAAGAAGAAAGAGTCGGAGGAAGAGGAGGAGGAGGAGGAGAAGGAGGAGGAGGAGGAGGAGGAGGAAGAGGAGGAGGAGGAGGAGGAGGAGGAGGAGGAGGAGGAGGAGGAGGAGGAGGAGGAGGAGGAGGAGGAGGAAGAGGAGGAGAAGGAGTATAAAGAGGAGGAGGGTATATTAATATCGTAATAAGCACACTACTTCCTGTTGTCAATAAAGTGATAAATAATTAACTTCGTACTTGGCATGCACGACAAAAACATTACCAGGCAAGATGCATGTAATTTGCATGAAGAACAGGCAATTATAACTTGTACTTGGTCGGCTTTTAGCAAATTAAATTGTAAACTTAGTAAGAGATGTGCATGTGTGTGTGTGTGTGTGTGTGTGTGTGTGTGTGTGTGTGTGTGTGTGTGTGTGTGTGTGTGTGTGTGTGTGTGTGTGTGTGTGTGTGTGTGTGTGTGTGTGTGTGTGTGTGTGTATGTGTTTGTGTGTGTTCCTAAAAGCAATCAGCAATTCCATCTCTCTCTCTCTCTCTCTCTCTCTCTCTCTCTCTCTCTCTCTCTCTCTCTCTCTCTCTCTCTCTCTCTCTCTCTCTCTCATCACAAGTTAAGCACGAAACAAAAGGCCTTGGACGCCCCTTCTTCACCGAGCCTCCAAACACCGCCCATCAAAGAGAAGGACGCAGCCGCTTTCATCCGCTGTCCAGTGTTTTATGGATGGACTTACTTGAGCCTGAGACTAAACACCCTGAAGGAACGAGCTTATGAAAGGGACCCAAGACAGGCAGAATGACATATGATGGCCCTCTAAACCTTTGTCTTCTTTTTATACATTTTTTGTGTTTTCATCTCCCTCTCACTTTGGCTCTTGCTGCTCCTGCTACCTACCTACATACCTACATACATACACCACTTTAAGTTTATCCAACAATATGACTTTCTTTTAATGTTTTTCTCGCGTTATTACTCTTACATCGCACTTTGGTCTCTCTCTCTGTCTCTGTCTCTGTCTCTCTCTCTCTCTCTCTCTCTCTCTCTCTCTCTCTCTCTCTCTCTCTCTCTCTCTCTCTCTCTGTGTCTCTGTCTCTGTCTCTGTCTCTGTCTCTATCTCTGTCTCTCTCTCTCTCTCTCTCTCTCTCTCTCTCTCTCTCTCTCTCTCTCTCTCTCTCTCTCTCTCTCTCTCTCTCTCTCTCTCTCTCTCTCTCTCTCTCTCTCTCTCTCTCTCTCTCTCTCTCTCTCTCTCTCTCTCCACACAGCGCCACGCCTCCGAAAAGGAAAACTCGTAACTTTATCAAAAAGCTTTCACCACCACCACCACCACCACCACCGCACACACATGTACCAGTCAAACCTTGGAACCTCTGGCCCAAGCAGGAACGCCCCTTGCCCGCTGCAGAAAGCTTCGCATCGACCGTCTGTGTAATTATCCGTGTTGGCTGGCCAGCGGAAAGGGGCCTTCTCCTCCTCCTCCTCTTCCTTTTTGTTTTTCTTATTTTGCTTTTATTTTCATCTTCTTTTTCTTTCTTCTTCTTCTTCTTCAATTTTTTCTTTCTCCTCTCTCCTACCCACAGAATACGAAGCGCGTCACTTTGCTTAATTCACAAAAGACATCAAGAGAAGCGTTTATTCTATGACCCTTGTGCTGTATTTTTAATCCTGTAAAAGCTGAGTTTCATCATAACCACCTTTTGCTACACCAATTACTGCTACTGTTGTTGTTCTTGATGCTGTTTTATTATTGCTGCTATTTTAGCTACTACTATTACAACTACTACAACTAATGCTAATCCTAGTAATCTACAACTTTGACTACTACTACCACTTTTGTTAATGTAGCTTTTCTGCTTCTGCAAAAAACAAAACAAAAAATCACAACGATTCTACTACTACTACTACAAGATGATAATACATTGATGATACATTTCTACTTTACTCCTGATGTATTAACCACCACCACCACCACCACCACTACTACTATTACTGATATCGTGACCCACACACCATTACCTTTGCAAACAGCATTCCTTCCTAAGAGCCATTACCACACTTTAACCACATTAAAGCATTTACAAATAAATTTATTCTCGTTATCGTCACCATCAACGCAACTACGACCACCACCTTCACCGCATTTACCACTACCATATGTCATCACTATCACCATTACCGCTGCTACTGTCACATAATCACCACAATTGTAAAATTCCACACAACTAGTACATCAGATCCACATAAGTGAACCACCATCCTCGCCAACAACATATCCATCATCACCATTATAATCGCCCCACTCCCCGCCACCACATCACCTCCACAACACCATATCATCACCAACACTAGGACTGAAAAAACACTGGGAACTCAAAATATAAATATTCCCTTTACTATCTTAAAAAAATCAATACATGTTACTTATCTTACAACCAGACCTAAAAAAAGGAGAGAAAAGGTAAATTCAGTGCGCAAATTACCTCCGCTGGGCATTGCTCCTACTTAATGTTCTCTATTCACTTGCAATCTCCGCTTCTCGCTGCAATAACTATATCTTGCACGACCAGCCGATGCAGCAGCGTCCCACCAGGTGCGGTAGTTAGGTTACGTACGTACCTGCAGGCCGAATCACCTCCCCCCAACCTCCACCTCTACTTCACCGCAATCACACCACTTAAGCCCAGCGCAGCGGCCGCAATTAAACCAGGAACTAATTACTGAAAATACAGTTAAATGTCTTACACTGAAATTCTGAGATTAAAACATGAAACTTAGATCAATACAAATGATGTGTTTCTTGAATTACCATACTACGTCAAACAGGTACAAAGGAATTATTTTTCTTGCATTCAACCTTTGATGTTCATTGACATCAGGAATACAAAACTGTGTGAATGAGAGTTTCAAGTTCAAGGGCGATCATTCTTTTTCTTTCTTTTTTAATCATAGCCTTTTAACATTTTAACATAAATGCAGCACAAAAAATCTTCCTATTACTAATGACGATTGTTGTTATTGTTATAGTTATCGTTCATATGGGTTTCCCTCCCTTGGTTGTTACTTAAGAACATCAATCAGATCAATTAGAATCAGAACATGACGTACATGACTTCATAGGAGCTTCAGGGGATATTTAGTGAAAGTTTCCCGTTAAACCTATCAACGCCTTCACGCATTCATTAACACCATATTGAGGGACGTGAGTGTGAGGTGCGCTGAGTTCTGTTGATTTAGAGGGTCATTTTTCCCCTCACAGCTCCATGCCTCCATTCCCTCTCACCCTCCGTCAAATACTGGCCTTGACCGCATTCATTTGCAACGCACATCCAATACCACATCATTTTTTTTTCTCTCTCTCTCCCTCGCTTTGTTTTTTGAAATAATAATAAAATCCATTTCATTTCTCTTGAAGCTGAGTTGTTCTCCCGTCTAAAGTCACCTGTCATGGAGACGCACTTGCATTACCTAGATTACAGGTGTTGCTTCTACCAATCCTACTTTTACTATCTATGCTGTTGATATTACTATAAATATGTAAAAATTCTGCTACTAATATTACTACTGTTACAACTGTTATGGTAGCTTTCAGTTCTGATTATATTTTACCCATACTGCTTTCAGTACTACTATTACTTCTACTACTACAACTACTACTATGCCACAGTAGATATCATCTCTCACAAGAAAAACGACTACTAACACTATTACACTATTACTATTGCTGCTACTACTACTATTACTACTATCACCACCACACCCACAGCACCTAATCTTACCTTAACTATCCTAATACCACTACTACTATTACGTACTACTTTCCTATCACCAGAAACACAACCAGTGCTGCTACTACTTCTACTATTCATATTATTGTTATTGATATACATACCATCACCACCACTATTACACTACAACCCCTGCTGCTACTACTACTACTACTACTATTATTATTATTACTACTACTACTACTACTACTACTACTACTACAACTAATAATACTAATACTAATGATAATAATAATAATAATAATAATAATAGTGCTGTTGCTACCACTACTACAAATTCTATTGTCACTTCACTACTACAACTACAAATATCACCACTAAAACTGTTACTATCACCACAACCACTACTACCATTACCACACCCACCACCATCACCACCACCACTAATGATACGCATGATATGCACCGCGACACCCAAGATAATCCGCAAACACATTAATGCACATTAGCCACGGATGTTTGCGTATAAGTAGGTGTCGCGGAACACACTCTATGCCTCTTTCCTACTTAACACTATTGTCATCAGTGCTAACACTACCGCCGATATCACTACGGCAGCCACTACTACCTATATTTATATTATCACCACTACGAATACTACAACTACTATTTAGCTTCATTATTACTATCACAACTATACTACCATACTGTATAGCTATCACTACCATCTATGTTATCATACGAACACAATCACTCATCACTACTACTACTTCTACTATTACTACTATCACTACCATTACAATTATATACGCCATGAGCCGCGGTGCCCATGATAATCCAGACACATTAACGCACGGATTTCCACAGACGAGTCCACTGGAACAGACTGCCTTCTCTTTCCAGCGGCTCAAAACAGCTTTAATTGAGAGAGAAATTTCAGGTCACCATTCCAAACCTAATTGGAAGATTCTATTTTACCTATTCTCACTTTTTTTTTTTAATCATCAGCACCTTGGTTTTTTTTTTCCACTACATATTTTTCCCGTAGTCTTGAGTCTTTTACGTCTGCTTCATACAGTTGGAGTATAATAAAGTTCATTCGTGTGAGGTAGTAGTAAGAGGCGCTGAGGAGGTAATGAACATTCTACAACGTCGGTATTATGAGGTGAAGTTCGTGAGTCTCGTCCTTTGATGCGACAGAGTTTTCTGGTCGTCCTAGTTCTACTCTTCCTCTAGCTATTTCCTTGACGATCGAATGTCAGTTGGTTCATTGTGGATGTAGATTTTCCACGTTCAGCTGCCTAATCAAATTTGCATGTGTTGTGAAGACTACTGTTGATGATCAATAGACACGCCAGAAAAAAACTAATCAATCTTCCATCACAGTTAATGACAAACAGAACATAGGTCGAGGACAAATATCTATATTCTTTTTAATCAGAGTATAGTCCTAATAATTTTCCTCTGAAATCAATATGCTATTACAGGGAGAGAAAAGCTTGGAATATATTCAGGATTATCTTTACTGGTTGCATTGTGAGTCACGTAACAGGAATAATAAAGCAACTGAGTCACTCAAACTCACGGACACGAGACCATAGGGCTCATATGATTGACTAAATCGTCGCAGCCCTAAACAACACCAAGACCAACCAAGACACGAGACCAAAATCCTTCCGTCACTTAATACAAGATTCAAACTCTCACTTTGGTGTGAGGTTATAACCAAACCTATTTAAAGCTGATATTAATAAAAATCATCAACACACTAATGTTTGACATTACTATCGCCTATGACCTACCTCCCCTCCCTCCCTCCTTCCCTCCCTTACACTGTAGCGGCACCACATCAGCCAGACAGAACACGGCTGTTCAGATCCATTACACGACAATGAAAAGCTGTCAGGATGTCTTTCTGCACGACTCACCTGAATCATCGACGAATGAGGCCAACAGGATGGCGTCCAGGAGGAGTACGCTCAGGGCTTTCATCTTCAGTTTCGGAGTCTTCGTCAGGTGGGTGTTCACGGCACTAACTCTCGCTCCTGTACATCCTTGAACCCCAACACTTGGACTATGAAGTTTAAGCTAACAATTCGATTTTCACTTAATTTTTCTGGTCACTGATGTTTAAACATTGTATTATTGAGCGAGGATCATTCAAGAATGGGAGCAGCTTGAGCTTAAGTCAGGGCAGGTGGTGCAAACACACTTCTACAGGAATATACGGTGAGCGAGCAGCGAGAGACGAGCGCGCACACGTATCCTCCCGCGACGATCCCGAAGCCAACACTGAGCCACCAACACTCGAGGCTGCGAGGCGCGGGTGGCGGCGGCGGCCAATCAGGCAGGCGCAGCGAGCCGGTCATCACCCACAGGTGAGGTATCAAAGGTGACATACTCATACTTCCATCTCTTGCAGGTGGAAACTTGCTCGTAATGGAGGCAGCGCTGCTCCTCCACCTTGACGCCGTCCTCTCCAGGCTATCCAGCACAACAGCATACAGTGATGGAAAGAGGGCGATGGTGAGTTTAATGAGTCTCCATACGCCTTGCCCTTCAACCTTTGCCAGTATTTTCCAGCACCATGGCTATCCCAACATCTAGTGTTCGCGCCTTACGCCCCTCGTGACCTGTGGCTTCTTGGTAACGTGTGGGTCATGCATTCCAAGGCTGATGCATGGCGTTGTGTGTAATTTATGAATCCATTACAATTGTAAGAAATATTGTTATGTCTGTCTTGTCTAGCTGGCTGTCTGTCTAGCTGTCTGCCTGTCTGTCTGTCTGTCTATCTGTTTGTCTGTTTGTATGTATGTAAGTGTGTCTGTCTGTCTGTCTGCATTTCTGTCTGTCTGTTCGTCTTTCTGCCTGTCTGTCTAAATAGCTGTCTGTGTAAATGTCTGTTTGTATGTCTATCTATTTGTTTGTCTGTCTGTCTATCTGGCTAGCTGGCAGGCTGGCTGGCACACACTCTCTCTCTCTCTCTCTCTCTCTCTCTCTCTCTCTCTCTCTCTCTCTCTCTCTCTCTCTCTCTCTCTCTCTCTCTCTCTCTCTCTCTCTCTCTCTCTCTCTCTCTTTTACAAAACAAATGCATGATTCAAGACCACTTCTGGCAAATAAACATCCATTGATTTCAAAATTGTTTTGTTCCTATTTCCCCTGTGGAATATTCTTACTAAGTTTTTAAATGTCGCACTTTTCCACGATGTATTCCTTCTCATAATGCATAACTGATTACGAAGATAATTTATGGAAGAGAAACATCAGGCTCATACGAAATCTCTTCCCCGATGAGATAGGAACCATCATTAATAATTGTAATGATGAAAAAAAAAAACGCAAGAAAGCTCAGGTTACTTTTTGTCCCCAGAGAAAATGTCATACCTAGAAGTTTCTATTTTCTTTTTCGGTGGGAGCGGGAGGGTGGTGGGGGAGTAAGGAAAATGTTGGGTTGACGTAATTATGGAGTACAACTTTGGTTATCAGTGTCATATATTCTATTGTTATACACATATTTGCATCAGGTTTCAACAGGTATATAGATATATCTATATACCTTGCTTATATCCTCATCACAAAGGAGTAGCCACGACAAGGCATTTAGAGTTTACTATCCTCTTTACTTTACTCTACCCTCCTTCTCTACGCCTTATCTTTCCGTAGGACAGAATACAGAGGAGGGGCTTCCCAGACACCTCGTTCCATCCCTTATTCTCGCCATTTACGATCCGTAGAGAATACGGTGGTAGTATTCTTGCAGCCTCTACCACAGGGCATGCGCACGGAAACAGACGAAAAAGAAACCAACAAAAAAATGATGAACTTATGGAGACATTCTGAAATTAAAAAGTCAGTTAGCGCTAATTATAAGAACGCATTTACACAGGTAAGTGCATTATCTTGGTTCTTTATGTAGTCAGAATGCTTACATTATATTACCTACGTATTCACAACCTTTATTAAAACACTGTAGCTATTATTTTCATCCTAAAGTTGAAGTAAATAAAACCGGTGGTATAAAGTAGATCACGCAAGCTGGAAAAACCTGTGGAATATTACCATAAATAAACATTATTATTATTGGAACTGTGTCGGGACCTAATACGCGTCAGTCAACATCTCGTGTTAGTAAATGCTGAACTTTCTCCTGAAACCATTATGCAAGTCTCAGCAAGCCTACACGTTTTAAGTTGTTATATGCACGAAACCAAATGACGAGAGAGCAAGGGAGGGGCGTGTGTGGAGATTTCAATTAACAATTACATTCTTCTAACATGACTTTTTCCGATATTATCTGCCTCTTTTCTCGTAATAGTATTAATATTCATGCTTCTTTTTATCAGAGAAAAGATAAAAAGTATCGGAGAAAAGATATTTAGACGAGCCTTTGATGTAAATTGCTGAAAATATTAAATTATTTTACATTTATATTTTTACTTTTTCAACGTACTCGAAAAACAAACAAAATTTATATATGTTACCTCGTGTTTAATTAAATTAATCGGAAAAAGATTTTTTGAGGAAGACCGGTCGACAGAAGCAAATCGCTACAAAGAGTCACAACTGGTGTTAGTCTTTTCTGGAGTTAACGCTGCCCATTGTATGAGGTGCCACGCTCGATGAAGATCTTTGTTCCTCATGAGGAAGCTTTTGTGTCACCTCTCAAGGGCGACAAAGGCAACACGCCTGACCCCTGGGGCTCCACTCTCCCAACGTCACCGTAAAATTCAAAGAAAAAGAGAAAAAAATAATAATGTTTCAGGAAACTATTTTTTAATTTTCACAGACTGCGTCATATGCAGTCGTGAGAAATCAGGTGGTGGCGGCGGCGGCAGGAAGGAGAGTTGAGATGAGAACGAGGAAAACTTGTCTTGCCTTCAGAAATTGTTTAGGAAAGAGTTCGTTTTTTGTTGTTTGTATGAGTTGGAACATATGAAAGGACGGCACGAAGTAATCTCGTTTTCGATGGGTATGTCTCAATAAAGTGAGCAATGGCGTCCCCTACTTTCTGTGTAGTTTGATTCCTCGTATACCTTTAAAATTTTCTCTCACGTTGATTGAGATCCGAGAATCTCGTTCCCTTTGTTAGTCCTTCCGTTCCCCAAGTGGTGGGGAGTCCGTCGACGCGTGAGGATTTGGTTCATGGA
>JAPQNM010000003.1:23473994-23481494 GCA_029783475.1 Metacarcinus magister | reverse complement strand
GTGTTGGGAGAGAATTCCAAACTTTTACGATTCTATTGAAGATAAAAGTGCTTCGCTTCATTCGATCTAAAACGCTTACCAATGATCTTGAAGCCATTGTTACGAGTGAGTCCCGCGTAAAGCCAGGCGTAAGATTATCCTGCTTCCTTTTCCAGGTTTTCTTCTGATTTATTCCTTGCTCTACGTTACTGAAATATATATATATATATATATATATATATATATATATATATATATATATATATATATATATATATATATATATATAATTTGATGGTTCCTTGAATACTTCGTCTTTTCATCGTTCTTAGGAAAACGATGTTGCCCTTCTTTGTGCAGCTAGAGGCACATCCATACACAGCACAATTATTCGGCATCCTTTATCTAATATATATATATATATATATATATATATATATATATATATATATATATATATATATCGAGGTATATTTCTTTTCTGGATAAGCATAGAGGCGTAAACACACTGAACCTCACTAACCGCGCAATTAACGATTCATCTAGAAATTAAGGCGGAGCCAAGCAATGAGATGCATTTGACGTCACGTTTAGGGGGTTGACGCGTCATCGCTACCTCCTTGAGTTGACCTGGTATATTGAGATCTTGGGTGTTGTCACCTCTTTGCGGGAGGAATTTGCCTCCCGTTTTACAGATGTCATGCCACAGGGTTTCAAGCTGTTCAACTCCACCTTTGACCTCCCTGTGGATGAAGCCCTTGCCCCTTGCAGATGTAGTTGGTGGAGCTTCAATGTAATGACGAACTGAAGGCAAAGTACCATCCTGCTTCTCCACTGTCCTTCTTCCGTGACCTCGTACTCCCTTCTAACAAATTTCTAAATTACATTGAGCATGTAGAACACATCTGAGGCGGTGGTACAGTGGTCAGCGTTTGGGCATGACAAACTAGGGTCCCGGGTTCGATCCCCCGATATCCACTGGCCACTTTTCATTATTTGATATCAGCGCCGAGTGGCCAAAGACTACCCAGATTGCTGCCATACTGTCCTCAGATGGGACTTACAATGTTATATGCATTTGAAGCTTTAGCAGCGATTAACCTCTCTCCGTTATCAACATATTCAAGCGAGAACGTAAACTTTCCCTGCGTCACTATAAAAAATTAAAAAAACTACGCCAAATAACAGGCAGAGGCAAGTCCATCTGTGCCTCCACAAAAGCCTACTGGCGCTAATGGTTTATGATATAGAAACAAAAAATGTTTGGCAGCACTTTTTGTTGTCTTTCAAAAATTAAATATACTAAGTCTCGCATTCGCTCCCAGCTAAGTGACCGCCACCTCAATGATATTCTGCTCTTGTCTACCTCATCAATTGATCCAGACATTGAATCACTTCTCCATGGCAAACAGCACCAACCATCCCACTAATTTGGATGTCTCTTGATAAAACTGTTTTCTGCAGTCACTGATTTGCAAGTTTTTCAATAAATTTCTGGTAATCTAGTCACTGGTTTGGCTGCTTTTCTACTAAAAAATTATATATTGTCACAAACTGTTTTCTGCAGTCACTGATTTGCATGTATTTCATAAAATTTTTTGTAATCTAGTCACTGGTTTGCCTGCTTTTCTATATTTGTTTGTATATTGTCACAAACTGTTTTCTGCAGTCAATGCTTTGCATGTTTTTCAATAAATTTCGTGTAATCTAGTCACTGGTTTGCCTCTTTTCTATAGAGTTTTTTTTTTTTTGTACACTGCCAGTTTTGGGTTCTCTGTCACTCCGGCCCGCAGGCTACACCTAGAAGCTTTCTCTGGCCCTCGCACTGAAAAGGTTGCCGGCCCCTGCCCTAGAGGCATTGATCTAAGAGGCACAGTGGCTGTGGAACCTTGGGGTAAGAGAAAGTTTCATATGTTTCTAGATTTGCGTGTGAGAGTGTGGCGTAATGTGGCGAGGATGCTGAGACCTCAAAATCCTGCTCACATCTCGGGCATGTATACCTTAGTAGCAATGAGAAACATTGTTGAAGTATCATGTTTTTTGTGTTGTTGTGTTGTTCAGTCTTTTTCTAGGACGTTATTGTAGGAGAATCATACTTTTTCAATCAGGGTACAATTCCGACCTTTGATATTGTGACAGATTCGAAAAATTCAGACAGTTCTTTATCATATTTGTACTGAAAGAAAGATGTGCCTTGGGATCTCTCTAGGAAACAGTTTGCTCTAGTTTATGTTGCTATGGTTTCACTTAACAAGAGTGTATATCCAAGGAGCGTCACATGCGTTGAGTGGCAAGTGTTCAAGGTTTCTAGACCCTATGCTGTGTGTTTTGTTTAGTGGTTGTGATAAATTAACTCCATGGAGGGTATATTGAAGTGTAGCATTTATCACATCATTCAATACTCTGTGTGTTACATGTTAAACTGTGAATATCCTCTCTTGGATCTCTCTTTCTCTCTCTCTCTCTCTCTCTCTCTCTTTTTTTCTCTCACACCACACCACACACCACACACACAACAACACACACACACACACACACACACCACACCACACACACCACACACACACACACCACAACACACACACACACACACACACACACACACCATTTTTTTGTTTCTTAAAGCTAGTTTTGTAGGTCGGTACTAATCTCTTTTCCTATAAAACAAACCTTCACTAATCTTTACTGTCACGAAGTAGGCATGTGGTACAGTAATCAATCACTCTGTCCGTTGGTTTATTAACGCTGAAGGCGACACGGGGACGCCCACAAAGTTAATGACAGCAAAAAAAATATCAATCGTAGCGTTTTTTTTTCTTCTTTTTCACAATGAGGATGATGCTTGCGATAATACATTATTTGAATTTTGACAAGCAGACGTTCCTACCTTACCCATTGATCTTTATATAACTACGCAACCTACACTTATTTAGTTTGCTATGACGGTGGTGATTAGATCCACTTTGTAATGCTTTTTCTTTCTCCCTAGCCCCCTTACATCATCATCATCATCATCATCATCATCAAAGGGAGGTATACATAGGGGTTGGGAGGGAAAAGGGGAATGGCTAGGCTGGTGGAGTGTCGCATAGCCCTCCTGCCGACTCCATTTCCGGCAGGCTTTCGTAGCGTAGGCCTCCTGCAGCGACGACCCTCAGAATGATCGATCGGCAAAAAGTGTGGTGATATTATTTATACACCACATGCCGGTGCCAGAAGCTGCTGCGTCTTCTGCGGTAAGTAGAGTACATAAAAAAAGAAATATATAGAAAGGGAGTGTGTCGCAAGTCGCTCCTATAATGGATTATCTGGATGAAAGAGAGTTGGATGATGATGATGGTGATGGTAATGCTGGTGGTGGTGATGATGATGATGATGGTCTTTTTTTTCTTCTTCTCTCTCTCTCTCCTCTCTCTCTCTCTCTCTCCTCTCTCTCTCTCTCTCTCTCTCTCTCTCTCTCTCTCTCTCTTTCTCTCTCTCTCTCTCTCTCACTCACTCACTCACTCACTCACTCACTCACTCACTCACTCACTCACTCACTCACTCACACACACACACACACACACACACACACACACACACACACACACACACACACACAGACACAACCCTGCGCGCGCGCGCACACCCACCCACCCACCCATCCATCCACCCACCCACGCACGCACGCACGCACGCACAAAGCACTCACACACACACACACACACACACACACACACACACACACACACACACACACACACACACACACACACACACACACACACACACACACACACACACACACACACACACACACCACACACACACACACACACACAACACACACACACACACACACACGCACACACACACACACACACACGCACAAGCACCCACACACACACACACACACACACACACACACACACACACACACACCACACACACACGCACACACACACACACACACGCACAAGCACCCACACACACACACACACACACACACACACACACACACACACACACACACACACACTAGGAAGCCAGAAAGATAGACAAAAGAATATTCATGTGAATTTTTTGATAGAAAGCTTTACGTATTTACCTTTCAGTATCCCATTTCAGATTGAATTATGAGTACATATATGAGAACGCTAAATAAAAAAAATAGTCTCCGAATAAAACAATTTACCTAATAACTAATACAATTACGTAGTGTGTCTGGCAAGGCACGAGAAGCTCCGTCACAGATTCCCATTACCTGATATAACACCTGCGTCGCGATAAAAGCTTTATTGATGCAAAACCTGGCACGGAATTCAAGCTGTCAAAACCACTCATTATAGTCATTAAGGAAGCACTATAACTGCTATTACACGCGCTATTGTGATAACTATTTGATTTAACTTATTTGGCATCTATATTACACAACCTGTAGAATAAATGGGGCAATTTGTATCACTTGATGGAACTGTATGAATGAACTAATTGTACTACATATATCTGTTTATTGAACTAAATTTAGTAATTAATGCAACTATATGTAATGATTAAATGAACAATATGTATCAGCTAATAAAACTAAATTTATTAAATAATGAACTATAATATGTATTAATTAATGGAACTATATGTAATTCATGGAAAACATTGATCAAGAATTTATAGAAACTCGGATATTTTATTTCTCTAGGATTTTTAGGACAATTCTTTTCCTCTTCGTATATTTTCGAGATTTTGGTCCTTCTCTCAAAATTCTATATCGAAAACAATTCTTCTGAAGTTTCTAAAGCCGCACAGCAAGAAATTTTTTGTTCCTATGTTATAAAATTTTTTGCAAGATTTAGTGAAGCTTTCAGTCCATGTACAAGAAAAAAAGGAAATAAATATATAGTTTAATAGATAAATACAGTTCAATACATAAATGAATTAATAAACAACTGAAGCACCTTATGTATTTCTGAAGAAATTATTCTATCATTATCATTAATTATTGTATGGGACACGTTGAGTTGCGTTTACATGAATACAAAAAATCATGAGCCCATTTTTTTTTTTCTAGATATGGGTTTGGGTGGGTTTAAAATAGATGAAAATATTAAACTTGCTTGCCTTGGAGAAAAATATTTGTGAAACATGTTCATTAGAGAGAGAAAGAGATGAAAATAGCACTGGATAAAGAAAAACTCACCACGGCAAAAATATTAGTGTTCCTTATTTGAGAAGCGAGAAAGAGAGAGAGAGAGAGAGAGAGAGAGAGAGAGAGAGAGAGAGAGAGAGAGAGAGAGAGAGAGAGAGAGAGAGAGAGAGAGAGAGAGAGAGAGAGAGAGAGAGAGAGAGAGAGAGAGAGAGAGAGAGAGAGAGAGAGAGAGAGAGAGAGAGAGAGAGAGAGAGAGAGAGAGAGAACGAGAAAGAAAGAGAAAGAGAGAAAGAAAAAATAATGAAAGATAGACTTCCGATTATCCATCCTTTCCCACCTCTTTCCTTTCCTTTATAAGCAGTTTCTGTCCTTTATTTCAACCTCTCCACCATTTTATTTTTCGCATCCCTCCACGTTATACCAATTCCTTTTCCTCATTTTGTCTTCCTTCATCTGTTATTCTTTCTTCCATGAAATCTAGTGACACTTCCTTTTTTTTTTCTTTCCGAAACTCCCTCCTCTTGCTCCATTCCTACCTACTCTTTACACATTTTTTCCTGAATATAAAACATCTCTTGCTGACCGTTTTTTATTCCCTTCTCCTACGTCCCTTTTTAATCACGTGTGCATTTCATTATCGTGGGGCTTCTGGCTCACTGCATCATTGGCCTTCAGTGTGGCTCGCTACCAGCACCATGTATATACGTATATTTTCTGCCGGTAAACTCTGCCGGCCTCACTCGACGAGCGAGAGAAAGGGAGAGATAGAGCCTCATGGAAACCAGTGGACTGTTCCAACTGCTCGAAACGTGACCGTGTGTGCAGCGAGCGTTGAATTCCTGTTTTCTACAATTCTAGTTGGTCGTCTATACCGTCTAGGTTTCTATTTAGTTTTGGTCTCGAAAAATGTAAAGTGATGTGTACTGATAATCACATAAAACGAAAAATTTGGTCCTTAGATTTCTTTTTCAAATTACATGTATCAATTTCGTACAAGTTTTCCAATGTGTGGCTGCGAAACACGTTAGCATCCTCACAAATCATCTTTCCTCCAGCTATGCATCGAATAGCACAGACTAGTACTGTAACATAATTAAAATCATCATCTACACTTTAACATAACAAAACAAAACATTACACCTGCAGTGATGAACAGCATTTAATCGGTGCCGATTATGTATTATTGATAGAAAAAAAAAGACAAACTGTACAATGGCATTTATTTTCCTCTCAGCATCGTGTTCTGGAACATATGGCAAACATATTCCATTGGGTTTCAGCTCATTGTTGTATTTTGTTTTACAGACAAAGAGTGTTATCAAGTTATTTTTTCCTCAAATATTATATTTCAAAATCATGTATACCACAAATTTTATTTACAGAGATTGTTCTTATAAACAACAATATATTAATTGATTAATCAAGAGCAGCAGTTAGTTTAGAATAATATATGTATAGAATAAGAAAAGGTAACTATAATGAACTACACCTCGCTGGGAACCTGAACCGTAAGGATTTAAAGATTTCCTGTCGCTAGGCTGCTTTGGGAAAACACAGGAATTGTAATCGCTTATTTAACCGCCACGTTTCCAAGTTATTAACGTAAGCCTTTACCGTAATCTCACTTTCAAATAAACAATCCAATCCTCTATAAGCTCAGCCAGAATCTTAAAAATACGAACATTGATGGATAACCACTGATCTTCTTCTCCTCCTCCTCCTCCTCCTCCTCCTCCTCCTCCTTCTTCTTGTTATAAATCAGCACTCAGTTTATTTATATCACATGAATGTTTCTAAGAAGTTAATTAATCAAACTGTTAACCTCCATCTCTTTATAAATTCAGCAAAACTACGAATAACATACATACACACCATTTCATCTTCGTTATAGATCAGTGAATGGTTTGGCGTCCATCGAGTCCAGTTTCCTTAATAATAACTACAAACTTTCACTGAGCCTCACTATAAGACCAATGCAGCAGACAGCCTTCAAGAACCTCACCCAAGCAACTAACTGAAGGCACGAGAATCACCGAGGAATTCTTTAAACATACAAACTTTACCTTTTTGAACGTATATGCTTCTTTCTTCCCTCTGTTTCTTCAGCAGTTGCTTGTTAGGATCTTTATTATTGCTGCTGTGCTACCTACCCTTTGTATTGCGCTTCTCGGTTTTCTCTCGTTTCCTCTCCTTCCCTGTATTGTTTAATAGTGAAAGACAACAATAGGTTTGTACATAGCACCTCCAATTTTCAAAAGACAATAACGAACCCTTATCAAAACTGGAAACTGCACCCAAGCCTAAACAAAACAAAAACTATAGGTTTAATTGTTTTCAAGCAGATGGTACACTTTTATCTTTTGCTTTTCCTGCATTATATAGTACGCAAATATAATGAA
>JAPQNM010000003.1:23466494-23471494 GCA_029783475.1 Metacarcinus magister | reverse complement strand
TGCATTTTCTTTTTTTCGTTGGTAATTTATTGAGTAGAGTAAGTACATTATCTAAGTAAATTAAATAAAGAGTAAGACATCATTTACTACTTCCTCATCTTTAGCACAATTTTTTCAAGTGCTTGTGAATCAAATAATAGTCACTTTGTATCTATCAACTTTTTTTTTTCTTTACTCATATCAATGTTTGCCCTTAGGTATCAATCTGCCAAGCATTCAGAGCTAGTACTATAGTGACGTGCAATGATGTAAACAAAATATAAATAAATAAATAAAATAATTTAGTTAATAAATAAACAAATGAATAAGTAAAACCACCTTTATGGCTACCACTCACAATGTCATGCTGCATATGTACTCAATTTATTATTCTTAGTCTCGTCTGGTCTTTGTGTATCTGGCAAACAACCTGAGCCACACCGTAACTCAGCTGTGCGAGCGTAAGGTGAATTTATTGTGTTCTCCATCAAGGCAGCAGAGCATCTCTCTCGACGCCAAGCCACCAAATGCAAGTTATGACTGCGTAGGTGACTCTCAATCAAGCGGGAAGGTACGAAATTGGCGCTAGTGGATTAGACTTGAGGTCGATCCCTAAGCTTGAAGGCGAGTGTAAAGCTTTCTATTCATCCAGCATGCCACCACTACTTCCTTCTCTTCCCCTTCCTTTTTTTTCACTTGTTCTGACTTCGCTTACATCAATACCACCACCACCCCCACCACCACCACCACCACCACCATCTTTCCTTAATCTTTGTAGCAATCGTCTCCATTTCAATCATATCTTTTAATCATATGGAGCGGCTTTGTAAGAGGTTTTGCTTTCTCTCTCCTACCTTCTTACCGGTCCCACCCCATTGTTTGCTGCCTTCACTTGTGTTTAAGAAGAACACATGGTTCGTGGCTGGCACTGGTAAGGCTGGATATTGGTAATTGTGTTTGGCTTCCAGGAAATTGAATAAAAACTTCTTATACCTATCCAGCCAGGCCACAACAGCTCTGCCCTCCACTACTTTAGGCCTCTATAGTAATGGGAGCCTGGTTCTCTTGTTTTCCTTTGTTGGGCTAGAAAGTTATTAATCACGTGAGAGCTTCTTTAAAAACTTTACCTATTAGTGCTACGGCAGATGTTTTCGATCGCAGTTCAAACGAGTTATGTTTTCCGTCACTGTTGACTTGTTATGTTTTTCTTTCTTATCACTGTAATATTTGTTGGTATTAATTTTCTTTCTTTTCTTATTCACTGAAACTTATTTGCGCACTACCTGTGATGTGATGTTCTGTTAGCTTTATTTAATGCACTATTTTCGTTATCATTTTAGCTGTGCGTGTTTGAAAAGAAATGTATTATATGTCGGTTCTCACAACATAATAGTTTGTTTACCTGATAAACTAATATTTTATTCACTCATTCCTTATTTACTTCTTCCTCAAAGACCTCGTTTCTCTCTTATTTCATCCTTCTTTATTAGTTATCTGATTATATTTATATTTTTCATTCAAGACCCTCATTCTTGCCCTTTGTCTTTTCTCATCTCCCTTTTCATCCTTCTTCGGGTCCTCACAAAGTCGTATTTTGGTCACATCCTCTTTGGATATAATTGGGTTCCTTTCTATGGTTGTAGGACCAAAGTACGTATGGAAAAAGTTCGTATGCATAAAGTTCGTACGCAATTGTTCGTAAGCAAATGTTCGTAAGGGATAAAGTTCGTTTGAAAAAAGTACGTACGAAAAAGTTCGTACGCTAAAGTTCGTATGCAGATGTTCGTATGGTACGTATGTACGTATGTAAAATATTCGTCACGAGCTAACCTAACCTAACCTAACTTAACGCGTACGAACATTTTTCTAACGAACATTGGCACGACGAACATTTAACCTTACGATTATTTTTTTCCATTACGATTTCTTTCCATTATGAACTTTTGACATGAAGAACTTTATACCCTACGTACTTTATCTTGACGTACTTTAGGCACACGAACTTTATCCTACGAATTATTGCCATACGAAGTTTTTCTATACAAACTTTTGTCCGGAACCCTTTTTCTATACCGAAAAAGCCGTGCGATAATATAAATACAACAAATCTGTTTACTCACTTCTTGTTTTCATTCCTTTCATCTATTGTTAGGTATCATCTTCTCGCTCTTCTAGTCCTTCGCCTCTTGGAACACCTCAATAGGTAGCTCTTCTCTCTTGTCCTTTTCGAGTTTAATTCGTACCCATCCTAAGGCAGGGAAGAGATCCCTTTCTCTTACCAATAATTTTATTCTCTCTCAAAGACCTTTTTGAGTTCCTTTTTCTAGTCTTTTATCTTGACTCGATCTTTCGTGCCATGCAAATATTCCTCATCTAACACGTTATTTCTAAAAAATGAATTAGTTTCTTTATAGACCCAAAATAAGCGCCAAATCATGTATATATGACAAATATCAAGCAGATGAATGCAGTGCTTCCACGAGACACAAGTGAATTGGCGTAAGGTACGTGTTAGGATTCGTGTCTAAAGCCCGTCCTGCTTTGTGATGTGATTCAGCGAATGTGTTGAGGCTGCGGGAGGTAGGTGGTGTGCTAGGCTGTGTTGTGTTGTGTTATATTGTGTGTGTGTCTGTGTGTGTGTGTGTGTGTGTGTGTGTGTGTGTGTGTGTGTGTGTGTGTGTGTGTGTGTGTGTGTGTGTGTGTGTGTGTGTGTGTGTGTGTATGTGTGTGTGTGTGTGTGTGTGTGTGTGTGTGTGTGAGTGTATGTGAGTGTATGTGTGTGTATGTGTGTGTGTGAGTGTGTGTGAGTGTATGTGTGTGTGTGTGTGTGTGTGTGTGTGTGTGTGTGTGTGTGTGTGTGTGTGTGTGTGTGTGTGTGTGTGTGTGTGTGTGTGTGTGTGTGTGTGTGTGTGAGGATGTGCCCATTTCTTTATAATTGCTATTTTCTGATTCTTCTGATTCTCTGATTCTTTTCTTTCATAATCAGTAGTATGTTCTTGACTAACATGCTTCACACAATAACGGAAATTGTGCTATATCCATTTTTTCTATATCAACAACTAAATCACGATAACACACACACATACACACACACACACACACACACACACACACACACACACACACACACACACACACACACACACACACACTCCATTGCATCAATACATTCCTTTCTGATAAACATTAATTTTACGTTAACACAAAGTTACTCGTACATTAATTGAGAGTGTTTGATTATATAGCATTTTTTTTTTTATATATATAAACAAAAAACTTTTACGAACATCAGACCACCACTCATCGCACTTCTCTCTTCATGGAAGTGTTTGGATGTGCCTCCTATTTCATTTCTCTTCTCAGCCTTCTACAAACCCTTACATTTCCCCTCTCTGCATGTCACAGTCACTTACGTTGCCTCGCCAAGTATTCCTTTCCTGGTGCTTTGCCCTACTTTTCTCTATGCTTTCATTAATCTCGTTCTTGATTGAGGTGAAGAGGGCAGAGGTCAGCTCGTAATGAATGAGCGAAGGTAGGCGGTTCAAGGTCGTTGGGTGACAGATTAGCATGGCAAGGTTTAGTTTATTATAATGAGAAGAGATAATATAAGTGGTAACTGGCAGGGATGAATGTGTTTAGGGAAAAAAAAGGTCGAGGTTGTCATAAATTTTTCTCATTTTGAATCCGTCAAGTGCGTGAGTTCTGTTCTTGACACCACGCTTCCAGTAGGGCGCTTTTCTGCCCAACCTCAGGGAAAAAAGAGGATTTATATGACTTTCTTTATTTAGAAGCCTTTGGAATTATTTTTTTTCCATATTTTTTTCTCTATTGTATTCACAGGGATATTTAAAGAAAGAAAGAAAAGAAGTTAGTGATAGGTGGGAAATAATAGATGTCACGAAATCTTTAACTTTCGAAAATATGTGAGCATGAACTTCTTAAAACTTCTTAAACCCTTTCATTCCGGGAAAGTTAAATATTGTGTTTGAGTTACAGTAATGTATGCAGACTGAGAGTCATAGTATTTTAAAGCCAAATAACACATGGTAAATAGGAAATAAACTCTCGGAGGTCAGAACATTTATTTAAGAGTTACGAGGTCTTTATCCAGTCGAGCCACACACCTCCCTTTTGTATGCGAGAAAGTGTTGGGCGCTGAGAATTGGGAGGAGGCGGCGCAGCAGGAGGGGAGGACGACAGGCACAGCAAGATGAGTACGCCGGCAAGGTGGAAGGAAGGAAGGAAAGAAAGACATTATGGATTATAAAAGAGTGTGATGGATGCGAGTGTTTTCTCCGCAAAAGAAAGAAAGACTAATGGAGGAAAACGTGAGAGGGAGGGCGGAATGAAGGAAGGCAGAGTGAGGTATGGAGGAAAGAAGAGGGGGAAGAAAGACGAAAGTCCGACCAGAATACTGTCAGGAATACAGTTCTCACTACTTTTAGGATATTGCGACCCTTTCAGTAACGACTAAACTCTACTTCACACAAGCTATGATATTACCAATTCTGGCTGACTAAACAATCTGTGGCTTAGGGAATATGGATGGATGTTGCTGAACAAAATGCTTCTCCCACCCACCAGGGGAACAAAGAACAAAAGCACTTCAGATGCAGTGCAGAACTCATCACCACTCATGCATGTAAAGAGGAACCATGTCTGGGAAACGCATGATCGGCAATGTGTTAAAAGCCGTTAATGGTCTGGGAAACATATGTATATATATATATATTATCAAGGGAGATGTCTGTAATCTTTAGGAAGAGGTTGAAAATAATATTATTTCGTCAACGAACATTTATGAGGAATCTTTTACGTGATAATAAATAAAATTATAAGAAAAGCTTAAGGTATCAATGCTATCGGTGTTTTAAGTTTTAAGACAAATGCAAATCTTGAGTCACTCTCTCACCATGTTTCACAAGACTCTACTTAGTAATCAGGGGAGGCGGTGGCCTAGTGGCTAGCGGTTGGGCATACCAACTCAGAGTCCCGAATTCGAGCCCTGGCACGCGCTGGCT
>JAPQNM010000003.1:23451494-23461494 GCA_029783475.1 Metacarcinus magister | reverse complement strand
TGTAGTAGTCACCTGGGAATTAGGGATGAGAGAGGGAGAGAGAGAGAGAGAGAGAGAGAGAGAGAGAGAGAGAGAGAGAGAGAGAGGAGAGAGATGAGAGAGAGAGAGAGAGAGAGAGAGAGAGAGAGAGAGAGAGAGAGAGAGAGAGAGAGAGAGAGAGAGAGAGAGCAGAGCGAGAGCGGGAGAGAGAGCGAGAGAGAGAGAGAGAGAGAGAGAGAGAGAGAGAGAGAGAGAGAGAGAGAGAGAGAGAGAGAGAGAGAGAGAGAGAGAGAGAGAGTTAAAAAGACAGACAGAGACAGACACACTCCATACATAACGGGAAGACCTTAAGGCAGATTTGCTGAGCCGAAAATTCTGGTACTCGGCCAAATCGACCGATAAACAAAGCGATTTACAAATGACGACCAGCGATTCCTGTTCCACAAAGCCAGACGGAAATTTTCTCTTATGTGTCGCCTCGTGTGTTCCGGAGGGAGTACGACTTGCTCTCTCTCTCTCTCTCTCTCTCTCTCTCTCTCTCTCTCTCTCTCTCTCTCTCTCTCTCTCTCTCTCTCTCTCTCTATCTCTTCTGCTCTGTCTGTCTGTACTAAAGAATTACCTGTCTGATTCTCTAATATCATACACATCAATAACATAGGTATGCTTCTTTCTCTCTCGTCTCTGCGTCTCTCTGCTGCATCTCATCTCTCTCATCGGTTCTCTCTCATTCATCTTTCTGATGATCTCATCTCTGACCATCTCCTCCTCTCCCATTCATCTCAATCCCCCCCCCTCTCTCTCCTTCCAATTACTCTATCTCCGGCTCTCCCTCCCCCATTCTTTTCTCTATACACTCTCTCTCTGCTCTCTCTCTCTCTCATCCTCCTCCTTGCTCTCTTCTCTCCTCATTCCTCACCGGTCATCGCTTCTCCACGCGCTTTTGTCGCAGGATCCTCGGATGCGGTCGTCGGCCGGGTCCGCGTCTGCGTCCTCCAGTCTCCCGCCTCCGGGCACTCATCTTCTACGCATCGGCTCTGCTGCCTCTCCTGATTTCTTTTTCCCCTCCCATTTTCCATCTTCCTTTTTTTTTCATTTTTCCTTCTAAGCACTCTATCCCTCCCCTCTCCCCTTCTCTCGAGCCCCTCTCGTCATCGCTCTCCTCGCTCCTCATCTCTCCTCTCCTCTTCCCGGCTCTCTCCCCATCCCTCTCGGTCTCCTCTTCCTTCCTCGCGACTCTCGTCTCGGTCTCCAGCATACCGCTCTTTCTCCCCCGTCCGTCCCCGTCGTCCTCCCGCATTCTACCGCTCAGCACCTCTCGAAAAACCCACAACCTTGCGCTCTCACACCACTTCTCCTCCAAACCTCCTCCTCTCCCTACTCTTCATTCCCCTCGTCCTCTCACCGCCGTCCATTCCTCTCTCGCTTCCTTCTCTTTTCTCTCCCTCCTCCCTCCTTCTTCTCCTCCAGGCGTCTCTCCTCCGAGCTCTTTAACCCCACACTTGACCTTACCCAAGCCAAACCCACCCACCCAACACCCCTACGACCCCCACCCCTCTTTTCGAACCAACCATTATTTTCCATACACCCATACACATCACACCCCCCACCCCCCACTCACAACCACACATCCCAAACCCCTTTACAACCCCTCCCACAACGAAACTCACACAAACCCACACACTCTAACCACACTACCCTTCTCTTTACTAAAAAAATAAAACAAAAACAAAAAGAGCAAAAAAAAACAACAAAGTACAACTTCTCTCTCCTTCGGGTTTAAAGCAGTCGTTGAAGCCCGCTCGCGCATCTCCCCTCGGTGCTCTCTCTCTTCCTTCTCCCTCCGGTCCTCTCTCTTAAAGTTCGCTCGGTCCTATCAAATGTGGGGGGGCCGAGAACAATCTCTCTCTCGTCACCTCACTCACGATATCCAACCACTCTGGCCTCCGTCATCCTCGAAGGAGGATTATTATAAAAAAATAATTTAATACTCACATCTCTCACCTCTCCTCTCACTTCCTCTCAATAACTTCGCCTCTCGTTCTCTCTCTAATCTTCTCAACTCCTCTCCACAATCAATAAAAATCATGACGAAATCCTCTCTATTCGTCTATCTCAACATTCGGTCCTCTCTCCTTCTCCTTCTCGCTCTCTCCCTTCCCCCTCTTGCTCACTCGCTCTCAGGATACTCTCCTCATCCTCATCAAGAGTCTCTTCGCCATCAATAGCTACACCATATAACTCACATTAATTCTTCAAATTCGTCAACCTAAAATCATAAGTCCAATACTCTAGCATTAAGAAGAAAATATCTTCAGACTCAAAGTCACAGACACGTCTCACCTCGTCTCTCCCTCCGTCACGAAAACTCATCAATAAAAATCTCCATCGTGACCGAGTCAAAAGTATATCTTAGACTCATATACAGAAATACTACCAACACTCAGACCCAACCATCAAATATCATCTATAAAGAAACAGTCACACCGACTACAAACCTTCAAAACACAGTCCTCCCACTCCTCTTCTCTATCTCATCCTCGTGAGCGGCTCGGCTCCCTGCTCCGCTCATCGTCTCGACTCTCTCCTCCTGGCGCACATCTGGCCTTCAGTCGGTCGATGCTTTCATGTTCTCGTCTCTCCCTCTCTCGTGCATGCGTCCAGCTCGTCACGTCAGTTCATCGCATTCCTTCTCGATTGCTCTCTCTCTTGCTACCCTTTCTCGACTCTTTCAGGATTCGGGTCCGATCGTGGCTATCAGGTCTCCAGGTAGTGGTCGCTCTCTCCCTGAACGTCTCCGGGGGTCGGGACTGCTCCGGAGCTCGTCCTTCTCACGGCTCAAGAGCTGTCCCCGTAGAGTCTTCTCTGGACTCCGTTCAGGTACCCTGTCCGTCCTAGGGGGTCGGACGGTCAATCCCTAGCGTAACTTCCTCTTCCGTTGTCTACTCTCCCCACCTCTCTCGTTTAGGGAGTTCACCTTGCTTCGTTCCGTGCTGCCTACGTCGGAACCCCCGGTCTCTTTTCACGCCCTCTCCTCTCGCTGAGTCTCTCTCAGCTCCGAAGAGAACTCCTCGCTGCTCGTCCCGCCATTTCTCATCTCTCTAACTCTGCTCTCCGCGTCGTCCTCGCCTGTCCCACCCGTCGTCGGGGTCTCCTCTCATCCGTCTCTCGATCTCGTTATCGCTTCATCTCCTCACTTCTCGGCTCTTTACCAGGTCCCCGGGTACGCTTCCTCTGGGATCCGCTCTTCCTCGCCAGACGCACATCAGCGATCTTTCAAACATCCGCGCCGTCTCACTTTGTGCCTTCGATCTTTGACTCCTTCCATTCGTCTCTGGCCCGGAGGTAGAGTCCGTACGCGTCTCTCTGCATCTCTCATCGACACCACCTCCGTCCGTGCTCCCTAGCAGCGTTCCTCTCGTGGTGATTCACTCTCTTCGTCTCACGCGGTTTCCGTAACTTCTGCTCTCATTTCGCTCTAGTTCTCTCACTGTCTCTGCCTTTTCGCTCCTCCCTAGCTCTGTCGCCGAGCTTACCCCTGCTCCCGTCCCTTCACCATTTCTTCCTTCTCTCCGACTCTCTCTTCGTCCTTCACACATCCACTCTCTCACCGTCCTCATCTTCCGTGTCTCTTCTCTCTTCCTGCTCGCTCGTCTCTCCATTCTCCCTCTCTCCTTCATGGTCTCAATCTTCAGCTCCTGAAAGGGGTCTTCTCTCTCATCTCCTGTCTCTTTGCTCCTCGTCCTCCCATCTATGCTTTCCTCGCGCTCTCTCTTTCACATCTCTATGTCTCCACTCTTCATCCTCATACGTCCTCCGTATCGTTAACACCGCGCATCATAGCACCTCTACTTCTGACTCTCCGTCCTGTTCTCCTCCCATGTCGTACTCATCCCTACAAGCGTACTCTCTCCCCTCTGTCTCTCCGCTCTCCGTCTCGCCGATGTCATTCTTTCTCATTCCATCTATTCTCCCCGTATCCTCATCTCGCTCTCTTCTTCTGCACTAACCAGCCCAATCCCTTTCGGTCTCGGTCACCTCTCTGCCGTCTAATCGTCAGTGTCTCTTGCCTACTCTCTTCTTCTCTCCGCGCTCTGTCCGTGCTCTCGCTCTCCATCAACCCCCTCTTCGGGCAGACGTTCTCCGCTGTGATCGTCTCAGACCTTGCGCTACATCGGCTAGTGCTTGTCCCCTACTCTCTTCTGGGTTGCAGGCATGCTCCCTTCTCCTCTCCGGGTCTACTCCTCCTCTCCTGTCCTACTCATCAGCTCGCCCTCCTTGAGAAAATCATCCAGCGTCTTCACTGAAACTCGTCTCCTGTTATCCAGTTTGCTCTCCCTTTCTCCCCTCCTAGTCGGACGTTCCTCACGTGCAGGTATTGCGGGTGGTCTCGCCTCTTCTTGTGTTCATCTCTCGTACTCCTCGATCTCTCTCCTCCTCCTCTCTCCTCTCCCTTCCCTCTCCCTTCCCCACTCTTTGCTCCTCGTCTCCTGTCTTCCTTCACTCCATCTGCTTCTCTACTGAGTTCTCGATCTCTTCCTCTCACTCCTTCTCCTCTCGACTCACATCTCTTCTCCTGCTCTCCTCACTATCTCTCTCACTCTCACTCACTTCTCTTCTATCATTCATAATATCCATCCTCGGCGGTCTGCCATGTTGGTCCGTTGCGTCGGGTGCGTCCAGTGAATTTCACTCTCGGACGCCGTCCCGGAGGGGTGGAATCCATCTCACCTTCTCCTGAGCACTTGACGTCTTCTATGGTTAATTGATCCCACAGCCTCTTCACATCGGGGTCAGAGTGTCAATATCTCCCGATGTGTTCTCAGTCTGCTCGTCCTCGGGCTTCTCTGTATCGTCCTCTTCCGTCTGCGGTTCGTTTCTCTCCTTTCCACTCTCATCTCATCTCTCTGCTACTCATCACCTGGTAATCCCTAAAGGGCATCTCATGCGGATCTCGTCTCTCTCACGGACGCCACTCTTCTAAAACAATTCACTCGATGACGTCCCTTCACTTCTTCGCTCATTGATCTCATCGATCCTTAGACATTCGGCCTTCCGCGCTGTCCAGCTCCTCTACTCGTCATCCCTCCCTCCGTCCCCCTCATCGCTCCGGCTCCCCCTCCGCTCTTCTCTCGCTCTTCGCGTCCCGTTACTCCTGACTCTATAAGCGTCCGCCCCTCGCTTCAGCTCTCCCTCAACCCCTTCTTCATCATCCGTTGTTCTCCTGCTCTAGCTCTGCTTCTTCTCTCTGTCCCTCCGCCCCTTTTTTTCTTTTCTTTTTTTTTCTTCATCTATCCTTCTCGACTGGTCGGTGGGTTCTTTCATAGTCTCCCTCGTGATCCGGTCGGTACTGGTTTCGCTTTGGGGGTTTCGCCGTTGCCCGGCCTCTCCGTTCCCGATCCTCTCGCGGGGGCACGCCTCGTCTCGAGATATGTATCTGTCACGTCCTTTCCGGATCTCCGATCCTCGGGGCTGCTCGTATGTCGTCGCTCATCCGGGGCTTCTCATAACACTCCACTTCCGGCTCTCGTCCGCGTCAACATCTCCAACTCACCCCACGGCTACATTGGCCTGTCTGCATTCGGCTCGTTCGTCTCCACCGGAGGCTCACCGTCTCAGGGGCCTGAAGCTCGGTCGATCAGATCACGGGGGGTGCAGTCTCCGACGGTCGTTCTCGCCCTCGGGCGCGTGCGTTGTCGTCGCCATGCACCCTCGGGTTCTGCGCGTCGACGCAGTCAAATCCGATGGTGCCGTCAGCAACCTAGTGGTCTCAGCCTCTCTACGATATAATCCTCAGAATGCAATCAGCCCGGATGGCCATTCCTTTCGCTTCCGAAAGCGATTTGACTTTTCTCCATCTCGCCTCTCTCCTCGTCTTTTCCTAGTGTTCCGTCATGTCTCTTTCTCCTACTCTCTCTCCCCCTTCATCTTTTCTTATATCGTCTCCTGATCCGTCCTTCATCCCTTTTTCTCGGAGTCGGTCCCTCCTCTCGGCCTCTTCTCATCATTCCCCTTCGTCTCTCTCTCCCCGTGCATTCCCGTCATAAGGCCGTCTTTCTACATTTCATTCCTCTTCTTCTTGCGCTTCCCCCTCTCCCACTCCCCTCATCCTCTTCCGGTTTTTAAATTGCCGTTTTTCCCCACCCCCACGCATCTAATCTTTCCCCTCCCCCACCCTCCACCCTCGCATCACTTTCTTCCTTTCGTTCCTTGTCCCTTTCTATTGCGCCCGTCTCTTCTGCTTCCTTTCGCCCCTTTTCTCCTCTTTCTGGTTTCAGCTTCTCCTCTCTCATTCGTTCGCAGCTTCTCTGTGGCCTACCCCTCCTTCTTCTCTCTACTCGACTCAGTTCGTATCTACTCCTCCTCCTTCTTCTTTATAATCTTTCGTCTCTTTACTTTTCTCTTCTCTCTCCTTTTTCATCCTCAGCTCTTTTTCTTTTTCATCTCTCCCCTCCCTGTCTTTCTCCTCTCGGGACTCTCCCCGCTTCTTCCCCCTTCCCCTCTTCCTTTCTCGTCTTCCTTCTTTCCCCTCTCATTTTCCCCCTTACTTTCTATTCTCTCCCTTCCCTTCATCTCTTCTCCCGATTCCCCTCCCCCCCTTAGTCGTCTTCTTTTGCTCTCCTTATCTTCTCTTCTGCTTCCCCTCCCTTTCCATCCCCCTCTTCGCTCCCCCCCTCCCCCCTCCCCCGCGCCTACCACTTCTCTCCCCCCCCTTCCTCTCTCCCCTTCTTTCTTCTGCTCCCTTTCCTTCCGTCCGTGCGTTTTCCGTGTGACTCTCTCTTCCAATCCTCTCTCTCTCTCCCCGCTCTTTCCCTCTTCAGTTCCTCGCCGACTTTCTCGTCTTATCCCTCCATCCTTTCTTTTTCGTTCGTCCACCCCCCCCACTTTGCTTCTCCCCCTTCTCCTCTGCTTCTCTCGCTTTCTTCCATTCCTCTTCTCTGTTGCTTTTTGCTCCCCCAGCTCTTTTCTTTCTGTGGTAATCCTCTTTCTTTCGTCCGTTTCCCCCCTTCTTTCCTGTATGAGTTCTTTCTTCCTCCCCCCCGTCCTCGAGGTCTCTTCTTCTTCTCCCTCTTCTTTCCTCAGTCCCCTCTCCTTTCTCTCATCCTTGCTTCAGGTCGTTCCTTCCCTTTCCTTTCATTCTTCGGTATCTACTTCTCTCGATCCCTCCCACCATATCCCCCCCTTCTCGATCTCTGTCTTTTATTTCTGCCTCTTATCGTTCCCCCTCGCTCTCTGACCTTCTTTCTTTTCTTTCTTTTCCTTTTCTTCTGTGCCTCGTTTCTCATCTGTCTCTATCTCTGCTTCTTCTTTTCTTCCTCTCCCCCCCTTCTTCTTTTTCCCCTTCTCCCCTGTTTATTCCTTCTTTCCTCCCGCCACTATTCCCCCCCTTTCATCTCTCTTTCTTTCCCTATCCTTTCCTAATCCTCCACCTTTCATCATTCCCTCTCTCCCCCTTCCCTCTCTCTTTTTGGCTTCTTTGCTCCGTCAACCACCCCCTCTCCCTTTAATTATTCTTTTATCTTGCCTATCTTTTTATATTTCTTTATAATCCTGTGCCTTTTCCTTTTCTTCTTCTGTTAATTTATTTATACAATTTCTCTCTTTTCCTTTCTGTTTCTCTTTTTGTTAATTGTTTTTCTTTTTAGCCGTGACCGCTTCTTGTTTTCGTTCCTCTTTTATTACATAAAGTTCTCTCTATGACTCCCTTTTACTTTTTTCTCTTTCTTCCCTTTCTTTCCCTAGTCCTCTTGTAAAAATCTCTCTCTTTGCTCGCCTCTTTGCTGTCCCTTCCCTATTCTCCCTTTTACATTAAATTGCTAAGGTTTTTACTCTTTTAATCTTTCTTTCTCTTTATATGGTAGTTTAAATATATTAATATTTTATTTTATATTTAAATCTTCTTTTTTTTTTTCTTTATTTTTATTTTTTAACACCAAAAATTCTTTTTTTTTTTTTTAATTTCCCTCCTTTCTGCGGGCTTGTATTTAATCATTTTTCTTTTAAAAATAAATTACTTATGTCATTGTTGTCGTTTATATTATTTTAATGCTACAAATTTATCGTTTCCGAGTGCCCGCCGAATCGTCGGCGACTATCATGAGCTCAATCCTGTGACCCGCAACTTCCTAATGCAATCCTTACTCGGGTCCCTTCCCGTCACCACTCAAAGATCAAGAGACAATCGCTCCATATGCGGACACGGCCTTACTAACCCAGGGGCTCGTGATCTAAAGAGACCATCGCATGCTACTTGCTCTGCTGCATCCACCGAGTCGCCCAAGGTCCTCTAAACATATCTCTCGTCAAGACCCACACTACAGCGACCTACCCTCTACTAACGACCATCTACTACTGGACTCTCCTATACCTACCTCCATCACCATCACTGTCTGTTGGAGCATACACCGTCTCACTAAAAGTGGTCTGTGCCCTTGACCGAGCACACCGCTCCTAACTCCGCATCTACCCCAACAGAAGCTCAACAAGTCTACGAAGACAAACTACTGGCTCCGCCACATCAATAGATCGATATAACCGGGACCTCTCGGAGCCTGTAACTCCTCTCTCCTACTCAATCTAGATCACTTTACAGCCATTACGGTATCACCCTCTCTTCATGACAAAAATCTCCGTTCAACCTCTGCACGGCAAGACCCCCGTCTCCTCCGCCAACCTTCGACGCGTTGCGTCGTCATAACCTCACACGTTGTACCTCTATTACACTTACAATCGCGTCTCTCAAACTCTCCTTCGGGTTCAGGTTTCCGGCCAACCGACGGACTCGACGCTCTCATCTCCTTCTGCTCCTTACGTCTTCGGACTCCCTCTGCAATCCTCGCGCAATCTAGATGGTTTTAAAATCTCTTCAGGCTACCAAGCCATGCTCTCGTTCAGGGGGGGGACAATTAGTAGGCTATCCCAGAGTTTTCAGGGAATTCGTAATTGCTCACGGACGTCACAATCCCTTCCAATACCAACTCTCACACTTGCCATATTCAATCTAATCCGCAAAAATTCAATACCCAACGCTCTATCGCTGTCCCTCAAGAGGTACGCTCGCAAAGCGGCTCGAGAGCGGTCAAGTTGCATCTTCTGATCAAAGGGCACAATCTCGGCGTGGATCTTCAAATTCTTTCTTGATATCAGGATGTATCTAAGAAATCTCAGCATTAGTCGCAATTCAGTGTACACGTTCTAGGTTTCTACGAGGGGTTGGTCTAAAAAAGGTTTTATATAGTTATCGGGAGGATTTACAACGTTCCCATCTGTTCTTTGACAATTCGAAAATAAAATATCACGATGAAATGGGGCATGCCCATCACTTTCTCTCTTCGTCATGTATCTCATCTCGTTATTCTGCAGACCCTCCTTCGGATAGAATTGACCCTTTAGGGGCGTCATACTATCTCTCTCAATTTGCTCTTCCTCTTGCTTTCGTCTAGATTCTGCAAGTGGGCTCGACATCTAATCTCTCCCTTCCCAAACTCTCCGCCGTCTCTCGCTCACTCTTGCTTTGCCAGTTTACTATCGTGTCGTTGTAAAAAGAGTCTTGCTTCGTCTATATGTACTCGTTATAATCAAATCACTGAACTCAGACCTCGTGATTCTCCCTCGTATCTCTTATCTCGCCAACTTCGAAATCCTCCGAGATCCTACTGGTCTCCGATCAATCCACTCATCTTTAACCTCATCTCCCCTCTTGCGAATTCCTCATCATCTCCTGTCGGTCAAATTCAGTGCATCTGCAATCCTTCCTCTTCTTACTCTCTCTCCGCAAACGCTTTCTTGCCGTCTCCAATCATCTACATTCTTTCAGTTCTCGGTCCAGGATCCAGTTATTCTCTGCCATCGCTCGTCTCTTCTCTCCACTCATCCTCCTCTTGCCATCTCCACTCGTCCTTGCGAGTCATATGCTATCCCTCCCTCATCTACAGTCAAATCACCTCTCAAACTTCTTCCTCTCACTCGCACGTAGCGCTCTCTCTCTGTCTCATCTCTATTGAACGTGCTCGCGTCGTCGATT
>JAPQNM010000003.1:23436483-23446483 GCA_029783475.1 Metacarcinus magister | reverse complement strand
TAATTATAAGTTCGTGTGTGTGTGTGTGTGTGTGTGTGTGTGTGTGTGTGTGTGTGTGTGTGTGTGTGTGTGTGTGTGTGTGTGTGTGTGTGTGGTGGTGAGAGAGTGTGAGAGAGAGAGAGAGAGAGAGAGAGAGAGAGAGAGAGAGAGAGAGAGAGAGAGAGAGAGAGAGAGAGAGAGAGAGAGAGAGAGAGAGAGAGAGAGAGAGAGAGAGAGAGAACTGTACAAGAAGACTAGATAAAGCACTTTTATTGCTAACACTTTTTTATCTTAACACCCACAAATATGCACACGCACAAAAAAAAAAAACTTAGTGAATGATATTCCCTCTTTTGCAGAATTACCAACACCGCAGCCATCCTCTTTGTGCCGCTACATCGTTACCAATAATGCAATAAGTATACCAATATCTTAACATCATATTACATTCTTACAAATATTGTTACAATCACCACTACATTGTGTTTCAGTTGTTGCAGAGTTAATGACGCTTTAAACCCTCTGTCTACCGTTGCAGTATTACAAACGTTATAAAAAAAATATTAGCTGCTTGCTCTGTACAGGGGCCTTATCCGCCCATGTATGGAGTATGGCTCTCATGTCTGGTGGGGTTCAACTTACACAGCTTTATTAAACAGGATGGAGTCTAAAGCTTTTCGTCTCATTAACTCTCCTCCTCTAACTGACTGTCTCGATTCTTTAAGTCACCGACGCAATGTTGCATCTTTATCTATCTTTTACCGCTATTTTCATGCTGAACTTGCTAACTGCATTCCTCTCCCCCTCCCGCGGCCTCGCTGCACAAGACTTTCTACTTCTTCTCATCCCTATTCTCTCCATCTTCCTAATGTAAGAGTTAACCAGTATCTTCACTCTTTCATCCCTTACACTGGTAAACTCTGGAACTCTCTTCATGTGTTTGTTTTTCCACCTGCCTATGACTTAAACTCTTTCAAAAGAGGAGTGTCAAGACACTAATGTTATACGAACTCCACCCCTTACGTTATTCCTCCTACTGTCCTTTTTGCAGTGTCTGGCGACACGCGGTATTTTTTCTAAACGTTTTTGTTTTTCCTTGGCCAGTGCCCTTTTAATGTAAAAGAAAAAAAAAGTCTCAAACCACACAAAAATACAAATTTTACTTAATAATAACATCATCTAAACATGTAAATACTCAGAAATAACGCTGCAACCCTTCCGCCTAAAGTAATTATATTTACGCCCTTAACGCTCCAATGATACCAAAGCTTTACTTATTTCAGCGACTGTCAAAGTGATATCATATAACCAAACTACAGATAAACAAAATAAATAAAACTAAAAGTCACAAAAACATCATTATCATACACAGATTGAAAAATGCGTTTTTATTACAAACCTAACCGATTCTAAAAAAAAACGGACTAAATAGTATATAAATAATTAAAATTAACTAATCCCAAGAGGAAACAACGGTACCAAGAAATGTAAGGACAACAAACAGGCAATGAGCCGACGACCTGTAGGCTGCAGGGAGCGAGCGAGCTGCACTCCTGACCCACAGCTCACGACCGGAAGTAGAAAAAATGAGAAAAAAATCAGGCGTTGCTCATATTCCTTCTCTTTATATCGTATATTTCAGATAGGAGTAGCAATGAGTGTGCAAGAAAATAAACTGAATACACTACCTAAGATATGACCATGAGAAACACTACTACTAAAAAATAAAAAATAAAGTAAATTAGATGGGATGGTTAAATAGATTGCTGCATTATGTAGTGCGTGGCAACAGAGTGAACCTCTACCCTTCACCTCGGCAAAAACCAGATCAGATATCACCACTGGACGGTCAGAATCACGCGACACACTACATATGAATCACTTTACATGACACTACCAGTTTATTAATTCAGAAATAGACACATACTGACATGCGAACACCCGAGAGCGATTTAATTTCACCAATGATACTATGTGCGAGAGAGAGAGAGAGAGAGAGAGAGAGAGAGAGAGAGAGAGAGAGAGAGAGAGAGAGAGAGAGAGAGAGAGAGAGAGAGAGAGAGAGAGAGAGAGAGATTCATGATTCGTCTCCATACCTGACGAATAACATCACAGAACTGTTTCACATAAACTAGATTTTTTTTTATGGACGATTTGATTGCAGGAATATGGCAAGCTATGGCAAGGCCGAGACTTCTTATGGCAACTGATACAAATTTGATGTGAGTGGCTGCCTCTCGAGTTATATTAGATAAAAAATTGCTGAATAACACACACAAGAAATTAAATTATATGTAACTAAAACGCATGGGAATTAGTATAAGAAAATTTATATAATATTTCGATCCAGGACCTATGTAGCATTTTGCACCAATGTTCTGATAAATACCGTAGGACAATTAATGTATTATTGTTTCTAGCATAGCACAACATAATTACCTTTTATTTTCACCATATCACAACAAATTTACCTTATTCTCTAAGTTCATTGTTATTATCAAATTCATATAGAAAAAGGTTTTAAATCAACTCCATTCTACTTACACAACTTTTGTATTGATATTTTAGTGTAGCAGAGCACCGGCGGCTGGTGTGGTCGAGTTAGCGTATGAGACGAACACCAGCCCCTCACATTGGACCCTAAAAAGAGGAACCCAGACCCTAACGTTAAAGCTAACAAGTAACTGTAGTCCTGTCCCTACGCAAACCTGTTATCACGTGCTATTTTATTGTTATTAAATGATACTTAAATGTTATTGAATGCAGCACTACTGGCAGTGAACATACTTCTAGTGCAATTTTATCGTACGCAATTGAATATAAAATACCAGTGAGATATGTTACTGGACTTTGAAAGCGATAAAATGTCAACACATTCCCACACAGAGCCTTTCTATCACTCCACATTATCTACTGCTCTTTCACATGCAACTTTTAACATCAAGGATAGAAGAAGAAAACAAAATTAGAACCCCCTCGGCTTTGGTATAAAATGGAGCAAGTGAAGACAGATGTCACAAAGTTACCTTCCGATCATGACAACACTGTTACCCCATAGAAGTAACTAATAAACTAAAAACGATTAAGTATATACAGAATTATCATGTCCTGAGGAATAGTCTATTATGGGCATTAAAGAAAACCAGATATACAAAGAGAGAGAGAGAGAGAGAGAGAGAGAGAGAGAGAGAGAGAGAGAGAGAGAGAGAGAGAGAGAGAGAGAGAGAGAGAGAGAGAGAGAGAGAGAGAGAATTTGCTCTTTACCCAGCCGCGTTTCTTAATAAACAAATAGAACAACATTATATCATACATTACTGTGACTATTTATTTCATCTCCAGATCTATACCGTCTCATAAATCACTAATTACTCTGCATTGAAAAGTAAGACTTGCAAACACAAAATAATCGATAACTTCTACGGAGTCTGTATCGCCAAATAGCTTGATAGCCTAGCCTAGCCTAGCCTTCACTTAACTTCAGTACTGTAAAAGCATTATTTATTTTAATCGTTGTCATTCGTTTATATGTATTATTATTCTTAAAGATTACAATATAACGATCAATAATTTGGCTTAATGAAAATTGAGATGAGAAACTATACAAACAGATCGATTGTTTCACGTATTGTCACAACACTCAGTAAAGCCAAATGACGTCGTAGATGCGATTGTGAGTGAACGAGAGGCGAGGTGCTGTATTCATAACAGGGAATTTGCCATCATTATGTGAATTTTTCAAGTTGAAAACCAGTAATGGACAAGAGATATAGAGTGAAAAAAAAAATAATAACACTATAACGCCGAGAGATGTAACTAGCAAACTTGACACGAGCAGATTTATCAGAGGCGAATGATAATTCCTTGAGAGGTAAGTGCATTTTGATTTCTTACCTTACCACATCAGTAACCCGTCGTGTCGTATTTCACAACACTTGTCATACCTTATAGGAATTCCTTGTACTCTAAATAATTACAGTCTCTATACCTATTGAATATAACTTCTGTAATTAAACTAACTTTAGCAAATTGAATCCATCCAACTTTATATATGTTCGAGTCTAAATTGATCTTGGACTTTCCCGCCAATACACCAAGGTCTCTCACATTATTACTTTACTTGTCTAGTTTTCTTCGAGACCGTACTCATTGCGTCTAGTACGTTATCTAGTGACGGGTGCTTTAGTTTAAAAATGCCCTGCACTGTTACATTTTGAGGTGATCGATGACATGGCGATGGTAAGTACTTTGAATTGCTGTGAGACTGTTTGTTGTAGGAGTTGGTTCGATCTGAGGAATTATGGTTCAGGTGTTTAAGAACGTGCAGGATCGAACAACACTCGAGTAGGTGGTTTGTTGGCCAGTAAGAGGGAGAATAGGCAACGGTAGACTTATGTCCTCTAGCCCCCTGCATCTGCTGTTGGGGTTGAGGGCTGAGCCTGCCTGCGCCACTGGCAATACTTTTCCTGGGTATACTATTATTTTTATTCTTACATGTTATTAATAATGACTTATTAACCCGATTTCCTAAGTAGTCCATTATTACTATTACTTGTTATTCTAATAATTAGGTATTTGTGATACCATTTCACTCCTGTTTATTAGCCTACTAATATTATTAAATGTCTAAATGATTATCCGGGGTATTATTATTGTTATGGCACTTGGCGTTAACACTGATGGGGAAAAAATCTGCTGGCAATCGAGATGACTATGATTGGTTATAATTCCCCATTACATTTCGTTTTCAACAATTCCGATTTCATAGTTAAGTTGTTATTTACTACGTCTATTAACTAAAAAAAAACAACACTTAAATTGTATTTTTAAATGCGTGTAGTGTCCCTTCACATTTCCCTGTAACTCCAATAACATTACCACGTAGCAGTATTTTGTCGTTGAATGTAGCAAACAACACCCCTTGCGCCATCCCATCAGTGAAGAATTTAAAGATAATAGACTATTCTTTGCCATAATTTGTTTTTGAAACTAGTGGTATAAACAAAAAATCAAGGTACAAGGTCACCTGCCAATGTCATAGCCAAAATTATCTTATATTTCTAATTGCATTGATGTTTTCATGCTGGTGACAATATGCTGAATAACCTCTTAAAATAGCCATTCTCAACCTCCCCACCTGGTCACAGTACCTTTAAACGAATGTAAGCAAACAGCGGCCATTGCATTGTGAGAAATTTGTGATATAGGTGCAATGATGAATACTAATTTGCAAGCTAAATAAGCTGGGGGATTATTGCATCTCATACCGTCCCTGACGTCATTTACTAACGTACTCATAAGAACAGCCTAGGACGCCCACAGCCCTGCACACACCACCACCACCACTATTATCACTTTACAAATAAATAAAAAAAAGAACTACCATCACTGTCTTTGGAAATATTACAAGGAAGATATGAATGCATACAGTTGAACCTAATCAGAGAGCCTAGGCATACAAGCTACAAAATTGAAACATTAAAACTGTACCTGCTAGACAAACCCATCCGCACACATCACAAGTCAACACGATACTAATCATTCATCAGAGAGGCGAGGAAACACCATGAACGCTGTGATTGGATAGCGGGAAACCGGCAGGGAGTTTGATTGGTGGAGCCTCATGGTGACGTAGTTGTGTGGTGGGTTGACGGTATTCAGCGCAGCGCCAGGCGTCCCTCAGGCCACTACTATCCCCCATAGTCTCCCTCTCAACACGCGCATATACTAATACTGTTAGATGCTGATTATTAATTCATTACCCTTAGATAATTAGTCCTTTATATTTTCGCAGTCATTGTCATTATTGTTATCGCGCTGCTTATGAATGTCTACGTAAGTTTTCCTGACGGACTGTTGATACTCTTGAGGAACACAAACCGTGTCACTGTGCTGAACCCATTCCCTTATATAATTGGCCATATACGAGCTGGGAACACAAGATTTGTAACCTATTAAATATACACCGAAATATAACCAAAAATATATGGTTATTCCAGCCTTATGCACCGAAATACCGTCAAGCCACACTGTCTGAACCTTGGTGGGATCATGCCAAACAGCACGATCCTGTCGAGGCGAACACACGCTGGGTGACACGCAACGCTATTGTGTTCACTGGTGTGGGAGGTGACAGGGCCAGTGATATCTCGAGAGTACGACTGACAAGGTGGATTACATTGTCATGTGATGTGACATCCACACACACACTAGGGTGAAGACATGGATCCAGGCGCTCACTAGGGCTGCCATGGTCAGCTTGTTGACCACTTCCCCCTCCCCTCCCTCAGCCTTCGTCTCGTGGGTTCTTCACCACAAGTCACCGCCGCCGTCTCGTGTGTACCATCGCTCCAAAAAGTATCTGAAAAATGGTGTGCGATGGCTCTCATACTGACAAGATTACCCTTGTTCTTTCGACACTGTTGGATTGGTATGCCTGAGTAGGCGTTGATGCCGGATCTGCTTATGATATCGGTTGTTTATATTTACAAATGTTTCTCTCTAAATAGCTATACGTTCTACTGTAAATTTTTTTTTATATTGCAACTGGTTTGAAAGCTGTATAATCATCATACTCATTATATATGTTGCTCGATATGGATCGCAGTATCAACGACTTGGTAGATGTGTCACAATGGCATTGACCTCAAACACTGTTGACACTCGCTTACCAAGTGAACAGCGTGTCACTGATTTGGTTCGTAATGACAGACATCCAGGATAATAGATAAGATTTTATTCAATAATAAAGTAGCTGCAATCTTCATTGGTTATTAAATGTAGTAATCTTGAAAGGAAACGCACTTCATGAAGATGCTTTATGGTGGATCAGATCTGATATTCGAAGTTTCGAAATGCATGTGACACTTCATCAAAGCTGATTTCGAGACTGGTGTGGTATTATATGGTCATGTTTTTCACCATGGAGACGACTCAGAACTCAGAAAGAAAACTTTTACGAGATGTCATCTTGTTCGATACCAATCTCCAGCAGTGCACACTAAATGCTAAATGAGTTATATGGCGCTAGGTTTACTCGAGTCTGAATTATTCGGTTTTCATAAATTACTCGGTTCGCCCATCACTAATATCAACCATGCAGGGCTGCCAACTTCACGTCCTGTCCTCTACCATTTATCAGAAACCTGCGTCCGATTTGTCTAAATGCTACCTCAGATTTTTTTCAGATACTTTTTTGAGCGATGGTACTTCCATACTACTCAACACCCCTGCCTGTCGCGTACTTCACTACAAGTCACCGCCGCCGTCCCCTGTGTATTTCACGACTAATCAACCGCTGCCGTCTCGTCTATACTACACTCGTTATCCCCCCATCACCCACAGTTGTTCGTCAGACCCACCAGTCTCCCACTAGTCTATATTACACCCACCAGTTGTTCTTCAGACTCACCTGACTCCATTCCCCTTTACTTAATTATTTTACATGCCTTTTTGTAATTTGTAAATTTTCAGCCTAACGGCTGCCTTAATGAATTAAATAAACTGCTTATTATTATTATTATTTTACACTTCTTTATTGGCTAATGTTGAGCAGTTGTAAATCAGTCATTGCAGAGTCCGTGCCAGCAGCCTGACTTGTAATTATAATTGATTTAGCAGATGGTGATGATTTCGGTAAAAATCATTGCAAAATCTATAATGGTGACTACCGAGATAATATGCCAGATGAATCCTCAAAGTTAAGGTTTGCAATTTCTGTATATGACAACCCAGGTGTAGGTGTCTGAAGGCCATACGTGTGTGTAGAGAAAATCCTGAAGACTTAGAATGCTTGTAACATGGTCCCCAACAAAATCTGGGCTCACGAAACAATTTTCTGGAAGATTGGCATTATAGACCAAAAGGCGAAGTATACCTTAAAAATATATAGTTTTCCTTAATTAACACCATCATCTATTTTCTTCCCGGTTATAACATCACTGAAGGTTTCAAAAGCTGCACATAGAGGGTAGCCTACTAGCCTCCTCTTACTTCCTAAGGGAAGCGGATGGCCGACTAGGTGCCGTCTGCCCATTTGATCTCCAGTGTGTATATGTATGTGAGTGTGTGTAGGTGTGTGTGTGTGTGTGTGTGTGTGTGTGTGTGTGTGTGTGTGTGTGTGTGTGTGTGTGTGTGTGTGTAGGGTATTGCGTGCACTTTGAGCCTTGTAAGCGTTATACATGTAGAGCTTGGATAGTTTTCGGACACCACTGCGCCACTGTGGGAATGGAAGACCACTTGCCTCCTGCGGCTGGACTTCAATGTTGTATGTGAGTGTTGCTTTTATTCTGCTGTTGGTATTACTTATTATTTATTTTTTTACGGTGTTTATATTATTAAGTGTATAGAGTGATGTATTGGATAAAGTTTGTGGTTAAAGAGAGCTTTCTAAATATTTATTGAGTGCGTAATCTATGTATGTGGTTATGGGTGTATTGCAGCTTGTTATGTATCATTATGACTCAGCAACTTTTATTGATTTTATATTAGATGTTTTCGACGACCATATCTCTCTCTCTCTCTCTCGCTCTCGCTCTCGCTCTCGCTCTCGCTCTCGCTCTCGCTCTTGCTCTCGCTCTCGCTTTCGCTCTTGCTCTCGCTCTCGCTCTCGCTCTCCCTCTCCCTCTCTCTCTCTCTCTCTCTCGCTCTCTCTCTCAACGCTATAATAATTATCATTTAGTGGGCAGTACAGAACCAGTACAGCTCATAACAGTATCCTCTCCGCCACGAGTAGGTGCTTAGGCTATCATATAGTAGCCTAGTAACCTCCTCGTACAGGTTGGGATTCGAGCAAATTTGCCTCTTTACTCGTCTTTAACATAGATAATTACGAAACTTTATGTGGAATTCATACATAAAAAAAACTCGAGTTTGAGGTTTATGTGGAAGTAATTTATTATATCCTTATTTTTTTCTTTTTGTTTTCTGTCTTTCAAATAGATAAGCTATTTCCTTCAGAAAAATTATATACCCAGTTACGTAGAGGCCATTCAACACAAATGTTCAAAGTCAGAGTTACAGAAAATACGAGTTAGTTTAATTCCTAGGGTGACCTGATGCTCTCTTGAAAAAAAATAAATAAATAAATCACATGGTACAGGAAAGTGGAAAAGGGGGATGATGATTTGGGAAGCAGGCTGATCCAGTTTGGTATTTTTTAATTTTTATAATCCTTTAATATATTTTTTTCTTCTCATTACGAAACTGTTCCGTCTCCTCAGAAAATAAGCCTTGTTTCAGAAAGCTTATTACTCATCTTTATCAATATCTGGCGTGGTATTTCTCGTCAGATACTGAATGTACTGCCTTTCTTTCCTTTTCTGTAGTTCGAGACACGCTACTGATACCTCATTAGAAACTCTGGTGGTCACATTATTATGATATAAAGAATAGGAGTAGCTGAGATGAAAAGTAGTGATATATTTGTAAAGATTCATGCAAAATGTGGTTCTGTAGATATTCCCCGCACCTCTTCCATCCTTCTTGTCTTCTCACTCTCTCCTGTTCTTTACTAACTCTTCTTTCCGTCTTTTCTCGCCTGTTCTCCCTTTCCTTTTTCCTTTGTCCTTTCTCCAGGCTTAGCATATGATTAATCCGCTTCTCTCCCTGCTGTCCTTCAAACACATTAAAAAATGGAATGCTAATAGGAAGAAAAAAAAAGTCAGACAATCTGCAAATAATGCATAACGAGCGTTTATTTTTGTTGTCATTATGAATTTGTGTAACGTATAACATTTACGCTGTTTTGCTTCGTCTCTTTTTTCTTTTTTTTTGTCATTGTATCTCCTGGTGACGTCCATCATTAAAAGAAAAGAAAAATATATATATATTTTTTTGTGTGTGAAATGAGTCGTGCGTCATTATGATGGAAACCTTAGTAACCGTTGTAATAACCGTTATTTGCTTGAATCATATTACAATAAAAGTGGAATATATATCCACTTTTCCTTTACACTTCAACCCGCAAAATTTATACAAATGAAAATCATGTATTGAAAACTGAAATTGTAAAAAAAATTCATGT
>JAPQNM010000003.1:23428983-23433983 GCA_029783475.1 Metacarcinus magister | reverse complement strand
TGGTGTGGTGTGGTGTGGTGTGGTGTGGATTGGTGTGGTGTGGTGTGGTGGTGTTATGTGATAGTACAACGTGTAAGCATGATGATGTAATATGGCAGAACATGGTGGAATGATGTGATGTAGGGTATAGATGGATGGCACTCTGGTATCATGATGCTTTGTATAATGACGGTGTGATGTCATACGTATAGGGCAGTGTAACAGTTAGTCCGGTATGGTGTAACAGCGTATAGTGATGCAGTGTAGTATTAGGTAACACAACACTATATATTATGTAGTGACGGTGTTGCAATGTATTTCATATGTAAGATTTTTTAACGTTATGGTCTATTATATTGCTTCGTTTTATGATACAGACATAACCTCATCAAATATACTTCATTATAGTTTAAAAAAAAATATATAATATTACTTTTTCTTCGCCAATCACCGGCTTCAGATGCGTGTTCCTGTAGCTATGTAGTGTATGTATGTATGTATGTACGTATAATCACCATTTACGTGAGCGTCTTCCAGTAGAGCGACCCTCTTGATATTGGTGATGTTTACAGATAAAAATAGTCTATATGTATTGGGTGGGGAACTTACGAAATATAATAAGTTGGTTCGTGTTATTTGGTCTCGCGCGCTCGTGTGTATTGTGTGGACAAGAGACGTACAATATAGATGGCGATAATGGTGGTGTTTGTGGTGTTGGTAATGGTGGTGGCGTTGCTAATGGTGAGGGTGGTGGTTCTGTAGTAGTCGTAGTAATAGAAGTAGTAATAGTAGTAGTAGTAGTAGTCGTAGTAGTAGTAGTAGTAGTAGTAGTAGTAGTAGTAGTAGTAGTAATAGTAGTTGTTACGGGTACTTTTCTTTTTCTATTATTGTGGAACTCGCGACGATAAAATTCTGGTAGATGAATACAGGCCTTCCGACACAACCTCTTTCACTCACCTTCTTCGGGAGACTGTGATTACCTAAGTCTTAAATCTAATGTACCCAGAGTGTTTGGCAAATTAAACAAGTACTGACAAGCTTCTTTTGTTTATTTAAATAAACTCATCCTGAAAAGGAAGAATCACTTTAAAAAACACACACCATTCACACTCTAACCTGGCTATTAAAACTTAATTGTAAGTCTTAATGATCTCTCCACCACAACTCAGTCACCCCAACTTGACCTCACTCCACCACAACTCTGCCCAGACTCCTTTCTCCACCACAACTCCGCCCAGACTCCTCTCTCCACCACAACTCAGTCACCCCAACTTGACCTCACTCCACCACAACTCTGCCCAGACTCCTCTCTCCACCACAACTCCGCCCAGACTCCTCTCTCCACCACAACTCAGTCACCCCAACTTGACCTCACTCCACCACAACTCTGCCCAGACTCCTCTCTCCACCACAACTCCCTCCACCACAACTCTGCCCAGACTCCTCTCTCCCCACCACAACTCCGTCTCTCTCCACCACAACTCCGCCCTTCTAAACACCTCCGGTTTCTCTGCAAAGAAACTCCACGTAATCCCTCGCTCCACCTTGCAATCGCAGTCAACCGACGATGCGAGGTTGCAAGGCAATGCAAGAAATATACATAGAAAAAGAATTCCGCCCTCAACCTTGACCTTTCTCCACCGCGGCCCCACAAAGACTCCTCTCTCTACCTCAGCTACACCCAGACTCCTCTCTCCAAACACCGCCGGTTTCTCTGCAAAGAAACTCTACGTAATCCCTCGCTCCACCTTGCAATCGCAGTCAACCGACGATGCGAGGTTGCAAGGCAATGCGAGAAATATACGTAGAAAAAGAATTCACCCCCAATCTTCCTCCCTCTACCGCAACTATACCCAGACTAACTGTGTGGCGGCTCAGGTCAGTACGGGTCAGTAACTCACCTGGCCTGGGTTACCGACTTGCCATACGCCGCCATACGGCGTCTTCTGCAAGACTTAGTTTGTATAACACAACCCCAATCTAACATGCCCGTAAATATTACACATCATGCAGCCATCCCCACCATCACCGAGTGACGCTTACATGCAAAAATGTCTTCCAGCCTGATAATACCCCCCTGGATATAATCTAAGCTGGATTATAGACCCGCTCCTTGTCTGAATCCTGGATTCTTATTGGGTCCGGCATGTACTTTCTATGACGTCAAAAGGGGGGAGTAATCCCTCGGCCCTTTTTGTCGTATGGAACTTTTCATTTCACGTGACCTTTTCCCGCCGGAATGCATATCTGCCCGTGTCACGTAGACCAAATTCCTGCCCCATGACGTAGCTGCCTTCTGTCACGTATACCAAAAATTCCAACCATGACAGTAGTAGTAGTAGTAGTAGTAGTAGTAGTAGTAGTAGTAGTAGTAATAGTAGTAGTAGTAGTAGTAGGAGTAGTAGTTTTTGTTGTAGTAGTGGAAAATTTTTGAATGTTTGTCTTGTTTATGTTTTTGTTGACACTGTTGTTGTTGTTATTATTGTTGATCATAATAACGATGCGGATGACTGTATTTGCTAATGATTTAGGTATTAATTTCAGCATTTATTCTTGTGTAGTGTGCACGTAAGTCTTTAGTTTACATTGTAGTTCCCACTGCACTAAATCATCTGCACAAAAATAGAAAAGAAAAATAGTAAATGAATAAATGAAAAAAATAGAAAAATAAAAATGAATAGATAAAAAATTGATAATGATGATGACAAAATTGATTAGATAAACAAGTATATAAATAAATATAATTTAATAAACAAATAGATAGATAATAAGATAAAATAATGATGAAAATAATATTCTAGCCTGTGTACGCATATCTAAACATCTCTTCACATCATTTATGAATTGTTATACATTTAAGTTTCCCCTTAACTCTGCAGAAACAAGAGGAGGAAACAAGTCCTGAAGTATGTATAAACAATAGAAACACTTCACACAACAACCTCATATTGCATCATATAAAACCTAACAGCACACATTGTTCATAGGAAAAAAAAAAAATGTTAGCACCATCACCTCGGAAACTCTTTGAGCAACGAGTTACGATCCATTACCAAGCCAGTAGTACTTATCATCACCACGGCTACAATGTTGGTGCAATGAGAGGTGTGTGAGGTGATAGAATACACAAGTATATGACGTTCCTGTTATCCATAGATCAAGATTGCGTCATATCATTCGCTCTCTGATAGTTGTTGATTACGCTATTAAGTATTATTTCTAACATAAATTGAGGCTCATTACCTTATACTTGTGTATGTGTTTTCTGTCTCTCCGAAGGTTGGATTGTATAATAAGCTGACGACATGATAATACTGGAACATAAGATTAACAGAAAGGAGCTCATAATATGAAACACAATACAATAAATAATGTGGTACACTTTTCAGAAAACTTGGTCAGTGTGACAAGTGTTGAGCAAGGATGACACTAAAGGATGAGGGGCAACGAAGTGGACAAAGGTGGATTTCTATTCTTGGGTGAACCGAGGTGGTAGAGAAAGGTGCAGGTAGTGGCAGAGGACAGGTGTGTCGTGAGTGTTGGTGATTAATTAATGCAGATGAAGGGAGATTTTGGAAGCTGTCAGGAGAGAGAGGGTGTGAGTGTAAGGAAACCATTAAGTAAAAGTCTGGAAAGGGAGAAAAATAAAACATGAGACCACTCAGTTGTTGTTGTTGTTGGGCAGCCGCAGGCCACACGTGCCAACATGGAAGTGGCCATAAAATGTTGACGCTGATGATACATATTCAAAATTACTGGCCATGCAGGAGGCAGGCCAGCGTGCAGGGGCGCGTCGGTCATGGCAAGCTCAGTGTACTATATTAAAAACTATGTTGATTTGCTGTTATTCAACGTATACATATCGCACATACTGGCCATAACTCTGCAAAAACAAATTCATATGTAAAATTTCTTAGGTTAAAACTTTTTGTATTTGATATTTTTTTTTTGGATATCACCAGAGTAGAAACTCCTTATACACTATGGCGTAACAAAATAATGTATTTATAACTGGACATTGCAGTATAGAAATATTAATCTTTATTGAAAATTCAATTAAAGATCCCAATATCAATATCGTTATTAAAGACAGCCATTTATGTGTGTGTGTGTGTGTGTGTGTGTGTGTGTGTGTGTGTGTGTGTGTGTGTGTGTGTGTGTGTGTGTGTGTGTGTGTGTTGGGAGGTGGGAGGGGGCGTTGATCCCGCTCTCCGTCAACGCTGCAGAGCCCGCCAGGCACGTTCTATCATGAAAACAAAATGCTGTTTATTTTCAATGAAACGTATATATAAAAAAAAAATTCAATAATTACATGGCATAGAAGGCAGGAAGGAATGTAATTCTTATGATCATCTGAAGGCAATGTTGTTTGATGTAATAAGAATGTTAGTTTGATATTAATTATGAACTTGATAATAGAATAATGTAACTGGTAAGAAGACTATTCATCATTATTTACTAAATCATCAACGTTATGCTAGTTACAATTTGCGGCTTCACTGATATGTTATTTGGTTCTAAAAGTTTTAGAAAAAGTTCCGGAAAAGAAATATATGTAATATGTATACGTAGAGTAATTAAATACCCAATTCAATTAACTCCTTCAATGAATTACTCTTTAGTTTTCATACAGTGTTGTTCAAGGTGGATATCACGAGCAACTTCTCAAGAACTTTCCCACACACGTCGCCGGTGTCTTACAAAATAACTCGCAACATTTCTTATTTCCCACCGAGCTTTTCTTTTTCATTGATTGTATGTGTTATAAGGAAGTGTAATGGCTTATATTGACAAAATAGTGGTGCTCTGTTGTTTGCAGACTGCGTTGGTATAAATATGGAACAGATCAATAACGAGTAAGAAATGACACAAACAACACAATTATTACTGAAATATTCCAATTGTTGGTTAAATTTTTTACTCACCTTTCTCATCGCTAAACTACAATTTTTTTTTCATGATAACAAAAAAGTAAGTGTATATCTTAAAATAGCATACCATCCATAATGAACTGTTGATGT
>JAPQNM010000003.1:23411483-23413983 GCA_029783475.1 Metacarcinus magister | reverse complement strand
CGATCTACTGGTGATCTTCTTGCTTTCCTAACTGAATCTTGGTCATCCTCTTTTAGGGACTTCGGTGAAACCTTTGCTGTCGGCCTTGACATATCGAAAGCCTTCGATAGAGTCTGGCATAAATCTTTAATTTCTAAACTACCCTCCTACGGATTCTATCCTTCTCTCTGTACCTTCATCTCTAGTTTCCTTTCCGACCGGTCTATTGCTGCTGTAGTGGACGGTCATTGTTCTTCTCCTAAAACTATCAACAGTGGTGTTCCTCAGGGTTCTGTCCTATCACCCACTCTCTTTCTATTATTCATCAATGATCTCCTAAATCTGACTCAATGCCCTATCCACTCCTATGCTGATGACACCACCTTGCATTTGATCAACGTCGTACAACAGACGCCCAACCCAACAAGAATTAAATGACTCAAGGCGAGATGCTATAGGACGCTTAACTTCTGATCTTTCACTTGTTTCTGATTGGGGCAGAGCAAACCTAGTTTTGTTCAATGCCTCAAAAACTCAATTTCTACAACTATCTACTCGACATAACCTTCCAGATAACTATCCCCTCTTCTTCAATGACACTCAACTTCCCCTCTCCACCACATTAAACACACTCGGTCTATCCTTTGCTAAAAATCTAAACTGGCAATTTCATATCTCTACTCGTGCTAAATCAGCTTCCAAGAAGTTAGGTGTCCTATGGCGTCTGCGTCCATTTTTCTCTCCCTCTCAGCTGCTTGCTCTGTACAGGGGCCTTATCCGCCCATGTATGGAGTATGGCTCACATGTCTGGGGGGGCTCAACTCACACAGCTCTTTTAAACAGGGTGGAGTCTAAAGCTTTTCGTCTCATCAACTCTCCTCCTCTAACTGACTTTCTTGATTCTTTAAGTCACCGCCGCAATGTTGCATCTTTATCTATCTTTTACCGCTATTTTCATGCTGACTGCTCTTCTGAACTTGCTAACTGCATGCCTCCCCCCCTCCCGCGGCCTCGCTGCACAAGACTTTCTACTTCTTCTCATCCTTATTCTGTCCATCTTCCTAATGCAAGAGTTAACCAGTATCTTCACTCTTTCATCCCTTACACTGGTAAACTCTGGAACTCTCTTCCTTTGTCTGTTTTTCCACCTGCCTATGACTTGAACTCTTTCAAGAGAGGAGTGTCAAGACACCTCTAATGTTAACTGGATCTCCACCCCTTGCTTCTATTCTCCTACTGTCCTCTTTACAGGGTCTGGCGACAAGCGGGATTTTTTTTTTACTTATTTATGTTTTCCCTTAGCAATTACCCTTTTAATGTAAAAAATAAAAAATATATATATATATATATATATATATATATATATATATATATATATATATGTATATGTATATATGTATATATATTTATATATATATATATATATATATATATATATATATATATATACATATATATATATATATATATATATATATATATATATATATATATATATATATATATATATATATATAGGGACTTTGGTGAAATCTTTGCTGTCGGCCTTGACATATCGAAAGCCTTCGATAGAGTCTGACATAGATCTTTAATTTCTAAACTACCCTCCTACGTATTCTATCCTTCTCTCTGTATAAATAAAAAAAAATATATATATATATATATATATATATATATATATATATATATATATGTATATGTATATATGTATATATGTATATATATTTATATATATATATATATATATATATATATATATATATATATATATATATATATATATATATATATATATATAGGGACTTTGGTGAAATCTTTGCTGTCGGCCTTGACATATCGAAAGCCTTCGATAGAGTCTGGCATAAATCTTTAATTTCTAAACTACCCTCCTACGTATTCTATCCTTCTCTCTGTACCTTCATCTCCAGTTTCCTTTCCGACCGGTCTATTGCTGCTGTAGTGGACGGTCATTGTTCTTCTCCTAAAACTATCAACAGTGGTGTTCCTCAGGGTTCTCTCCTATCACCGACTCTCTTTCTATTATTCATCAATGATATCCTAAATCTGACTCAACGCCTTATCCACTCCTATGCGGATGACCCCACCTTGCATTTTTCAACGTCGTACAACAGACGCCCAACCCAACAAGAACAAATGACTCAAGGCGAGATGCTATAGGACGCTTAACTTCTGATCTTTAACTAATTTCTGATTGGGGCAGAGCAAACCTTGTTTTGTTCAATGCCTCAAAAACTCAATTTCTAAAACTATCTACTCGACATAACCTTCCAGATAACTATCCCGTCTTCTTCAATGACACTGAACTTTCCCTCTCCACCACATCAAACACACTCGGTCTATCCCTTACAAAAAATCTAAACTGGCAATTTCATATCTCTACTCTTGCTGAATCAGCTTCCAAGAAGTTAGGTGTCCTATATTGTCTGCGTCCATTTTTCTCTCCCTCTCAGCTGCTTGCTCTGTACAGGAGCCTTATCCGCCCACATATGGAGTATGGGTC
>JAPQNM010000003.1:23368983-23371483 GCA_029783475.1 Metacarcinus magister | reverse complement strand
GAGAGTAAAAGAGAGAGAGAGAGAGAGAGAGAGAGAGAGAGAGAGAGAGAGAGAGAGAGAGAAAGAAAGCGAAGGGATAAAAAAAAGACCAGTTTGATTCTTTCTACCCCCAAGACTTTCACGCCGCAGCCAAGGCCATAAGACTTAGATAAAAAATGATGCCACAAAACTCCAATCGTCTCCAGGATTCCGCGGCACCCAATTTCCGGCCAGATATTTCCCGGGGCGTGATAGGCTCTTAATACGTCTCCGTAAGGACTGACTGCTCACCTTAATCTCCCACACCCAAGATTAACGGCAAGAACGCAGGAATCGACGGCGAACAGGAAAAAGGAAACCATCCACCCTTTTCAATCCTGCGACTAGTATATCTTGATGGTGTACTACAGTCTATAATTTTATTTATTTTTTTTTCATTTTCCTTTTTCCTTTATCCTTGTAGGGTTTATCATCTTTTCTTTCTTTACTTTTTTTTCTTTCTTGCTTCCTTTCCTTGCATCTCTGTTTATGATTCTGAGTATTTTATTTTACGTTCACTGAATCATTTTTTTTTCTCTCTCTCTCTCTCTCTCTCTCTCTCTCTCCTCCTAATCTCCTCTCTCTCTCTCTCTCATCATCTCCTCTCTCTCTCTCTCTCTCTCTCTCTCTCTCTCTCTCGTCCTCTCTCTCTCTCTCTCACTCCTCGCTCCCGCCTCTCTCTCTCTCTCTCTCTCTCTCTCCTCCTCGTCTCCTCACTCCTCTCTCTCCTCTCTCTCTCCTGGCTCTTCCTCTCCATCCTTCTCTCTCTCTCTCTCTCCTCTCTCTCTTTCTTTCTCTCGCAACACCTCTCTTCTTTACTCTTGTTTACCTCATCTTACTGCTTTCCTTCAAGTTTTCATTACTTCCAAATTTATTTTTCTCCGTTTCACATTCGAGGACGATTCTTCCTCCGTCTGCAAGGCATTTTTTTTCCCTCTCGCGTTGTCTTCATGGCCATTGTTTGCAGGTTTTTCGATGTGTGTGAAGAATGATTTTAAGCTTCCACAAGTTTTGTTTTATTTTTCATGACAATATTAAGTAGTGATTTGAATTTTCCTTCATTTTCTTTTTGAATAATATTTTGTAAATGTTCATATCATATATGATTTTTTTTCATTCCTTTGGAATTCACAGTTTTAGATTTTTTGCCAGATTGTTGTATACAAAACTGTCTTATGAAATTAAACTGCTTTTGCATGTGGACGGAGATGATCTTTTCAACAACCTAAATGTAATGGTTTTAAAGAAATTAAGCTTTGTTAAGGGATTAGAAGATAAATTTTTCACCATGTTATTTTTTAATGTGAATATTAATCATGACTTTATTTTTTCTCTCCGCTCTGCCTTCCCCACCACGAGTGTGGCGCACAATTCCATCGCCAGGATGTGGCCCTGTGTGCCCTTTCTGCTTTCATCGCCTCTCAAGGCTCGCAGTAAAAGATTATAATTGCATAATCGCGTGAGTGGTGTGTTAGGGAACGTAACCCTCGTTAGAAACAGGTCAGGTTAAATCCTGACTTGGGTCTTCCCTTCAGAGTTGTCTTCAGTCGTAGAACAGCGCGTGAGTTTCTTCAAGATTTACACTGCAGCTGTTGGAGCATAAGGACGCTAGTCATTATGCTGCAGTCAATAGTGGCTATTGTCCCGTGACACTGAATCATTATATAACAACAAATATGAGATCATCCCACTTCAGGGAACGACAGCGCCTAGACTCTCCCTACAGCCGTCATTTCTGAGAACTTTGCTCTTAATTTCAAGGGAAATAGGATACTCACTTCTATATCTTGAGTCACTCGCCTTGTTAAAGCAGATATGAATGTTTGCAACGACCACATACCTTTCTCTTTCCTCTGTGAGGAACCTCGAGCAGCTCTTTTTCAGCAGGTTTCTCACAGTCACTTCACTTCCATAGTCGCAAACACACCGTGATTCTACAGCTAAGTCATGATTTGATAACATCAACCTACCTCACATACGAGACGAGGCTGGAAGGTTTACCAGTTATAAGGTACAATTTTTGTTTCATCAGGAGGTGGAAGGAGTGAGTGGTGGTACTACGTGACAATGGCACAAAACATTCATACCAAGTGACAATAGAACCACTTTCATGCTTCCTACTGGTGAACAAACCGGGAAGACGTCCTTGAGGCGGGAAGGATTTGATGCTTAGATCTCCGTCGTTTATGTAATTAGATGGTAGAATTTACGTCCCTGGTACTGCCTCGTAATTTGTTCAACATCGGTCTCGTTATAAGTCAAGATAAAGCACCTGCGCTGCAAAGGTGTGTGTATGCAGTTGGTGTTTATATAATATGTTATCCAAATCACTGTTTCGTTTAAGCTATAATTAATTCAAGGTATACAAAAATGGATTGCATATATTTTGTTGAGTAAAAACAAAATTTCATTTTAGGTATAGAAAAATATATTTCATACATTTTGTTTAGTGCAAACTATATTTTATTCAAACCATAGGAAG
>JAPQNM010000003.1:23360385-23363883 GCA_029783475.1 Metacarcinus magister | reverse complement strand
TGTGTGTGTGTGTGTGTGTGTGTGCGTGTATGTATGTGTGCGTGTACGTGTGTCTGTGTCTGTGTGTGTATGTGTGTGTGTCTGTGTGTGTGAGTGTGTGCGCGCGCACGTATGTGCAGATCTCCTCCCACAATCTCGGCTTCCCAACTCCTACCGATACTCCCTTTTCTCCTCATCCTCCATCATTATCCTTCTCTTCCTCTTCCTCTTCATCTTCTTCCTCCTCCTCCTTCTCCTCTCCTCCTCCTCCTCCTCTCTTCCTCCTCCTCCTCCTCCTCCTCCTCCTCCTCTCTCCTCCTCTCCTCCTCCTCCTCCTCTCCCCTCCTCCTCCTCCTCCCCTCCCTCCTCCTCCTCCTCCTCCTCCTCCTCCTCCTCCTCCTCCTCCTCCTCCTCCTCCTCCTCCTCCTACTCCTCCTCCTCCTCCTCCTCCTCCTCCTCCTCCTCTATCATCCATCTCTCCAGCCGTGAAACATGATTGACATCTAGTCTTGATCTCGCAGGATAATTTATGCATCACAAGATAATTTTTCCCGATCGGTACATGTACAGGTTATGAATACATAGACCTCACTCCCCCAATTATTCATGTTTTTTTCTTTTATTCTTTGCAATTTTCCCCCTCTCTTTCCTCCTCCTCCTCCTCTTTCTCCTCTTTCTCTTCCTCCTCCCTTTTTGCAATGTAGGTAAGAGAGCTCCATTCAACATTGCAGAGAGAGGGAGATGGAGAAAGAGAGAGAGAGAGAGAGAGAGAGAGAGAGAGAGAGAGAGAGAGAGAGAGAGAGAGAGAGAGAGAGAGAGAGAGAGAGAGAGAGAGAGAGAGAGAAGAGAAGAGAGTGAGAGAGAGAGAGAGAGAGAAGAGAGTGAGAGAGAGAGAGAGAGAGAGAGAGACGAGAGAGAGAGAGAGAGAGAGAGAGAGAGAGAAGAAGAGAGATTAGAGTATAGATTAATTGATATCCATATGAGACCTCACTGTCACGTCATAAATCTCTCCCAATCGTTAATGGATTCACACATTTTTTCTTCTTAAAGCTACCAGAATATCCTAAAAAGAAGAAGAAAAAACTCTCCTCTTCTCTTGTTTGTATTCCCGCCTCCACGAACTTTTCGCCGACACATTTCTCTTCTATGCCTTCCATTCACTAGTCTTCATCGGGGCGTTCTGAGCCAACCCTCTTCTCGCCTCGCCTAGTCTCTTCCTCGTGCCGCCGCCCCCGACCTTCTTTCATCACATTCATCTCTCGGTAAATTGCTTTCACTTAATTTAGCGTCAAGGTGATGGGTCAAGGGCGCTCCAGGAGGCCCAGAGTGGATGGAGTCCCCTCCCCGTTAGCCCGAAGGAGACGTGTTGATAGATTGTAGTGAACCACGTGAACCGGGTGATCAGGGAGGTTTGGCGGCCTTCAGTGTGGTGGATGACACGGTCTCATTTTTTTATGTTTGTGTGTGAAGTATTGAGTGAAAGAGGGAATGGAGGTAAGATTCAACTGGCGTATTTTCGTTTGACTTCTCTGGCAGCATTTACTCATTATTTTCAGTGTGTTCCCCGCGATACATGTAGGGTCATTACTCATTTTTACATGAGATCATGTTCAACAACTAATTCTTATATACTAGTTTATATCTGTTTCAGCTAATGTGTGTGCAAAGTATAAACTTAAACATAATTGCTGTGCAACCACTACAGTTTCTAGGTCATTTTAAAGTTACGTGGAGTTTCTTTTAAAGTGAAAAAACCCACCTAAAATTTCTCTTTACAACCCATACTTTCGATACGGTCAATAGTTGTTTTGTGTCAAATCTATATTAATTTTGTTCGTACAATCTGAAATATAATCATTTTGTATTTTGCATTGTGACTACCATAATAATGTCAGAATTAGATGAGTTGCGTGCGTCTGAAAACTGTAACACAAGGCATTATTAGGCTGTGGTCCAAATATAAAGTATGTTTTTGTGACTTGAGTGTTCTAGTGTCCGGGAAAGTGATATCTTGTGTAATAGTTTTCTATCATCACCAAGTACCTTTACATTTTGTTATCAATGGTCTTAAAATTTCTTCTTTACGTATTTCATATATATATATATATATATATATATATATATATATATATATATATATATATATATATATACACATTTATTTTGCCGTCGATCTTTTCATCTTCTTCATGCACAACTTCTTCTAAAATTGATAGTTCTTTAAGATTTAAGTTTTATAAATATCATTACGTTCTGTCTGCAATGTTCCCTAATTTTATCCTCCACCGCGTAGATATGTTATGTTATCGTTTACTTTCTTGTACTTTTTTCGCCATACTGTGAATTTATTTTCTTTACATTCCTTGTCCTCCACAAAATCTTTTCCGATGGCAATCCACACATTTTCTTTCACTTTCCTCTCTGTTCTCTTTCTATTTGCTTTTATTCTGCCACGCATGATTATTCTCTGTCCTCTGATCCAGTTTTTATTCTTGAATGCTTTATTTTCTTGGCCTCTCCGTCAACCTGCGGGCACCACCACCACCACCACCACCACATGTTGTCTTCGTTCCGTATTTTTCTTTTTTACTCCAGCAACTCTTATCATTCTAATTAGAATATCAAGTGTTCTATATATTTTTTTAAATTCTCTTTTGTTGGTGCTTTCCTTAGTATGTTTTTTTTCTTTTCTTTTCTCAGTCGTTCCTTTGCCTCATCTGTTTTCAGTATTTTCAATTCTGAAAATTTTTCGTCTTTGCTCTCCTTTTTCGTTTCTGTATCTTGACTTCAGCCAAAACCATTTTGTGACCCAAGTTCAAACGTCTGAAAGCAAATAGATAAAAAACATTATTTTTCTTACAACACGTGGTAAAGAAAGTAAATTAATGTCTTCAGATACTGGTAATATTACGTGCATTTGATTTGATATCTATTTTTTTCAGTGTGTTTTGTAAAGTGATTCCCTTAAAAAGAAAAAACATTCAGAAATTTGGAAAGTAAAACCTTTACACCCTGCCAGTGTCATGGTAATAATGCATGACCTGAACTATGCTTGCATAAAAACTGAACACATAAAAAAAAATGTAGTTTAAAATTGCAAATTGATTTGATGAAACATACTCCTGTCAAAATAAGAAGAACAACAAGAACAACAACAATAACAGGTAATTTTATATTGCTGAAGTTTGATACACGACTATTTTTGCGTTAAAGTGGTATAACTCATACATTTCTACTGAACATTTTGTTGAAGCAATTAAAAACTAGATCCAATAATATATAATTTTTCCGACCGCCAACTCGATGCGCCAACTCAATGCACGTGTAACGATCCCCACTTGGCTCTAGCTGACAAGGCCAAACACTCCTCGTTTATATTTCACTGCACTATTTTGAAAGATATCGATAACGTAATGATTCATGTAACCTCCCTGGCGACTGACAAAGTTTTATTTCTACTACAATTTATTTTTTGGGGGTGAATATTTGCTGTTTACTCAGCTACGGAAATAGATAAAA
>JAPQNM010000003.1:23332885-23337885 GCA_029783475.1 Metacarcinus magister | reverse complement strand
TCATATAGTGTTAGAGAGGGACTTAAACTATTCACAATTTGTTTATTTCATTTTTATATATAGGCTGAAAAGAGGAAGTATCATCATGTAACAATATCATTCTTTTTTATTCTTGTTTGTATTTTTACCAAGAAGAGGAAGATTATGAATCGCTTCATATAGCTGTTTCCGAAAAAAATATAAATCAGAAATGTTATATCATTACTCAGAGTAGTTGTTTTTATATGATTTTAATAATTTAGATTAATGAAATTTAACCTTATGTATAAAATAGAAGTATTATAATGACGTATTAGAACTTGTATATAAAATAATGGTATTATGCATATCCAAAACAACATATGCTTCATAAAAAATATTGAAATACTATAGAAATTATACAACTTGTTCATGATCAAGCATGAAGTTCATAAATTTTCTCAAAAACAGGCACTACTGTATCTATATTGATTTACAAAGAGCGAGGCATTTCATGGTCGTGAAACTCTCAGCAACAGTATGGATCATTGGCCAAAGTCAGTGTTGTGTTCTGGGTTCTTGTCTTGTGTTACCTCATTAATGTTCTACATCATAGCAAGTATTGAAAACCTATTATGAAGCTTCTTCCTCAGGATGTTGAACATTGTTACATATATGAAAGAAAAAACGATTGCGTTCAGTATGTGTTGATTGGTCAACAACTTTCTGCAGAGAATAAAGAAAAGGTTTCGTAATTGTAATATTAAATTATTCGAAACCTAGTAAGCGTTGCTCAGATGTAAGTAAAACTTTAAAAAATTTTTAAAATTAATTATTGGCTTCATCGGACGTGCCTTTGATAATAATTCAGAAAAAAAATACGTTTAAGCCTTAAGGTGGCCGCACACTTAGCATTTTCCAATAACATGTTACTCGTATTTGTTGCCCGTTTGCCTCAATGGTGCTTTTCCAGGAAATATGGATCATGACGACGGAACGCAAACTCATAAACAAAACATTCCCGTTTGTGACGCACAAGCAACTTTTGTTGTCGAAACGGCTAGCAAAAACGAATAACATGTTAATGAAAAATGCCTAGTGTGCCGCTACTTTTATGATTTGCGGGTTCGACACCATCTTGAGTACTGAGTTTAGAGTAGCTCTTCATTTTAAAAAATAACGGAAAAGCTAGCAAAACTTCTTTTTTTTCAGAATGTATTCCTGAAATGTCGCTTTTTGAAGTTGTTCCTGGTGTTCTGCCAACGCTTGTTTTGTAAAAGTAGTAGTAGTGATAGTTCTGTTTCGTTTCATGAACATTTCCATCTAGTTTTTCCATGATGCATTTTTTTCTTCCTTTCCTGCCAACCCTTGTTGGAGGGAGGGATGTGTGGGGAAGAGCCTTCGACTTTGCTATCCTACGTCTCTCACTTTATATTAGATATTGTAGTTATTGCGAATAACCTTGTGAAGGTCAACAAGTTTTCTTCAGTTTGTCTTCCTTTATATTCCCTTGTGATTCTGACTCTAGAATGATTGGTCACCAGGGAAACGAGTGAGGTTTGAATTTCTTTTTTTGGCACATTAAAATTTCTGTACAACACTGCAGGACTTTATCTGGCAAAAATAATAAAAGGTCATATCGCACCATATATCTATTTATGGTAGAACAACGAAATTTTCCTTTTGAATCAAAACATATGTAATCAACTTTACTCATTCTCAATTTGAAAGCAAAGTCAGTTTTGATTATAGTTATTCAATTAGACGCATTCAATTTAAACATGTATGCATTTAAGTCTCCTATTTTGACTCAAGATTTATCAAGGATCATTGTTGGTACATGATGGCTTATACCAATCCTTTTCTTTGAAATCGCTTATCAATGAATCTGGATAATCAAAAATATAACTTTTCTGTAGTCCACACTTTCGAAACCATAAATCTTGACACTACTTTCAGAGGAGAAGGCTGAGTATGTAATTACCATCTAGTTTCCTCAGTTTAAATATTATATGCTGATTGGTCCCTTTAGCCCTCAAATGAGATTTGTTTTAAAAAATTCTACTAGATATAAAACTTACAAGTTTACCTTCGAAACAAGAGCTGTATAACTCTTTCAATGTAATTTTTATCTTGAATCATTATATAAGGATATGGTACATAACACAGGTACGAAGACGTCTTACGTGACTTCCACCAGACGTCTAGCTTTCAACAATCTTCTCAAAGGGGTATTCAAAGTCGTATTATGTGATTTCCCTTATTACTGTAGAGGACCTGTGATGGATTCTGGCAAGATGTTTTTTTCTTTTGGCGCTTCTGTAAGGAGTTCGACATAAAACGGATTAACTTCTACCTTCGTCTCTCTCTCTCTCTCTCTCTCTCTCTCTCTCTCTCTCTCTCTCTCTCTCTCTCTCTCTGTCTCTCTGTCTCTCTCTCTCTCTCTCTCTCTCTCTCTCTCTCTCTCTCTCTCTCTCTCTCTCTCTCTCTCTCTCTCTCTCTCTCTCTCTCTCTCTCTCTCTCTCTCTCTCTCTCTCTCTCTCTCTCTCTCTCTCTCTCTCTCTCTCTCTCAAAACGAAATTGCAATTTTTTTTTCTCTCTTCTTTTGCTGTTTTCCATTTTCTGTTTTCATCGGTTTTTTTTAGACTTGTGTTGCTTGTTTTTACCAGTTTAGAATTTTATAGCTTTTTTTTCTATAGCATCCTGTGTTCCCTGTTATTTTATTATTTGTTTTCAATTTACTGTTCAGTGAAAAGGTAAGGTAGGTAGGTCTCCACTCTCTCTCTCTCTCCATGCATTTGTTTTCACTGCGCTCAAACTTGGCGCCGTCTATTCACCCACAGGAATGTTACAGTTTAAATATTGCAATACATTAATATGTCACTGCCTTTTAAATATAGACTCGTATATACTGTAAACGTGAAATACGCATAACACCTTGTTTTCCAGTCTGTTTAAGCTTATTATTTTATCAGCTATATTTACTGTATCTTGTCTTTTTTTGTGATCCTTCCTTCCTTCCTTCCTTCCATCTCTTAATAGTCGGAAGTAGACTAAGTGAACAAATAATATTGGTAATACGGAAACCTGCAAAACATACCACCACAGAAAAGTGTAAAGAGAAATATAAGGAGAATATATAGTTTAAAATAGAGAAAAATATGTTAGACGGTATGAAAATTAATCTAAAAATCTCGATGCGATCACAAAAGACACGTGTCTATTTTGATTTCAGAACAAAATTATAAGCATGAAGTGATGTCATAGACACACTAAGGACGAAATGAAGCCCTTATACACACACATACAAACACACACACACACACACACACACACACACACACACACACACACACACACACACACACACACACACACACACACACACACACACCACACACACACACACACACACACCACACACACACACACACACACACACACACACACACACACACACACACACACACACACACACACACACACACACACACACACACACACACACACACACACACACACACACACACACACACACACACACACACACACACACATGTAGAAAGCTCTATTTGATGGGCAGATGAAGCTACGTGTAAACAAAACAGTGACAGAACAAACAGTTAGTAGGATACGTTAGGATTTTTTTTTTTCTTTTCAAGGCCGTGATATGAATCCACACCTACATACATACATACGGCACAGCGGGGAAGAAAATGTTTTAAGGGTGTTTTCTTTTTTTTCTTTTTTTAAGGATAGAATGAAACCACGCGTTCATACAACACAATGGGAAGGAGAAAAAAGTTAGAAGTTTTTTTTTTCTTTTCTTTTTCCAGGGCAGGATATGAAGCCATGCAACACCGCGGGAAAACGGTGAGTGAGAGATAGATAGATAGATAGATAGATAGATAGATAGATAGAGAGAGAATGAGAGAGAGAATGAGAGAGAGAGAGAGAGAGAGAGAGAGAGAGAGAGAGAGAGAGAGAGAGAGAGAGAGAGAGAGAGAGAGAGAGAGAGAGAGAGAGAGAGGAGAAGAGAAAAGAAAAGGAGAGATATTTACATATTTACATCCGTGTGTACCTCTCTCCTCACTGTCTGTTGTTGCATCAGTCACAGCACATTATCGCTTCCGTCACGTGAACTGGTACACTACACTTACACATTTCTTGTATTCCCTGTCCTTCATGTTAGGTTAGTTTAGTTTAGTTTATCAACAAACTTTTGTTTACAAACATTACTGCTGAGCATGCGCAGTTGGGCGGGTGAACCTCTAAAACGTAAACAGACCTCTGATCACGCGACACCGGACTGTGTTATAGTTAACTGTAATTGAGAAAGAAAATAAACATCAACAAACGAAAGGATTAAAATGAAGAATGAAGTAGAATCTTGGTGATGTGATGTTGTTGTAAATTGTCTTCCTCCATCATAAACCAAATGAATCAGTCTGACACCGGTTATATCCAGAGTAAACAGGACAGTTTGAAAAAAGATAAACTCTGCCAAAATAATACATGTCCATCCAATTTTCCAATATGACGAGCAAAGGATGAAGTGGTGGCATTGATGAAGAGGCCTTGTATTCCAGTTGGTGAGTGATCCATCAAAGGCTTGAAAGTCTAGTAACCGGAAACAGACAGAAAAACGTGTTCAATACCGTGTTTCCCTTCAACACGCTTTTCTTTATCTGAATTTTTTTGTGAATTATCCATTAATGTTCACGTGTGCCACTTTTCTATTAGAACAAAAAAAGCCAAGGTATGTATGTGGAGAGAGAGAGAGAGAGAGAGAGAGAGAGAGAGAGAGAGAGAGAGAGAGAGAGAGAGAGAGAGAGAGAGAGAGAGAGAGAGAGAGAGAGAGAGAGAGAGAGAGAGAGAGAGAGAGAGAGAGAGAGAGAGAGAGAGAGAGAGAAAAAAAAATAAGTAGATGAATATATAAATGAATGAATAATTTGATACAACTAGATAAGCAAATAAATATACAGATTCATAAACAAAAAGAAAGAGAAATAAAGATGGAAAGTAAAGAAAAAGAAAGAAAA
>JAPQNM010000003.1:23312885-23320385 GCA_029783475.1 Metacarcinus magister | reverse complement strand
TCTTCCTCCTCCCTTTCCTCCTCCTCTTTCTCTTCCTCCTCCTCCTCTCCCTCCCCCTACTCCTCCTCCCCTCCTCTTTCTCCTCCTGCACATCCTCCTGCACATCCTCCTCTTCTTCCTCCCCCTTTTCCACCTCCTCCTCCACCTCCTCCTCCACCTCCTCCTCCACCTCCTCCTCCACCTCCTCCTCCTCCTCCTCCTCCTCCTCCTCCTCCTCCTCCTCCTCCTCCTCCTCCTCCTCCTCCTCCTCCTCCTCCTCCTCCTCCTCCTCCTCCTCCTCCTCCTCCTCCTCCTCCTCCTCCTCCTCCTCCTCCTCCTCCTCCTCCTCCTCCTCCTCCTCCTCCTCCTCCTCCTCCTCCTCCTCCTCCTCCTCCTCCTCCTCCTTCTCCTCCTCCTCCTCCTCCTCCTCCTCCTCCTCCTCCTCCTCTTCCTCTTCCTCCTCCTCTTCTTCCTCCTCCTCTCTCTCCTCCTCCTCCTCCTCCTCCTCCTCTTCCTCCTCCTCCTCCTCCTCCTCCTCCTCCTCCTCCTCCTCCTCCTCCTCCTCCTCCTCCTCCTCCTCCTCCTTCTCCTCCTCCTCCTCCTTCTCCTCCTCCTCCTTCTCCTTCTCTTTTCCCATCCCCTCCTCCTCTTCAAATTTGTTAATCCCCGTAAGAAACAGCATTAGGGCGTCAGCTTTGTCAAAGTGTCAACCGTCTGTTACAACATGCAATAGATTTAATAAACTAACATAGGAAAGCGAAGATACTAAACTGATTGTTGACCTACTAATACGTGACCAGCTCATGGAATTTTGTTCTCGTTCTCCACGCAGATTTAGACATTATTTCCCCGGGGCCAAATTAGACCATATAACGTAAAGAAATACGACCGCCAACACAACAATAGATTACGACGCATCACCAAAAAACTGATAGACAAAGTAAACAAAATATCGAACTCCATGTAGCAAATTCATGCAAATCGAATCCTAAAGAATTTTATAGTTATATTAGAAAAAAGAAAATACTCATCTCAACTATTGGTCCCTTATCGACAGTCAACGGAGAACACATCGACGGGCTCGTTATGGCTGACGTATTGAATAATTATTTTGCGTTAGTTTTCACCGAAGAAAACAATTCATTGAACCTTCCCACTCCCCGAATGTATAATAATAATACCTACTTAAACACATGCGTATTCCATGAAAATTATAATCTACGTGTGATCAATAACCTGAAAACAAACAAGACACCCGGTCCAGACTAGATCTCACCGAGAATATTAAAGAAGGCTAAAAACGCACTCGTTGAACCACTCTGCATTATATTCAATAAATCAATATCAACTGTCAGAGTTCCTAGCGACTGTAAATTGGTGAAATTCACTCCGATCTTTAAAAAAAAGATAGTAAATCTCAACCCGGTAATTATCGTCCAATTAGATTAATATCAGTGGTAGGCTAGTTGATGGAATCGATCTTTAGAGACAAAATTGTATTTAACTTAGAAAAGAAAAACATTATTAAATACTCACAGCATGGTTCTAGAAACAAGAGATCATGCCTCACTAATTTACTCGATTTTTTCAATGAAGTATATAGTTTGTACGATAACACTAAAGCAGTTGATATAATCTACTTAGACTTCCAGAAAGCATTCGATAAAGTGCCTCACAAACGTCTTTTAAGTAAAGTTAAAGCTCATGATATAACGAAAAACCTTGGTAAGTGCATAATAGACTGGTTATCGGAACGTAAACAGCGATTCGTAACTAACGGAAATACGTCAGAGTGGGTAAAAGTAAACAGCGGCGTTCCTCAGGGGTCTGTATCTGGATAAAAAAAAAAAAAATTTACATTAATGATATCGACGAAGGTATCAAATGCAAAATTTCGAAAATCGCCAACGACACAAAGATCGCTAATAAAGTTAACTCAGAAACCCAACGCAAACTAATGCAAAATTATTTGAATGCTCTAGTCGATTGGTCCAAAATATGGCAAATTTACTTAAATTTAGAAAAATGGCACTTCCTCTACGTTGGAAATAATAACCCCAAAAATATATTATTCAATGGATAATGTTAAACTCAAAAACGTAGCTAAAGAAAAAGACCTTAATGTAATAGTCCCAACTGACCTTAAACCTAAGCTTCAATGCGCTGAGGTAGTAAACATTGCTAATAAATTAGTCAGCTTTATTGGAAGATCTTTCAAATTTAAATCGGAAAAAAAAACATAATAACCCTGTATAACTCGCTTATGCGTCCCGACCTGGAGTACTACGTATAGTTTTGGTCACCTTACTATGGTAAAGACATTAATAAATTAGACAGAATTCAACGTAGAATAACCAAAATGATTCTAAGACTGCGCAATAAATCATACGACCAACGTCTTAAGTAACTTAATGTATATTCTCTTACGAAACGCAGATTGAGAGGAGACCTTATAACAGTATTCAAAATTTTCAAAGGATTCACAAATTTAATGCCGGATGACTGGTTTACTATCGACCGTTCAAGCATCACCCGTAACAATGGCTTCAAAATAATTAGCAAACGCTGTATAACTAACGAAGCCAAGTATTTTGTCTTCAATTGAATCGTAAATATATGGAATGGACTGCTCTTAAACGTGGTGAACTCGAGCACAATAGAAACTTTCAAAAATCGTCTCGACAAATATCTTGAATGTAATCCCTGGCTGGCAATGTTCGTTTCAGAATAACTTAGTTGTTTCTGTAGCTAGGAGGCCTCCGATCGTAGTATTGTTATCAAATCACCAACTGGTTCACAACTACATAACACCCTCCCTACCCGACACAGTTAGCCCAGAGTGAACGGTCACCACTACTACTCCAGACTTGTGACGGGTTGAGCACGGGTAAAGGCCCTGATAGTTTGTGACCATCTTCGGGATTTAAGGTACCAGGGGTCACTGTTACAGGGAGTGACTTTAGTTTACGGCGTCCTGTAAAGGAAAGTGCACTTCCATAGTGGATTGCTGGAGCTGGGGCCTGATTAACTGCTGCCTTTCTAAAAAGCGCCAGGCAAGGCTACCGCATCACCCTAAGTCTTCCTTACTGTGTCTACACCTATACGTACTACAATAAACTATGCCAACACGCACAGATTTAACGGTCACCACTACTACTCTCGAGCTGTGACGGGCTGTGGATAGTCTAAGGCTCTGATAGTAGGTGACCACCTTCGGGATTTAAGATACCAGGGATCACTGTTATAGGGGGTAAAACAGTGCACAGCATCCTGCATAGGAAAATGCATTACACAGTGGATTGAACAGAGCTGGGGCCTGATTGACTGCTGTCTTCCTTAAAAACACTAGAAAAGGCCGCCGCACCACCCTTAGTTATCTAAGCTGTGCTTACACCTACTTTGTACACACACCACATAATCATCAAAACAAACCGTCACATTTTTCCCCACTAACAAAAGTAGATGTAGTTAGTATCTCCTTTTCATACTTTCCTCATAAGTTCCATGTAGTTTTTTTTTTCTATACTACATTGTATCACTTCTTTATCTGCCAGCTTCGGTTGGAGTGATGGATGGGAGGGAAGGAGCCTTCCACTGTACTATCCTTTCTCTAATTCAAATAGTTAGTGTAGAGTAGTTAGATCAAACAGTCTTCGCAGGGACCCTAGGGTCTGTTGTTGTTTGTGTTCCCTTGTATTTCCTTGTATCCTCCTTCTCCTCTTCCTCCTCCTCCTCCTCCATCGGGTGTAAACATGACCATGCCTTGTAAGGGTTTGCGTGACTGAAAAATAAGTCAGAGAGACCAGCAACCCCCAATGTTCGAATAATGACCCCTTCAGTTGCCCGTGCGTGGCGTAGACGAATGGGCAAGTACACGCCACGCTACCTATTCTACTCTCCCTCTCCCTCTCCCTACACTACCTGCCTGCCTGCCTTCCTGCTTGCCTGTCTGTCTCTCGGTCTCTCTTTCCGCCCCTTTATTGTTATGTGTAAACAATCATGGCGTGCTGTTCCTTGTCTTCCAGTACTACAGCTATATAAGAGCTTGCTATTCTCTTTATTTATTTTTTTTTCTCTCTCTCTCTCTCTCTCTCTCTCTCTCTCTCTCTCTCTCTCTCTCTCTCTCTCTCTCTCTCTCTCTCTCTCTCTCTCTCTCTCTCTCTCTCTCTCTCTCTCTCTTTTATTCTTGCCAGTGAGGAGGAATTGAGTAAATCATGAAATTTACAAGCATCCAGTGAATATACGTAGTCTATTTAAAAAAAATATTGTTTGCATAATAATTCACTCTGAGAAATATGAAGAGGTGCATTTGTGTATTACATTTCTGTTATTCCTCTGATATTGCCAATCGTACAGTTAGTTTTTTTGGAAACTTTTTTTTATGCGAGTAATAACAGTGCTAGACAAATAAATATTGAATTGCGTGTAATCTCGTACTTTTTGTAACAGATGTAGAAGACTAGACAAGAGCTAAAATGTATACATAAATGAATAGATAGATAAATAAATGTATATAGGAAAAAATGGTAATTGAAAAGGCCTACTTAATTGACGCTCTTTAAAAGTGTGTAGTAAAGGAGTTTCGAAGGAAAAGTCAATCTAGTTACAGTTCCTCACTCAGTCGAGAGAGTACGGAGGCAGGAAGGTGAAAAAAATCAAAGAAATACAGAACGTTCTTTAGTTAACGAATGAAAAAGAGGAAACCTTACAAATACTGGTTAACTCTCACATTAGTAAGATGGACAGAATAAGAGTGAGAATGAGTAAAAAGTTTTGTGTAGTGAAGAAAGAGACGGTGTAGGTATGTAGTTAGCAAATCCAGAACAATAAACGTGAAAATCTCGGTAGAAGACAGCAAGAAATGCATTAATGTGGTTACGTGTGAGAGATGACGGTCAGTTAAAGGAGAGTTGATGAGACAAATAGCTTTTGGCTCCACTCTGCTCAGTTTAAGTGTGCTAGTTGAGCCGTCCTTACACGAGATAATATTTGTGTTTTATTTTTTTTCTTCCTATATATGGAAAAATGTGTATGTTTTTGCACAAGTTTAGTCGTATCTAGGTAAATATTTAAAAAAAATAGTTTGGGCACCAACAATCGCTAAATTCCAGTTAGTATTTACACCATTTATGGAAAAATTATTTGACTTCCTACAAAATCATCTCTAGCCTGTTTCTTCGCCTTACAAATACACCAAATACTTCTCCTTACATTCCCACACACCTGCTTCAGCTCTCTTCCCAAATTTCCATATACCTGACCGTCGCCTCTTAAAGAGACACAACACAACACCTGTTCTCTCCTTCCATGGGGTTTATGGCACACCTGTTACACCACCTGTCAAAGACCTCCTCGTTTTCTCATCCTCGAACACCTGGGCCCGTATTGGGCACTTATTCTCAAAGCAAACTTTACTCCTAAAGGACGACTTTGCTCTCAAAGCTATCAGCTTAAATTTTTACTTTCGCTTTTGGTATCAACTTAGCTACTTTAATACTTTAATACTACTTTGATACTACTTAACTAAGTCTATACTAAAGTTACACTGATAGTAGCGCAGGATAGCATAACTTTGTGCTGGTATTACTGTTTACTTTGTAGGAGTAGAAGTAAAGTTTGCTTTGAGAGTAAGTGCGGATGTGAGCCCTGGTACATAGAGAGTGGTCATATGTGTGCGTTATATGTATATATATATGTAGTGTATATATATATATGTATATATAGTATATATATATATATATATGTATATGTGTGTATAGTATATATATATATGTATAGTATGTGTGTGTGTGTGTGTGTGTGTGTGTGTGTGTGTGTGTGTGTGTGTGTGTGTGTGTGTGTGTGTGTGTGTGTGTGTGTGTGTGTGTGTGTGTGTGTGTGTGTGTGTGTGTGTGTGTGTGTGTGTGTGTGTGTGTGTGTGTGTGTGTGTGTGTGTGTGTGTGTGTGTGTGTGTGTGTGTGTGTGTGTGTGTGTGTGTGTGTGTGTGTGTGTGTGTGTGTGTGTGTGTGTGTGTGTGTGTGGTGTGTGTGTGTGTGTGTGTGTGTGTGTGTGTGTGTGTGTGTGTGTGTGTGTGTGTGTGTGTGTGTGTGTGTGTGTGTGTGGTGTGTGTGTGTGTGTGTGTGTGTGTGTGTGTGTGTGTGTGTGTGTGTGTGTGTGTGTGTGTGTGTGTGTGTGGTGTGTGTGTGTGTGTGTGTGTGTGTGTGTGTGTGTGTGTGTGTGTGTGTGTGTGTGTGTGTGTGTGTGTGTGTGTGTGTGTGTGTGTGTGGTGTGTGTGTGTGTGTGTGTGTGTGTGTGTGTGTGTGTGTGTGTGTGTGTGTGTGTGTGTGTGTGTGTGTGTGTGTGTGTGTGTGTGTGTGTGGTGTGTGTGTGTGTGTGTGTGTGTGTGTGTGTGTGTGTGTGTGTGTGTGTGTGTGTGTGTGTGTGTGTGGTGTGTGTGTGTGTGTGTGTGTGTGTGTGTGTGTGTGTGTGTGTGTGTGTGTGTGTGTGTGTGTGTGTGTGTGTGTGTGTGTGTGTGTGTGTGTGTGTGTGTGTGTGTGTGTGTGTGTGTGTGTGTGTGTGTGTGTGTGTGTGTGTGTGTGTGTGTGTGTGTGTGTGTGTGTGTGTGTGTGTGTGTGTGTGTGTGTGTGTGTGGTGTGTGTGTGTGTGTGTGTGTGTGTGTGTGTGTGTGTGTGTGTGTGTGTGTGTGTGTGTGTGTGTGTGTGTGTGTGTGTGTGTGTGTGTGTGTGTGTGTGTGTGTGTGTGTGTGTGTGTGTGTGTGTGTGTGTGTGTGTGTGTGTGTGTGTGTGTGTGTGTGTGTGTGTGTGTGTGTGTGTGTGTGTGTGGTGTGTGTGTGTGTGTGTGTGTGTGTGTGTGTGTGTGTGTGTGTGTGTGTGTGTGTGTGTGTGTGTGTGTGTGTGTGTGTGTGTGTGTGTGTGTGTGTGTGTGTGTGTGTGTGTCTCTCTGTGTGTCTCTGTGTGTCTGTGTCTGTGTGCGTGTGCGTGTGCGTGTACGTGTACGTGTACGTGTACGTGTTTGTGTATGTGTCTGTCTGTGTGTGTGTTTTTTTCTCTTTTTACGTGTGTGTGTGTTTCTATGTGTGTGTATGTGTTTATGTGTGTGTGGGTCAGCTTCACCACAATGTTCTGTTTGTATGATCAGCGTCGCCCCTTCTTCCCCTCCCCCTTCGCCTCTCAACCCTTGCGTGCTGTCATCATGTCGACGTCCCTAGGATGATGTATGGTGGTCGGGCAGCCCGCGTGATGGACGACAGTCAAGACGAGCCTCATATTGACTAGGACACGCCTATTGTTCCGCATGGCTACATTTTCTTCCTTTCCCCTCCATGGAACCAATTGACTTCATGATAGTCTTGGAGTTTGTGTGATTGGCTGGACACTATTCCTTAGAAGTAACACTGTTTTTTGTTTACGTATATGTAGCGAGTCACGTCACCAACTATAAGACGAGGAGAAGAAAATTAAAGCCCTTACATGCTTGTGTTCAAGGAATTAAAGATATTTTTGGCTCAAAGTGAAGTTTGAA
>JAPQNM010000003.1:23307885-23310385 GCA_029783475.1 Metacarcinus magister | reverse complement strand
CTTGCATGTAAAAGGTTTCTGGTGTAGTTGTGTTGTTGGCGCTGCACTTAATAGGAAGCAGCAGAGCGTAGAGTGCGTATATCCAATTTAGAGATCTCTTCCGTCTGCACATTTTTATACATTCCTGTGACATTTTCTGATATCTCTTAATTTGAAGCAGCTGACTGACGATACCCGTGGAAATTTTGGAATACTGAACGCCAATCAAAAGTCAATGTAACTATTCTTTTCCATCGATATTAATAGATAGTCCAAGCTACCATATCGTGGGTGTGACATTTGGTTTGCTCAACTCATTAGCTGGTGAGTACATAGACGCGTTACTGGCATACGATGTACAAATCAACTGACGAGCCTCACAGACGGAGGTGGTAGTGAGCAATGAGCAGCGGGGACGAAACCTCTTACGAAACTTCAAAGGTGTCAGGAGGGCTCGTGGATTGGGTAAGGGCTAGGCGTAATGAGGGAATTATCCACTCAACGGGCGAGAAGGAGCGTCGGTCTCCTCTATGCTTCTAATCAGGCCAATAATTGAAGCCGCCAGGTATCACTGTTCAGCAGGTCTGGTGGTAGAGCTGGGTGTGTTCCTACGCCAGGTAGGAGGGAGGCACACACGATCATCTATCTTTATCCAACCTAGTTGACGTTTTCTGAATGAATATGTGATAGAGAAGATGTGAAAAGCTCTGTTGATATATTTGCGTTTGTATATGAAGTAATTGGATGATCATTTCTTGGTGCGCTTTGGTGATTTCCTAGTTATTTTCTCTGCAATTGAAAGTGATTGAATGGAAACCGAAAGTAAGGCAGTATGTCAGATGGAGAAACGTAGTACTGAGAGTGATGTAGATATATAAGTGTAGCAAGTACTAAATGGTGGAATCAACGAAACGTATAGGTGTATTGTGATATCATGATAAATAAAGAAAAGTGTCAGCCTGTAATACCACCACGCATGCGGAGGTATACAAGTGAATATGTATTACCTACTTCTGTCCTCTTCAGTACTTGCCAGTTAAGGGTTCTCGTTAGTTCACGCAGAAAAAAATAAATAACAGGTAGCCAATAAGAGAGAGAGAGAGAGAGAGAGAGAGAGAGAGAGAGAGAGAGAGAGAGAGAGAGAGAGAGAGAGAGAGAGAGAGAGAGAGAGAGAGAGAGAGAGAGAGAGAGAGAGAGAGAGAGAGAGAGAGAGAGAGAGAGAGAGAGAGAGAGAGAGAGAGAGAGAGAGAATTAAGTTTGTTTTTTTTGGCTAGTAGTTTATCAATTGGTAAAGGACATCAGACGCACTTCATAATGGTGCATCATATAATGATATTCTTATTCATAAAATAAGTAAAAAATGAAAATAAAACGATAAATGCCATCCTTACGAACAAAAAACCAGGAACAGGAATTCTCCGAATTTAAGAAGTTGCTAAGCGTTGCCCTTTAATAATTTTTTTTTTCACTGTACTGTTTTGAAGTTCTTGAAACGCTGCACCAAGAGTTGTAATCAGATATGTTGTGATCAAGTATACTCAGAACCGCAAGAACTGTTCTCTGTCATAGTTACCATTTGAATAAAGCAACCTAACGTATTAAACGAATTAGTAACATTCCAGTGATACTGTAACGTACATCCGAAAAACTTTGAACGTTCCATGAAATATAATTTTTTTTATCAGAAACACGTAGTCAGGAATTCTTCTTGTATATAAGAAAAAAAGAAAAATGCTATGCCGTTGATAAGACAGGGCTAACAAGGACAACAAAGAAAAAAAACTTAGGAATTTGAAAGAGGAAACATATTTACTTCCCCCACGTTGAGGCGCCACGAATGTATAATAATGGGCAGAGGTTATGGTGTTCCTCGATTACGTGTGTGTGTGTGTGTGTATGTGTGTGTGTGTGTGTGTGTGTGTGTGTGTGTGTGTGTGTGTGTGTGTGTGTGTGTGTGTGTGTGTGTGTGTGTGTGTGTGTGTGCGTGTGTGTGTGTGTGTGTGTGTGTGTGTGTCTCTGTGTGTGTGTGTGTGTGTGTGTGTGTGTGTGTGTGTGTGTGTGTGTGTGTGTGTGTGTGTGCTCGCGCGCGTGCGTGCGTGCGTGCGTACGTGCGTGCGCGCGTGCGTGCGCGCGTGCGTGTCCCTCTGACCAGGTAGCTATCGATTCTACGGCTCACCGGCTCCTACAACAAAGTGACCCAAGAAAAGGTACAGAAAAAGAAAAAAAAAGTAAAAGAAGAAAAGAAAAGAAGGCGTGGGAGGATAGCTGACAGGTGACAAGTGATAGGTGTGCCGTGTATCTGTTTACCCTTAGGACTATCTGCTTCCCGCCTCATGTATTTTATTTTATTTTTTTTTCACCTTCATATAGATTACAGTTTTCTCAAGAGAGCGTGTCTCACGAGGGGTAACATCAGTCACCTCTGAAATTATTGTAGACTTTGATTGAATTAGTAGCGTTCTCTCTAGCTTTTTTTTTTTCTTCTTATTTCTCTCTCTGTATTTATTTATTTTCTTCTTTC
>JAPQNM010000003.1:23297885-23302885 GCA_029783475.1 Metacarcinus magister | reverse complement strand
CTGGCGCACCAACCCTCCACACGATATAGCGTGCATATACCTACACTGTGCACTCAGCACATTACCACATCACCAAGCATTTACACCTCCCCTACATCCTACACATGTCTTCCATTTCATATAAACGTTCATAAAAAGTCTGTATAAATAAATAAATAAAAAGAATGAAAGAATACACACACACACACACACACACACACACACACACACACACACACACACACACACACACACACACACACACACACACACACACACACACACACACACACACACACACACACACACACACACACACACACACACACACACCACACACACACACACACACACACACACACACACACACACACACACACACACACACACACACACACACACACACACACACACACACACACACACACACCACACACACACACACACACACACACACACACACACACACACACACACACACACACACACACACACACACACACACACACACACACACACACACACACACACACACACACACACACACACACACACACACACACACACACACACACACACACACACACACACACCACACACACACACACACACACACACACACACACACACACACACACACACACACACACACACCACACACACACACACACACACACACACACACACACACACACACACACACACACACCACACACACACACACACACACACACACACACACACACACACACACACACACACACACCACACACACACACACACACACACACACACACACACACACACACACACACACACACACACACACCACACACACACACACACACACACACCACACACACACACACACACACACACACACACACACACACACACACACACACACACACACCACACACACACACACACACACACACACACACACACACACACACACACACACACACACACACACACACACACACACACACACACACACACACACACACACACACACACCACACACACACACACACACACACACACACACACACACACACACACACACACACACACACACACACACACACACACACACACACACACACACACACACACACACACACACACACACCACACACACACACACACACACACACACACACACACACACACACACACACACACACACACACACACACACACACACACACACACACACACACACACACACACACACACACCACACACACACACACACACACACACACACACACACACACACACACACACACACACACACACACACACACACACACACACACACACACACACACACACACACACACACACACACACACACACACACCACACACACACACACACACACACACACACACACACACACACACACACACACACACACACACACACACACACACACACACCACACACACACACACACACACACACACACACACACACACACACACACACACACACACACACACACACACACCACACACACACACACACACACACACACACACACACACACACACACACACACACACACACACACACACACACACACACACACACACACACACACACACACACACACACACACACACACACACACACACACACACACACACACACGGTGACGGTTAGCCATGATGTTCTCTGCTAACCTGTCCTGACCGCCTGTTGGTCGTCATAATTATGCCCGAGGTGGCTCGCTACGGGCGTGTCTGTGTATACCGTCCCTGTGGGCGGGGAAGAGAGGAAGGGCGTGTCAGTGCATGCTAAGGCCTCGAATTATTAAGCTATCAGCATCCCATGGACGAGTGTCTTCAGGAAGGCTAAATAACTAACTCCATGTCGACACAGATATCGGCTGAGGATGTGAAAGAGGTGTTCTGCGCACTCCTTGTATAAAGGGTTTTATGAATTGATTGCATTTAGGCGTAATGAATATATAATGAAAAATTGAATCAATCTTCTATTAGTATTGTTATTATTATTGTTATTACAATTATTTTGATTATTACTATATTGTTATAATTATAGCTAGCAGTATCTCGTCTCCTGCCTGCATCTTGTTCCCTTTTATCAATAGTCATTCTTAACCTAACTCTATAACCCTCCCTGGCTACCTTAACGCTAAGTTTATTTCATTATTATCCTTATATAATAATTTACTGCGCTTCCTTAACAAAAGACGAACGTGAGGGCGGAGCTACAGCCTCTTGAATGGCCTCTTGGGGCACAGCTCATTTCCTTTTACCTCGATAAAGCTTTATTATTTATTTATTTTATTGCTCCTACTATATTTTCACATCCTAATTCATACCTAATAAGGATGTTATTAAACTATAATGGTGTTTATATTGTATAAAAGCTGCTATATTTTTTTTTATCTGTAACGATACATCGATATATCCATATATCGAGGTTAATCTACCGAGTCAAACATGATATAACATGATTGTTATGTACGATAATGTATCATATTTATCCTTTCTAAATATCCAATAACAACATTTGCCTTGTCTTCTTTTACTATTAAATAAATACTAATATATATTATTACATTCTATGCAGTTATTCTTACCTGATAATCCCTGGAATTTATTCGAAAATATATCCTGATATGAAACTACACATGCCCCGCCCTCCTCGCCAAGGTTAGAGGCCAACATGTTGCTATTTACTGCAAATTCCCTAATATATTTCAATCATTATGCTTGTTTTGGGTTTTTTTTATATCAAAAGCAACATATATAATATAAATTCCATGTATTAAGTCCACTGTAATGGTCTCAAACATCTTACTTTCCTCTGATTTATTCGAAATATATCCCGTTGAGTGTCTTTGGTAGATGAAGTTGGATGTTGCTGTGCCCTGATTGGTTGTTTGGTCACAAGGCAGACGGAGAAATTCGTATCTTGGGTGGATTTGCCAAGATCTGGCTCAGACTTGCTCAGATCTTGTTTTTTATCAAGTCAACTTGACACTACATGTAAACGCCTCTAGTATTACAACCTTGCCTAGCTAGCCTTGGGGTCTCAACAGAAGCCAGTGGGGCATCGGGGAGGGTAGAGAAGCCGGTGTGTTTATACTAAAATCCATCTGAACACAACTCACCTCAGCCTCACCTCAGCCACACCTCATCTCACCTCACCTCGCCCATCCATCGCACGTTCATGTATATTTTGTAGTGTTAATACCGTGTGTTAAGAAGAGGATTACCGCCTGTTACCTGTTACCAATTACCTGTTACCAGCGCTGCTATGTAAGTGTTAATACGTAGTTACAATGTTAGTTATCTATACTTGTAGAAAGAGAGGTAGGAGGTAGGAGGTAGAAAGGGAGGTAGGAGGTAAGTTAAGGTGTCTCCTGTGGAAGGTAAGGATGAATATGTGCGACCAGTATTAAGCAAGATACAGGTTTCTCACAAATAACTTTAAAATTTACATAATAACAATATGTTTTTATTATATAATAACCATTTAAGGGTTGATGCCTACGACCCCTAAAAGCTTCATTCCGATCCTTCCAGTGGTCTAGGAGGAGATAGAAGACAGACAGACAGACAGACAGACAGACAGACAGACACACATACATACATACAGACACACAGACAAATTTTGGATGGGGTCGTTTCGAAATTTCCAAACTGGTCGCTTCGCTCGCAGTTTGAAATTAATAAATACAAAAGGTAAAAAAAATATGGTAATAGGCAAGAGAGAAGTGAATCATTAACTTACAATTCTACGTGCAACAAAAATATTTAACTGTCGTGGTACATGGGAGGAATATTTTTGATATCTAAAATACATGGCATTTAGTCAGAGAAAACCTAACCTACTCATTTAGGTCAATGGGATACCACATCAAATGAAAAAGAAAGAATGAATAAAGTGTAGAGGTTCATAGGGTAGAGAAAGATTGGCATTAATGAACTTCTGTATACCATTGAGAGTTGCGAAGAGAGTCACTAGTAATGATTCAAACTCTAATGAAGAAAGAGAAGCCTAATTTGATTAGAAACTTGACACAGAAACCTCGAGTCTGAATCTGCAGTAAATACCAACACTGGTGAGTATGTTGTAAGGAAGGACGGCTGGAAATAAAAAAAACATTACTAGAAGAATGAGTCTGTAATGAAAGGAGAAGACCAAGATTCTAGGATTAAGATTTAGACGTTAAATGCAGTTGAAGAGAACGTTTTGAATGGAAAGTAATACCAATTAACTGGATGAAATGTGAATCTTGATTACGTAATTATCAGCAATAATATCAGAATGTAAATGAAGAGCCACTCTAGATTCATTAATTATGCGACTTTGAGGCTGAATAGGATTTAACTTCATACCTCGTTAATTAATCCAAGTATTATCTCTTGAAATAATATTCCCAGGAGTATTGGCGTTCTAAATGCTTTGGGGATACGGAATAGTTGTATTTGATGAAGTGTCATTAGCGTAGAAATTGGCTCTTTGACGAAACATTATATCACAGTAAGGAATAAAGGCTTGATGCTACTGGCATTGGAAACATTGAATTCAACTAAACTAGAAAAAAAAGTAATACGACCGTCATAATATTATATGGGGTCTTAGATGAGCATTGAGAACCTAAAGAAATTTAATCAAACATAAAATCAAGAACATAATGTAGCAACGACAGAAATTCATGAATGATGACCACTTCACAGATAGAGAAAAAAAAAGTGAAAGCAATAATACATATTGGTAATGCTTTGCGTGGGTAGGATGGCATGTCCTCTGCTGTACGTTATAATGCGAGGACACGATTGTGGTAAGAATTATAAAAGTGGTGAGTGAAAAAGTGCGATAAATTAAATGAGCTAGATAGTGAGTGCTTTAATTTTATTTTTCATATGTGAAGACTGAAAAATGTGATGAAAAAATTTCATAAACATATTTAACTTATTGTTTTTGCGGGATGAGTGTTTAATATGTGGATGAATTATTGATAAAGTCTAAAACTG
>JAPQNM010000003.1:23267885-23277885 GCA_029783475.1 Metacarcinus magister | reverse complement strand
TGCTCCTCTCTCTCTTCTCCTTCCTCTCTTCCTCTCTTTTTGGTCGTTTTTTTCTGCCCTTCCTTTTTTTTTTTCTCCCTCCTCCTCCCCTACTCCTTCTCCCCTCCCCTCCTCCCTCCTCCGCTTCCTCCTCTTTTTTTTCCTATTACTTCTTTCATGCCTCCCCTGCCTTCTTCCCTCTCCTCCTCTTCCTCATTCCCTCCACCTCCTCGCTCGCTCTCTCCTCCTCTCTCCTCTTTTTTCTTTTCTTTCCTCCTCCTCCCCTTCCATACTTACTACTAATTATACTACAGAATGGTTAATCGCACTGTCTCACTTGGTCTCGTCATACTCTTTTCCTATCTCTTCCTCTTTCTTACTCTAGCTCTTCGTGACTGCGCTCACTTATCCACGTTGGTAAATCTATGTAACAATGGTATCCACTAATCAACTTGGTATCGACTACACACACTTATCACATTATCAGCTTCTCTATCACTTTTCCCACTCCACTATCACTTTTCAAATCCGACTATTAAAATACATAAATGGTATTCAATCTGGAAAAAATCACATATGCACTTTCTATCACTCCGCAATTGTATCATCCACTATAATGGTATGGCGGGGGACGACATCTCCCGACTTTGCCTCTTATCACTTCCACTCACTGTATCACCTCATTTAACACTTCGATATCAGATAGAGTGAACTTTCCTTCTATACTTGCGCACTTTTACTTATCAACTCAATCTCCACTTTGACTTGATATCCACTCACTGCTAACGACTTCTCCAAGACTGTCACTAGTGGTATCACTTTGTGTTTACTCTTCACTAGTATCCACAACTCGTATCGACTTCAAGCAATCACTCCACTACTTATTTTCTTTTCGTAATTGTACACTTTTGTCCAACCGGCTCACTTCCTCCTTTCCACTGTAACTTAATTTCCTGGCGACTCACTGTACACTTTCCATCATCACTTATCACTTCCTCACCCTTATCAACACTAAACTATCACTTAAAAAAAGGGGAAGGTAGAAACGGGCAAACTAAGAAAAGACGCGAGCAACGGACAACGCCAAAGGCTAAAGGCAGAAATAGCAAGACAAGCGGAGCTCACTGGGGATCAAAGGACTATAGGCCACGAGTGTGTCCCGAAGCAATATAAAGAATAGTGAAAAATAGCCAGAAGGAAAATAAGAACTGCTCGGAGAGAAGCGGCACACTTCCTCTTCCGGCCATCTTCGGCTGAAGAAGGGGTGGGTGGGGGGGGAGGAACCTTTCCCACTTTGCTCTCCTTTTGTCTCTGTTATCAAAGTAAATATAGTAGTAGTGTAGCTAAACAGAATAACCCTCGGTTAGTGTCCAGGATAGACTGTTTTGCTGTCTGTTCTTCCTTTGTACTCCTTTGTACTCCTCCTTTCCTCCTCCTCCTGCCTCCTCCTCTCCTCCTCCCTCCTCCTCCTCATCCTCCTCCCCCTCCTCAACCTCCTCCCTCCTCCTCTCCTCCCATCCCACTCCTCCTCCTCCTCCTCCTCCCTCTCCTCCTCCTTCCTCCTCCCTCCCCTCCTCCCATCCTCCTCCCTCCTACTCTTCTTCCTCCCTCCTCCCTCCCTCTCCTCCTCCTCCTCCTCCTCCTCCCTCCTCTCCTCCTCCTTCCTCCTCTCCCTCCTCCTCCCTCCTCTCCTCCTCCTCCTTCCTCCTCCTTCCTCCTCCTCCTCCTCCTCCCTCCTCCTCCTCCTGCTCCTCCTCCTCCTCCTCCTTCCTCCTCCCGCTCCTCCTCCTCCTCCTCTCCTTCCTCTTCCTCCTTTTCCTCTCCTCCTCTCCTCCTCCTTCCTCCTCCTCCTCCTCCTCCTCTCCTCCTCCCTCCTCCTCCTCCTCCTCCTCCTCCTCCTCCTTCCTCCTCCTCCCTCCTCACTCCTCCTGACTCCTCCTCCTCTCCTCTCCTCCTTCCTCCTCCTCCTCCTCCTCCCTCCTCCTCCTCCTCCTCCTCCTCCTCCTCTCCTCCTCCTCCTCCTCCTACTCTCTCCTCCTCTCCTCCTCCTCCTCCTCTCCTCCTCCTCCTCCTCCTCCTCCTCCTCCTCCTCTCCTCCCTCCTCCGCTCACTCCTCCTCGCCTCGCTCCTCCTTTACCTGCGCTCCTCTCCTCGCTGCGCTCCTCCTCCTCGCTGCTCCGCCTCCTCGCCTCCTCCTACCTCCTTCCTCCTCTCCTCCTCTTCCGCTCCTCCTCCCCGCCTCTCTGCCTCTCTCCTCCCTCTCGCTCCTCTCCTTATCTATCCTACTCTCGCTATTTCTCACTTCCTCCTCCCTCTCTCTCCTCCTCGCCCTCCGTCCCTCTCCTCCTGCCTCCACTCCTCCTCCTCTTTCTTCCTCCTCCTCCTCCCTGCTCATCGCTATCTGCTGTCCTCCTCTTCCTCCTCTGCTCCTCACTCTCGCTTGCCTGCCTCCTTCATCTCTCTAATCGCCTCGCTCCTCCTAAACTTGCTCTCCGCCTACCTCTCGTCCTCTCCTCCTTCCTCCATCCTCCTCCCTCCTCCTCCTCCTACCTCCTCGCGCTCCTATTCTCCTCCTAAGCCTCCTCGCCTCCTCCTCCTCCTCTCCTTCTCCGCCTCCTCCTCGTACCTCCTCCTCCTGCTCCTTACTCGCTCTCCTCCTCCATCCTCGCTTCTCCTCTCCCTCTGGTCCTCTTCCTTCCTGCCTCCTCCTGGCTTGCCTCCTGTCCGCCTTGCGCTCCTCCTGCCTCGCGCCGTCGCTGCCTTCCCTCTCATCGCCCTCCGCCTGCGCTCCTGCCTCTTGCCTCCCTCCTCCGCTCCTCCCCTCCTCACTTATCCTCCTCACTCTCAAAAGAACTCCTCCTCTCTCCTCTCCTCCTCCTCCTTCCTCCTTTCGCTACCTCCTCCTAACCTGCCAGCCCTCCTCCCCCCTCCTCCTCCTCCTCCTCCTCCTACGTGCCTCTCCTCCTCCTCCCTCCTCTCCTCCGCCTCCTCATCTCCTCCGCTCCTCCTGGCCCTCGCCTTATCCTCCTCTCGCTCATCTCCTCTCCTCCTCATCTCGCTCCTCACCTCTCCTTCCTCCTCCCTCCTCCTCCTCCTCTCTCCTCTCCTGCCTCCTGGCCCTACATCCTCGCGCACTGCTGCTCCTCTCCCTCTCCTCTCCTCTTCCTATACTTCCTCCCTCCTCCTCCTCCTCCTGCCCTCCTCCTCCTCTCCTCCATTCCTCCTCCTCCTCTCCCCTCCTCCTCCTCCTACCCCTCCTCCTCCTCCTCCTCTTCCTCCTCCTCCTCCTCCTCCTCCTCCTCCCTCCTTTCCTCCTCCTCCTCTCCTCCCTCCTCCTACTCCTCACTCTACCCTCCTCGCTTCTTCTCCTCCCTCCCTCTCCTCCTCCTCCTTCCTCCCTCCCTCTCTACCGCTCCTCCTTCCTTCCCCTTTCCTCCTCCTCCTTCCCTCCTCCTCTCCCTCCCTCCTCCCTTCCCCTCCTCCTCCCCTCCTCCTCGTCTCTCCTCTCCTTCTCTCTTCCTCTCTTCCCTCCTCCACTCCTTCCCTCTCTCCTCCTCCTCCTCCCTCTCCTCCTCCTCCTCCTCCCTCTCCTCCTCCTCCTCCTCCTTCCTCCTCCTCCTCTTCCTCTCCTCTCTCCTTCCCTACCTCCTTCCCTCCTCCTCCTTTCCTCCTCCTTCCCCTCCTCCTACCTCCTCCTCTCCTCCTTCTCCTCCTCCTCCCTTTCCTCCTCCTCCTCCCTCCTCTCCTCCTTCCTCCTCTCCTTCTCCGTCCTCCTCTCCTTCCCTTCCTCCTTCCCCTCTCTTCTCTCCTTCTCTCCTTTCTCTCCTCCTCCCTTCCCTTCCTTAACCTTCCTCCTCTCCTCCTCCTCCTCTCTCCTTTCCCTCCTCCTCCTCCTCCTCCTCCTCCTCCTCCTTTTCTCTCCTCCTTGCTTCCTGCCCTTCCTTCTCTCTTCTTCTTTCTCTCTTCCCCCTCCTCCACCTCCTCCTCTCCCTCTCCTCCTCCTCCATCCTCCTCCTCCTCTCTCCCCTTTCCTTCTCCCTCCTCCCCCTCCTCCTTCCTCCTTCCTTCCCTCGCCTCCTCTCTTCTCCCTCTCTTCTCCCCTTCTTCTCCTCCTCTTCTTTCTCTACTTCTCTTCTCCTTCCCCTTTCTCCCTTCTCCTTCTTTCTATCTCTCTCCTTCTCTTCTCCTCCTTCTCCTCCTCTTCCTTCCTCCTCTGCTTCTTCTCCTCTTCCTCTCCTTACCTCTCTCCATTCTCCTCTCCTCTCCTTAACTCCTTCTCCTTCTTCTCCTTCTTTCTCCTTTCTCCTCTTCCCTCTCCTCTCTCCTCTCTCTCCTTTCCTCTCCTCCTCTCTTCTTTCTTTCCTCCTCCTCCTCCTCCTCCTCCTCCGCCTCCCTCCTCTCCTGCTCTCCTCCTCCTCCTCCCTCCTCCCTCCTTCCTCCTTTCTCTCTCCTTCTTCTTCTCTTCCCTCCTCCTCCTCCTCCTCTTTCCTCTCCCTTTCTCTTCCCTTCTCTCTTCTCACTCTCCTTCTCCTCTCCTCCTCTCTCCTCCTTTCTCCTGTTCTCTCTTCTCACCCTCCTTCTTCTTCTCTCCTTACTTCCCTCCTCCTCTCTTCTCCTCTCCTTCTCCCTCTCCTCTCCTCCCTCTCTCCTCCTCTTCTCCTCTTCTCTTCTTCTCTCCTCTCCTTCCCTCTCTTTCTCCCTCCTCTCTCCTCTCTCTCTCTCCTTTCCTCTTTCCTTCCCTTCCTCCTCCTGTCTCTTCTCCCTCCTTCTTCCCTCCTCTCTTCATCCTTCTCCTCCTCTCTTCTCTCTTCTCTTCTCCCTCCTCTCTCCCCTCTCTCCTCTCATTCCTCTTCCTTCTCCTCTCCTCCTCCTCTCCTTCTCCCTCCTCTTCCCTCCTCTCTCTCCTTCCTCCTCCCCTTCTCTCCTCTTCTCCTTCTCCTTCTCCTCTCCTCTTCTCCCTCTCCTCTCTTCTCCCTCCTTTCCTTCTTTACTCTCCTCCTATCTCTCTCTCCTCCTTCTCCTTCTCCTCTCCTCCCCTCCCCTTCCCCTCCTTCTCTCTCTCCTTCCTCCTCTCCTCCTCCCTCTCCCTCTTACCCTTCTCTCCGCCTTCCTCCTTCCTTCTTCTTTTCTCTTCCTCTTTCTCTCCCTTCTTCTCCCTCCCTCTCCCTATCCCTTGTTCTCCTTCCGTTCTCCTCCTCTCCTCCTTTCCTCCTCCTCTCTCCTCCTCCCCTCCTCTCCTCCTTCACCTCTCCTTCCTCTTCTTCTATCTCCTCTCTCCGCCCCCTCCTCCTCTTCCCTTCTCCTACATCCTCCCCTCTCCTCCCCTCTCCTCCTATTTCTCCCTCCTTCCCTCCTCCTCTCTTCTCTCTCTCTCCTCTCCTCTCTCTCCTCTTCCCTCCTCCTCTCTCCTCCTCCTCCTCCTACCTCCTTCCTCCTCCTTCTCCCTCCTCCTCTACCTCCTCTCCGTCCTTCTCCTCCTCCTCCTCCTCTCCTCTCCCTCCTTCTCCTCCCTACCTCTATTCCTTCCTTCCTCCTCGTCTCCCTTCTCCTCCTCCTTCCTCCTCCTTCTCCTCTTCCTCCCTCTCCTCCTTCTATCTCCTTCTCCTCCTTTCCCTCTCCTCCTCCTTCTCCTCTTTCTCCTTCTTCCTCTCCTCCGTCTTCTCTCCTCCTCTCACTCTTCCTTCCTTCTCCCCCTTCTCTCCTCTCCTCCTCTCTTTCCTCCTCTCCTCCTCCTCTTTCTCCTCTCTCCTCCTTTCATTCTTTCTCCTTCTCCTCTCCTCTCTCTCCCTTCTCAACTTTCTCCCTCTCCTTCCTCCTCCCTCTCTCCTCCTCACCTTCCTCTCCTCCTCCTCTCTTCCTCCTGCCTCCTCCTCTCTCTCCTCTCCTCCTCCTCCTCCTCCTTTCCTCCTCCTCCTTTCTCCTCTCTCTCTCCTTACCCTCCTCTCCTCCTTCCTCCTCCTCCTCCTCTCTCCTCCTCTCTTCTCCTCTCCTCTCTCCTCTCCTCTCCTCTCTCCTCCTTCTTCCCTCTCTCACCTTCTCCTCCTCCCTCTCTCCTTCTCCTCCTCCTCCTTCTCCCTCCTCCTCTTCCTCCTCTTCTCCCTCTTATTCTCGCTCCTCCTTCTCGCCTTCCTCCTCCTCCTCTCTCCTTCCTCCTTCCTCCTCTCTTCCTCCTCCTCCTCCTCCTCTGTCTCCTCCTCTCTCTCCTCCCTCCTCCTTCTTCCTCTCCTTCTCTCTCTCTCTCCTCTCAGCTCTACTCCTTCTCCTTTTCTCTCCTCTCTTTCTTTCTCCTTTCTCCTCCTCCTTCTGTCCTCTCTCTCTCTTCCTTTCCTCCTCCCTCTCCTCCTCCTTTCTCCTTCTCCCTTCCCTTCTCCTCTCTATCTCTCTTCTCCTTCTCACCTCTTCCTCTCCTTCCCTCCTTCCTCTCTCTCCCCTCTCTCCTTCTCCTCCTCCTGTTCTCCTCTTCTCTCTCCTCCTCCTCCTCCTTCTTTCTCTTCTCCTTCCTCTCTCTCTTCCTTCTCTCTTCTCCCTTCCTCCTCCCCTCCCTCCACCCTTCTCCTCTCCTCTCACTCCCTCCCCTCTCCTCTCCTCTACTCCTCTCCCCTCCTCCTTTCCTCCTCCTCCTCTCTCCTCTCCTCCTCCCCTCTCCTCCTCCTCCTCTTCCTTCCTCCTCCCTCTCTCTCTCCTGCCCTCCCCTTCTCCTCTCCACCTCCTCCCTCCTCCTCTCCTCCTCCTCCTCCTTTCCCTCCTCCTCTCTTCTCTCCTTCTCCTCCTCCTCCTCCTTTACCTTCTATTCCTTCTCCTCCTCCCTCTCTCTCTTTCTCTCCCTCCTCCTTCTTCCTCTTCTCCTTCTCTCTTCTCCTTTCTCTCTCTCCTTCCTCCTCCTTCTTCCTTCCTCTCCTTTCTCCTCTCCTCCTCCTTCCTCCTCTCCTCTCTCCCTCCTACTCCTCCTCTCCTCCTCCCCTCTCCTCCTTCCTTCTCTCCTTCTTCTCCATCTCCTACTTCTTCTCACTTCTCGTCCGCTCCCTCCTTCTCCCCTTCTCCTCATCCTCTCTCCCTCTCTCCTCCTTCTCTCTCTCCTCCTCCTCCCTTCCTCCTCTCCCTCTTTCTCCTCCTCCTTCCCCCTTCCCTTTCTCCTTCTCCCTCCCTCCTCCTCACTCCTCTCCTCCTCTCCCTCCTTCCTCCTTCCTCCTTCTTCTCCTCCTCCTTCTCCTCCTCCTCCTCTCATTTCCTCCTCCCCTCCTCCTCTTCTCCTCCCTCCTCCTCTCTTCCTTCTCCTCCTCCTTCTTCTCCTCACTCCTTCTTCCTCTCCTCCTTCTCCTCTCTCTCTCTCCTCTCTCGTATTCTCCTTCCTCTCCTTCTCTCCTCCCTTCTCCCTCTCTCCTCCCTCCTCTCTTCCCTTCTCCTCCTATTCCCTCCTCCTTCTCCCTCTCCCTTTCTCTCCTCTCTCCTTCTCCTCCTCCTCTGCCTTTCCTCCTCTCTCTCCTCCTCTCCCCTCCGTCTCCTCCCCTCCTCTCCTCCTCCTCTCCTCTTCCCTCTTCCTCCTCCTCCCCTTCCTCCTTCCTTCCTCCCTCCTTTTACTTCTCCTCCTCATCCTCTCCTCCTCACCTCCTTTCCTCCTCCTTTCCTCCTTCTCCTCCTCCTCTCCTCCTCCATCCTCCTCCTCCTTCCTCTCCTCCTCCTCTCCTCCTCCTCCTCTCTTTTCTCCTCCTCCTCTCCCTGCCTCCTCCTCTTCTTCCTCTTATCTTCCTCTCCTCTCCTCCTTCCTCTTCTCCTCCTCCTTCTTTCCTCCTCCTCCTTCCTCTCCTTCCTCCTCCTCCTCCCCTTCTCCCTCCCCCCTTTCCTCCTCCTTTCCTTCTCTTGTCTTTCTCCTCTCCCTCCTCTCTCCTTTTCTCCTCCTTCTCCTGCCTCCATCCCTGTCTCCCTCCTCCTCCTCTCCCTCCTCTCTCTTTCTTTCTCCTCTCCTCCTTCCTCTCTTTCTTCTTCTCTCCCCTCTCCTCCTCCTCCTCCTCCTTCTTCCTTCTCTTCCCTCTTCCTTTTCTCCTCCCCTTCTCCTCTCTCCTCACTTCTCTTCCTCCTCTTCTCCTCCCTCCTTCTCCTTCTCTCCTTCCTCTTCCTCCTTCTCCTTCTCCTCCTCCTCCTTCCTCCCCCTTCCTCTCCTTTCTCCTTCCTCCCTCCTCTACCTCTCCACTTTCCTCCTCCTCCTCTCTCCATCCTCTCTCTTCCTCTCTCTTCCTCCCTTCTCCTTTCTCTCTTCTTCTCCTTCCTCTTCTCCTCCTCCCTCCTCTCTCTCCTCCTTCTCACTTCTCTCCTCACTCTCCTCCCTCTCCTCCATCCTTCCTCCTCCTCCTCCTCCTACCTCCTCCCTCTCCTCCTTTCCTCCTCTCTCCTTCTTCTTCTCCTCCTCCTCCTCCTCCCTCCTCTTCCTCTTCTCTCCCTCTCCTCCTCCCTCCTTCCTTCTCCCTCCCTGTCTCTCTCCTCCTCCTCCTTCCTCTCCTCCTTCCCTCTTTCCTCATCCTTTACTCCTCCTCCTCCTTCCTCCTCCTCTCCTCTCTCCTCCTTCTTTCTCCCCCTCCTCCTCCCACCTCCGTCCTCTCCTCCTTCTCCTCCTTCCCTTTCTCCCTTCTCTCCGCCTTACTCCTCCTCCTCCTCCTCCCTCTCTCTTCCCTCCTCCTCCTCCTCCCTCCCTCCTCCTCCTCCCCTCCTCTCCCTCCTCCTCCTTCTTCCTCCTCCTTCCTTCCTCCTTCCTTTCTATCTCCCTCCTTCCTCCTTCCTCCTCCCTCCTCTCTCCTCCTTCCTTCCTCCTGCCTCCTCCCTCCATCTCTTCCCTCTCCTCCTCCCCTCGCCTCCTTCTCTCCTCCTCCTCCTCCTTCCTCCTCCTTTTCTCCTCCTCTCCTTCCTCCTCCTCCTCCCTCCTTTCTCTCGCTCCTCTCTCCTCCCTCTCGCTCCTCTCGCTCCTTTTCCTCTCCTCTCCTCCTTCCTTCCTCCTTCCTCTCCTCCTCTCCTTCTTCCTTCCCCTCCTCCTCCATTACTCCCCTCCTCTCCTTCTCCTCTCCTCCTCTCCCTCCCATCTTCCTTCCTCCCTCCTTTTGCCTCCTCTCCCCTCCTCCTCTCCTCCTCTCTCTGTCATCTTCTTTCTCCCTCTTCCTCTCTCTAATCTCTTCTCTCCTCCGCCCTCCTCTTACTCCTCTCCTCCTCCTCTCTCCCCTCCTCTTTCCTCTCCATCTGCTTTCCTCCCGCTCTCCTCCTCCTCTCTCCCTCCCTCTCCTCCCTTCCTCCTCCTCCCTCTATCCTACTCTCCTCCTTCCTCCCTCCTTCCTCCTCCTCCCTCTCCTTCCCTCTCTCCTCCTTCCTCTCCCTCCCTTCTCTCCTTCCCTCCCCCTCCTACTCCTCTCTCCTCTCCTCCTCCTTTTTCTCCTCCCCTCCCTCCTCCTCCTCCCCTCTTCCTCTCCTCCTCCTCCCCCTCCTCCCTCCTCCTCCCTCCCCCCCTCCTCCTCCCCCCCCCCCCCTCCCCCCCTCCCCCCCCCTCCTCGCCCCCTCCCTCCTCCCCCTCCCCCCTTCTCTCTCTCCTTCCCTTCCTCCTCTTTTCCTCTCCTCTATCTCCTTTCCTTTCCTCCTCCTCCTCCTCTTTTCTCCTCCTCCTCCTTCCCTCCCTCCTCCTCCTCCTCCTCCTCTCCTCTCCTCCTCCTCCTCCTCCTCCCCCTCCTTCCTCCCCTCTCCTCCCCTCCTCTCTCCTTCTCCTCTCTCCTTCTCCTTCCTCCTTCTCTTCTCTCTCTCTCCTCTCCTTCTCCTTACTCCCTCTCCTCTCCTCCTCCTCCTCCTCTCCTCCGCTCCTTCCTTCTCCTCCTTCCCTCCTCCTCTCTCTCCTCCATCCTCTTCCTCCTTTCCTCCTCCTCCTCTCCTTCTCCGTCCTTCCTCCCTCCTCCTCCCCTCCTCTCCCTCCTCCTCCTCCTCCTCCTCCTCCTTCCTCCTCCTCTCTACTCCTCCTCCTCCTCTCCTTCATTCTCCTCACCTCCTCCTCCCC
>JAPQNM010000003.1:23256076-23258576 GCA_029783475.1 Metacarcinus magister | reverse complement strand
TGCAATGACACCAATTTCAGCCGTGTTTGCTACTTTACTGCCACTCCCTGGATATCGTTTAAAATATCATACGAAATAAAATAACTTAAATTTTGTTGAGACTGAATTACATTCCTGAAAAAAATATGTAACTCTTTTTTGTTTGTTTGTTTGAAGTTATAACAAAACTTAAGGTACACTATATACTTATAACAAATTTAAGGTAAAAACTATGTGTATGTAGTTAAGAAGATAAAGAACACTCAAATTGTTTGCTTGGTAAAGCAGTAGCTACTCGACCCTTTAAGACGCAGGGTGAGAGAGAGAGAGAGAGAGAGAGAGAGAGAGAGAGAGAGAGAGAGAGAGAGAGAGAGAGAGAGAGAGAGAGAGAGAGAGAGAGAGAGAGAGAGGGAGAGAGGGAGGGAGAGAGAGAGAGAGAGAGAGAGAGAGGAGAGAGAGAGAGGAGAGAGAGAGAGAGAGAGAGAGAGGAGAGAGAGAGAGAGAGAGAGAGAGAGAGAGAGAGAGAGGAGAGAGAGAGAGAGAGAGAGAGAGAGAGAGAGAGAGAGAGAGAGAGAGAGATATTCAGATTCAGATATTTATTCCATTATACAATGGTTATTCTTACAGCTTTGATACACAGTTTGTAGAGTTTGCATGTGACTTTATATCCAAGTTAATATCGATAGTTACAACATTTCACACCCAATATTGTACGATATGATAGGTGCTCGTCATTAATTATTTAGAATTAGCCAATATAAAAGTTAAAAGACGATAAAGTTATGAAACGAACTTTAAATCCTAACAATTAATAAAAGAAAAAATACAGTAAAACACTAAAAATAGATAAAATCTAGAGTTGTGATACTAAAATACTTGTGATCAAATATGTAAAACAAAAAAAAACTATACATTAAATTGTTCATTAATAAAATAAGTACTCAGAAGTTTTTTTGAATGACCGTATTGTTTGTGCATTTCTTACAGAGGAAGGAAGGCTGTTCCACAGTTTTGGTCCTGCCACCAATAAAGACCTTGCACCGGTATAGGTGTTGGTCTTTGGTACATACAGACATCACTCACTTTCGGCATGACAAACAAATGGTTAGGAACATTACCGTTTATGATATCATGTGTCATGATGCCTACCTCATACTTGTGTTTTTGGTACACTCTCAACCACCCAAGTTCTTGCAGGAAAGGTGGTCGTGTTTGGCGCCGCCGCCTATTGCGACCTTTGCGGCAAAATTTTGAAGTTTTTGTATTTGCTTGGTATGAGTGATGTTTGTTGTGCCCCATATTTTTATGCCGTAATTAATTAGACTTAATACTAGAGTTTGCATGACAGTCATCCTTGCCCTTATGTTAAAATGATCTTTAATCCTGTTGATATATAATGTAGTGCTAAAAAGTTTTCTACTTAAGTTATTCACATGAGTATCAAAGGTCATGTGGGAATCAAAGTATATTCCTAAGTTTTTAAGGGAGGTACTGGGAAATATATTTGTGCCGTCAACCTGTAAGCACGTATTGGGTGGAATCTGCGATATGTGACCTTTGGTGCCGACAAACATACACTGTGTCTTCTTAGTGTTTATTAGCAATTCATTTAAGTGGAAATACCTCTTTGTTTGAGCTAAAGTCTCCTCTCCCCTGTGAATGAGATCCTGAATATTGTTTGTGTTTCCTCTGTGAATGAGCTGTGTGTCGTCTGTGTATTGTATGACGAGGCAGTTGGGAATGTGTCGCGAAAGATCGTTTACGAATATTGAAAACAATATTGGGCCGAGCACTGATCCTTGAGGAACTCCATAGGCAACATCAAGTTTCTTGGAGACGTGATTACTTATCCTAACTGGCTGTGTTCTGTTGTGAAGATACCTTTGGAACCAAAAGGAGTCGATTCTTAACATATCCATCTTGTTCATTAAAATTTCGTGATTTACGCTGTCGAACGCTTTCGATAGGTCACACAGAGTTAGTAAGGAAATGTTTTTGTTGTCCGGTCAATGTGAGCAGTGCACTTTCTGTAGACAGCTGAGGCCTGAAACCGTGTTGTGTCGTACTGAGGAGATGATTGCTCTCAAGGTGTGACGTGAGTTGAGCGGCAATAATTTTCTCGAGAACCTTTGAAATGATTGGAAGAAGAGATATGGGACGATAGTCTTTAGGTTCCATGACATCACCGATTTTGAAAATAGGGACAACTATTGCATGTTTCCAGGATTCTGGGAATATTCCTGTTACAATGGACGTATTTATGATACATGTGAGGTACGCGATCAATACTGGCAAGGAATCTTTTAGAAATCGCAGTGGGATATTGTCTGAACCGCAAAAGGAACTATTTTTAAAGCTTTTCATAATTAATATGATAGTGTCACTGTCAGTTGGTTTAGGTCGGAACATGTTACAAGGCGGATTGATGTTATTGTTGTTGCTGGGTAATGACACGTTCTCGTTTTCTTCATTATTTTGTTGTGATTTTTCAAAAGTCTCTCTTCCAACGTTGGCAAAGAAG
>JAPQNM010000003.1:23248576-23251076 GCA_029783475.1 Metacarcinus magister | reverse complement strand
CAAATATGTTATAAAATACTTAGATTTAAACTGGAATCAGAACAAATAAATGCAAGGGTGAGTGAAGGTCGTGGAGGTATAAGAGACACGAATTTACTGATGAGCTCAATGTTTTACCATTTACCTTTTTTATTCCAATATTTATAATAATTAATAATATCAAAATCAACATAAACATTAAATTTCACAAGCATACACAAGCAACATTTTAAGTTTTGTGGCAAGGAGGTGGAAATATGATAGTACTGTGTTTCAGTGTGTGTGTGTGTGTGTGTGTGTGTGTGTGTGTGTGTGTGTGTGTGTGTGTGTGTGTGTGTGTGTGTGTGTGTGTGTGTGTGTGTGTGTGTGTGTGTGTGTGTGTGTGTGTGTGTGTGTGTGTGTGTTTTATTTTTTTTTATTTTGTGAAAAACGTCTCCACCAATATTTATTTCAATGGCATCACTGAGGGTGATGGCAACCTGCCCCGGCCTCACCGCAGGTTGCTGTGACGTTCAGCCTGCTGGGGAAGGAAAAGTAGAGAGTTTGTGTATGTGGGTGTATGTGTGTGTGTGCCTAAGGAGCGTCGGGGTCTAGTGCTTGGGGGTGGTTGGTGATGGCAGCAGCATTGCCTCGCACCACAGGCAGGCTGACCCTCTGTCGCAGCCAGCAGGTTTCCCGTGTGTCTCCTGTCTCTGCTGCTATCCGCTTACCCAGCTCCTGCAGGATCTTGCGAAACGCTGGCCCCAGCACTCCCGACGTCTCGACCGCCAGCGGCTCGAAGCGGTAGCGTGTTTTTTGGATAATCACGATTACAGTATGTAGCTTGGCATTATGTATCAACATTTTTTTTTAAGTGAACTCGAAGTTACATCAAGTGTGGCATTAACTTCTACAGAATGACAATAATGTATGATCATCACATTTAAGTATTTTGTAATATGAAGAAAAAGCTAAAACGGCAATGCATTGCTTTGGATATAATCTATGGCAGTGTGGCACAAAAGTGGCACTAGCATATTACATTATCTTCCTGTAGCTCTGCACATATAGCATTACTAAGGAAATTCACGAAGGACGAAATTTACATATGTATAGAATTATTACTGCATTTAGCTAAGAAAAGGCATAACACTTTGAGGAAACCACTCTGACTCATATGTGAATCAGTACTTCTTATAAGTATCATTATTTTTTTTCTACTCATGTCAAAAACAAAGATAATGTTAGACTGGAGCTGCTTGGGTTTATTTCATCCTTCTAGTAAACGGTGATGTGAGGGGAAGAACAATAAAGACCGCTTTTGGGGAAATGAATGCCTGTGAATTGTCACTCGGTAAAACAAATGACAAACGGAGATAAAATCTGATTGCCAAGTTTTATTTAGTTCATTTCACGCACACGGAGACAAGCAGCAAAAAAGCGAAAGAATAATTGTGGCAAACGTTCGCGAAATACACTTCCATGCAAGACAAAAACAGATTTTCTAAACAATGGTCAATTAGGTTTGTGAGGTGCCTTGGTGCTCTCCTCATGAAAGCCTGTTAGATGGCGGTAAAAGGAAAGAAAATAGAATTCCAAAGCTAACCAGTAGAGGGGAAATACGATGAACAACACTGTGTAGTTCTTACATTAATAAAAACAAAATGGGCAGAATACTTGTTATAATGGCAAGAATCAATACCAACATCTGTGATGCGACCTCAACCCTGTAATATGATTTATTATGTGATGCTACGAAAGCTATCTTATTATTTTTCCTATAAAGGAGGTGGGTCAGAGCACAAAGAGAAGCATGTGTTTTGTTCAGAATATCGTAAAATCTGGAGAGAGATTTTTTCTTCAGTTTCCAAGTACTGATGCCTTATATAATGATTTTGTGTACACACCTATTGAAGTAGAATAAGGTTGCGACATATCAACAATTCTATTGACGTTATTTTCTGCCTCACTGAGCTGTTAAAAAAAAGTTGCTGAAAATACAGACAAATACAAAATATATCATATTTGGGTCACAATTTATTAATAATACCGTTATATTGTTGAATATTGGCTAGAAGTACATTTATTGGGGAGATATAACATAACATGTTAAGATTTGAACGCCCGATTCAATAGCAACAAGTGTCGAAACAGAATACAGACGTAATAACGTTTTTCATGCCCAAATAGAAACATTAATGTGTATAGTTATGTTTTATTAAAAAAACAGATATACTGAAGGACACCGTTACTGTTATCACTTACTTAATTAAGGGATTGGCTCTGAATCCCTCGAGATGTGCTTCTTTTCATCGTCCATCCTTCATCTCATGTCAGTCCCTCACACACGTATGAACCTCAACACATTTTCTTGCAGTTAAAGCCAGGGTCTCTCTTTCTCATCAAGAAGAGTCCTTCGATCACAGGGAGAAAGTGAAACGAACGGAAACAACCGAGTCTAACATTTGTATAAGAAAGTTAAAGCTACCTAAACTATGTTCTTATTTCATCTTTTCTTTTGTATATTTTCTCCTTCTCTCGC
>JAPQNM010000003.1:23231076-23243576 GCA_029783475.1 Metacarcinus magister | reverse complement strand
ACAGCCAAGTGAAGCATCGGCTGGGGGCGTAGTTTTTTTTTTTATTTAAGAGTGCAGTGAAATTGACAAACAAAAAAAATAGTAAAAATACGGAGGCCACCCACTAGCGAAACAAAAAATGACAGAAAGGCTTCAACGAAAGAAACAAAAATACACCAAAACTGGAAGGGTGTCTGTATTAAATTTATATATACAATGAAATAGTTTATATGTGTATGCCTATCTAAATAAAGTATCATTATTTTCTTTTTTGCCAGGAACTACTACTAAGCAGATTGTGTCAGTTTCCAATTTCAAAACACAAACTTTAAATTACTTGTTTTGTATTGCGCAGACTATGGCAATAAAATCAATCAATCGTTAACAAAGGCCAATATTACTTTAATTTTATTTTTCAAAGTGTCATTATTTGCATCCGCTGCTAGTCCAATGCATTCCTTTCATATCGTCTCTTCATTTCCATCTCTGCAATGCCCCTGTCAGCCTATCTGTCCATCTACTATCAATGCTGCGTATACCACGACCCCTCCCTTTCCGAGTTACATTCCTAAGCAATCGATGAAATAATCAGATTCCACGTTTCAGTTATGGCCTCTGTGCGAGTGTTTACTGCGACACTCAACGTTGGCATTAGAGTGAGTGTCAGTATCCAGCTGCTCGGCCTTACGTTAAAATACCACGATAACAATTTAAATAATGGAAAAAAAATTTACCTGTCGGAAACTACATTACATGTTTTTTCTTTCGTGAATAAATGGGTAACTGTCTTGATAACGACACTATGTAGGTAAGTTAAGTATCAACATTTAGGTAAAGAGAGTATTGTGGGATATACAATACTTTACATCCACCAAGATGAACTACCTAACTAAATCCTGAAGGAAGGTGTAACTACGTGCAGGTCATGTCCAGTTATTAAGCAGGAAAAAGACGCATATGATTAAAGAATTAGCTGAAGTTTATCTCTACTATTGAAAAAAAAAAAACGTTTGTTTAGAGGCGGTCCATGAACCAAAGGCCGGTTAGTTCACCTATAAAATGATATTTACGAAGAAAAAACATGCAAACTTGGTAACAAATATAAATAAACCTGTTTCCATTTCCAAGACTATAAGAACAAAGAGAAAAAGAGAAAGAAAGAGAAAAAGAGAGAATTATTATGGATGGATATTGTGTGAGAAACTTTATGAATCAATTCAAAATACAAGTATGAATATATATATATATATATATATATATATATATATATATATATATATATATATATATATATATATATATATATATATATATATATATATACATGTGTTAATGCAGAAAAATCAGGATAAAAAAGACTTACAATATGTTCTCGGCAAGTGTTGTTTTCTCGTTTTAATGAACAATTTCCTAAGGCCATATTTGTATTTAACTCATTCTGATAATATATCTTTATGTCATTCTGACTAAGATTTTATAATGCTGTTTTTGTTTTATACATTATTAAGTCTTTCTGACAACTACTACAAGGTAAAATTTTCTCTTCACACCAGTTTCACATCCATATCACACCTTTAGTTCTCCTTAAATACACACCTGAAGTTGTGCTTGATATTTTCTTGATATTCACTTGATATTCACTTACACCTGAGAATCTCTTTATTAAATCTGAAGTTGTCCTCACCTGAATACAGCTCATTGGCAATTTTAAGATTCTTCGTTATGCAACATTAAAAATTCTCCTCCTATACCTGAATTTCTCCTCTCAATATATTGAAAATTTTCCTTCACACCACACTTATGTCCATTCATCTCTACTCCACATCTGAAATTCTCTTAACACGCAAGATTCTCCTCCACACATGAAATTCTACACATATTTTTAGCAGGTTCAGTTACTTCATTAAAGAGATGTCGCACACAGCAACACCTTTCTACCCAAAAACACTCATCTCCCACCTCTTTGCAGTCCACTTACGTACTTGCCCAAAAATTCCACCAACACCTCTCCTATCCACTTCTAGCCAACAACTGTCCTTCCTTTCATCCTCGCCGGTGCTTCGTCCCCCACCCACCCACCCACCCAGCCCGCCTGAAGCACTTCCAACATCCTCTTTTACACAACACGCCAAAAACCCTTAGCCCATCCTACTAACATCTCTTCCCAACCCCTCCACTTAACCCCATGCCAACACACGCATTGAAGACCCCTACCATTACCCCATTACCAAAAGCACCCATCACCCCTTAATTCAAGCACTTCCCATTCAATGGCATAGGTGCAGGTTGTCTACTGCACACCACTTTCGAGACCACCCCATCACCATCACCAAATTTTCTCATCTCACTCTACGCCTCGGTTACCCCGCCCCACCTCGTCCTCCTGCTCAGCCCTACACAAGCACTTCTTCCCCATCTCTGCCGCTGATCACATACGGCCGTCACTGCTCCGGGTCACGCCACCGGGGGGCCTCATTACGTTACGTGTGGCAGGTCAACGGTGTCCCAGCGGATTCATTAGATAGGCAAATGAGTGCAGGCAGAACACATATACTTTATGATTTATTTAGTCGTAATGATGGGTAATTGGTTATTAGTTGGGTGTTTTAGTGTTGGTTTTGTTGTGTTATGAGTGGTGATGTTTCATTTGTAGTGTATGTGTGTGTATGTGTGTGTGTGTGTGTGTGTGTGTGTGTGTGTGTGTGTGTGTGTGTGTGTGTGTGTGTGTGTGTGTGTGTGTGTGTGTGTGTGTGTGTGTGTGTGTGTGTGTGTTTGGGCTTAGTGTAAGGGTTAGTGCGTGCGTATGTGTGTGTTTAATTCTTGGCGAATTAAAGTTCAAACATGACGTTCATAATAAACAATGAGCATGGGATAAAATTTGATGTCTGTTTGTAATGTAGGGTCGAGTACAAGCCAATTGATAAGATTCCACGGTGACTCTTTCGTATACCAAGGACATATTCTTCTTTGGGATTTTTTACATTTTTCCGCTGATGAGATGCAGGAAACAAAAAGGTAAAATTGACAAAATAGCTTATATATTACATCGGAGAAGAGCCAATTGATTCATGAAATTCTGGACCGTATTCAATTCCTACGATATTTGAAGATAAAGCAATTTTACATAGCAGTCAGATGAGTAGCAAGCAGTTAATGGTTAAATATAGTGTTGGAAAATATTTGTTTTTATTGTTAACATATACTTACAGAATCAAAGCGCAATAACCTAGATAACAAAACAAAATTCAATTAATTTAATGGTCTATGTTGAATTATTTAGCCCACGGTAACAGGTAGAAAATATAAATGCAAATTGCGTTTTATTTGACTATGTAATAAATACTTCAGGAGAGAATAAGAAAAGAGAGAGAGAGAGAGAGAGAGAGAGAGAGAGAGAGAGAGAGAGAGAGAGAGAGAGAGAGAGAGAGAGAGAGAGAGAGAGAGAGAGAGAGGGAGAGAGAGAGAGAGAGAGAGAGAGAGAGAGGAGAGAGAGAGAGAGAGAGAGAGAGAGAGAGAGAGAGAGAGAGAGAGAGAGAGAGAGGGAGAGAGGGAGAGAGAGAGAGAGAGAGAGAGAGAGAGAGAGAGAGAGAGAGAGAGAGAGAGAGAGAGAGAGAGAGAGAGAGGAGAGAGAGAGAGAGAGAGAGAGAGAGAGAGAGAGAGAGAGAACAGGAGACACAGCGATAAAAAAGAAAAAGAAAAAGAGGGAGAGAGTACTTTATAGATCATGTTTTCCCACGCTTATGTAGAGGCCATAATTCCACGGCAGCTTAACTCAAACATGACTACGAAGAAATCCTCGTGTAATTGGATGCCACTCGAACACAATGTATTACACTGCCTCATTAATTGGAAGCATCTATTATATGTGTTCTCTATAGGCCTACTACTACTACTACTACTACTAGTACTAGTACTACTACTACTACTACAACTATTACTACTACTATTACTACTACTATTATTACTACTACTACTACTACTACTACTACTACTACTACTACTACTACTACTACTACTACTACTACTACTACTACTACTACTACTATTATTACTACTACTACTACTACTATTATTACTACTTCTACTACTACTACTACTACTACTACTACTACTACTACTACTACTACTACTACTGCTACTACTACTTCTACTACTACTGATGAAAATAATGATAAAAATAAGAGTAATAACAAGAGTAATAAAAATAATAATAATAATAATATTAATAATAATAATAACAATAATGATTGTACTCCTACTACAACTACTATTATTATTATTACTGCTACACTCCTACTACTACTAGTACTAATGCTACTGCTCCTACTACTACTACTACTACTACTACTATTACTACTACTACTACTACTACTACTACTACTACTACTACTACTAGTACTACTACTACTACTACTACTACTACTACTACTACTACTACTACTACTACTACTACTGCTAGTACTACTAATACTATTACTACTACTATTACTACTATTATTACTACTACTACTACTACTACTACTACTACTACTTCTACTACTACTACCACTACTACTACAACTACATATTAAAAGATACCTCCACCCTGCGTTTATTTCAAAGGGCTCCACGAATTGGAGGTCATCAGCCCCAACTCTGGTCGCTAATGACTGTGGCATCCAACCATAATATTCCTAACCCTAAGAATGTATTAAAATTAACATATATCTATACTAACTATCTACCCCAAAATTTACGTCCTTACTCTATCTCTAACCTATCTACCCTTATCCCACTCTCTACCACTGTGGCCTCGCAATCGAGGTCACTTATGTCCGTGTTGGAGGGAGTGGAATGTCTCGTACCCCTGAGACACAGGAGGGCAGACCGGAGCAGGGAGAAGGAGAGGCGACACCTCATCCAGGCGGCGACGGAGCTCCTTGGCTGGTGCTTCTTTGATGACATCAAGTCAGCTAGTCTTGAGTAGAAGCTCCTAGCCTTGGGGCCCATGCCGCCAGATGTGGTGAAGACCAGGGGCGTGAAGGTACCATGGTACCACTACTACTACTGCTACTACTACTCTCATTCAACATGATCTGGATACTTTTTATTCCGTCTCATTAATTAAGGCATCTTTGAATAGACTTCACGAAACTCATGGAAACTAAACTAAAAAAAAATTCATACAACGATGTTACCAATTTTCTGAAACCTTTCCTCAATGCATAACATATAATTAAATGGAAGGAGAGAGAGAGAGAGAGAGAGAGAGAGAGAGAGAGAGAGAGAGAGAGAGAGAGAGAGAGAGAGAGAGAGAGAGAGAGAGAGAGAGAGAGAGAGAGAGAGAGAGAGAGAGAGAGAGAGAGAGAGAGAGAGAGAGAGAGAGAGAGAGAGGGAGAGAGAGAGGGAGAGAGAGAGAGAGAGAGAGAGAGAGAGAGAGAGAGAGAGAGAGAGAGAGAGAGAGAGAGAGAGAGAGAGAGAGAGAGAGAGAGAGAGAGAGAGAGAGAGAGAGAGAGAGAGGGAGAGGAGAGAGAGAGAGAGAGAGAGAGAGAGAGAGAGAGAGAGAGAGAGAGAGAGAGAGAGAGAGAGAGAGAGAGAGAGAGAGAGTGAGTCTGTAACAATAATCATTATCTTACGTACCTTTAGTAAGAGTCGTGTTTTGCTGCTACCAACAGTTCCTTCCTAGAAAAAAAAAATTAATATTAGAAGTATTATTATTTTTAGTAGTAATAGTAGTAGTAGTAGTAGTAGCATTAATTGTAGTAGCAGTAACGATAACAATAACAATATAAAAATAACAATAAAAATATTGATAATGATAATGATAATTATAACTATAATAATAATAATAATAATAATAATAATAATAATAATAATAATAATAATAATAATAATAATAATAACAATAATGATAATAATAATAATAATAATAATAATAATAATAATAATAATAATAATAATAATAATAACAATAATAATAATAATAATAACTAGAAGAAGAAGTAGGAGAACAATAAAAATGATAACATTAATAATATAAACATCAATATAAAACTCCCGTGCCTATATGAGTACCAGAGCATCTCCGTAAAACATCTAACAGCAAGACTAAAAACTTACAAGTAAGCACACGTATATAGAAAAAATACACTGAATATCTTCCTGGAAATTCTGAGCTTCGTAAAGAAAAGTGGAGGTGAAGAAGTGGAGTGCCGCAGGTGGTGCTATAATTAGGTAACGGAGATGAGACTGAGGAAGGTAAGAAGGAAAATAGGAGAAGGAAGAAAAGGAGGAGAAGAAAGAGGAGCATGAGACGAGGTTAACTATTGAGGATGGCTTAGGTTTGGGTTGTTGAAGTGAAGAAGGAGGAATAGGAGGAGGAGGAGGAGGAGGAGGAGGAGGAATACAAAGGAATACAAAGGAATAACAGGCAACAACAGCCCTGGTGGGCCTTACAAGGTTGCCTGTGTAGCTACTCTACTTCTATATTCTCTACAAGTCTGAGGTAAAGGATAGTAAAGTGGAAGGCTCCTCCCCACCCACCTCTCCCTCCGGCAAACGCCGGCAGGAAAAAAAGTGGTTAAAGAAACACCTGCGCAGTAGTAGTAATAAAAACTGCGCAGGAAATTTGATAGTATAGTGTGAAAAAGAAAGAAAAAGGCTATCTATCACTATTATAAAATAAAATAAATAAATAAATAAATAAATAAATAAATAAAAACATAAATAAATTAATAAATAAATAAATAAATAATAATTAATAAATAAATAAATTAAATTAAATTAAATAAATTAAATTAAATAAATTAAAATAAAAATCATTAACGAAGCGGGTAATAAGTTAGGTTAGGTTTTGTCGTCAAGTACTTATCGAGTTTAGCTTTAAAAGTTTCAATCGTATTACTGTTGACTACCTGTGCTGGGAGAGAGTTCCATACATTAACTATTCTATTGAAGAAAAAGTGTTTAGATTCTTCCGATCTGAAGGCTTTACCGATTATTTTGAATCCATTGTTTCTTGTGATTCTTTCCCGATCAACAATTACGTAATCGCTTATATTGACGTTATCGAAACCACGAATCATTTTGAAAACTTCTATTAGGTCTCCCCGTAATCTACGTTTCTCTAAACTGAACAGATTGAGCTCCTTCAGTCGTTCCTCGTATGGCTTATTGCGCAGTCGCGGAATCATTTTTGTGGCTCGTCTTTGGACTCTCTCCAGCTTTACAATGTCTTTTCTATAGTAAGGTGACCAAAACTGAACGCAATATTCGAGATGCGGACGTACGAGGGAATTGAACAGTGTCAGGACGACTTTATCAGATTTAAACTCGAAGGTTCTGCCAATGAAACCAATTAATTTGTTAGCGGTATTAACGGCTTCTGAGCAGTGTTTGCCTGGTTTGAGGTCGCTACTAATAGTTACACCCAGGTCTTTTTCTTCATTAACTTTAAGAAGTTCGGTACCGTTCATTGAATAGTTAGTGCGATTATTGTTACTCCCAATATGCAAAACTTTACACTTATTTAAGTTATACGTCATCTGCCACTTCTTTGACCAATTTACTAAGCGATCGAGGTCGGACTGTAGTAGCGCTTTTTCGGCAGTAGTAGTAACTCTTCCAGTTATTTTCGTGTCGTCAGCAAATTTGGATATCTTACAGGTGAGGCCTTCATCGATGTCGTTTACGTAGATTACAAAAAGAACGGGGCCGAGCACTGAACCTTGCGGCACTCCACTTAGAACGTTTCGCCAGTTTGATGCTTTACCGTTAATAACGACGCGTTGTTTTCTCTCGTAGAGCCAGTCTTCGAGCCACGAGTGAATTTTACCAGTAATGCCGTGCGAAATTAATTTACTTAGAAGGTGCTTATGGGGAACTTTGTCAAACGCTTTTTGAAAGTCCAGATAAATGACGTCTACCGCCTTGGATTCGTCGAATATGTTAAATACGTCGTTGTAGAAGTCTAGTAGGTTAGTGAGGCATGAACGTTTATTACGGAAGCCATGTTGGGAGTTTTTAATGAGACTGTTCTCTTCCAAGAAGCTTACTAGTTTGTTACGCAATATGGTTTCCATTAATTTACTGACTACTGAGGTGAGGCTGATCGGTCTATAATTACATGGAAGAGACTTGTTTCCCTTCTTTTGAATGGGGGTAACATTTGCAAGTTTCCAGTCTCGAGGTACTTTACCGGAGTTTAGTGATTTATTAAAAATTATCGAGAGGGGTTTACATATTTGATTTTTGGTTTCTTTTAATACACGTGGCGCTATGCGGTCAGGCCCAGGAGTTTTGTTTACTTTAATATTATCAAGTACTTTTATTACGATATCCTCTGTAATCTCGCAATTATTTAAAAGGATGCTATTGTCTGTGACTTGCGACGTCTCTATGAAACCATTTGTGTCTTCACTTGTAAAAACTGAGGCAAAATATTCATTTAATGTTTCGGCCATATCGACCTCGTTGTTAACGTGTTCCCCATTGTCTAGGCGAAGTGGACCGATGTTACTAGTTTGGACTTTTTTACGGCGAACGTAACTGTAGAATTCTTTCGGGTTCGATTTAATTTTACTGACGATAAGCGCTTCACAATTTTTTTTACTTTGTCTAATAAGTTTATTAGTTTCGCGGCGAAGTCTTGGAAATAATATCTTATCACTTTCGAGTTGAGTTCGTTGGTATTTACGGTATGCACGTTTTTTGTTAGACAGGCCTGTTTTTATTCGATTATTCCACCATTTTGGTTTAATATTATTACCTGAACGTCTTTTACAGACTGGAATACACGATTTTACCGCATTGTTTAAGATGTGAGTGAATTTATTTCATGAATCGTTTACGTCGGTTTCACATGATAATTGGCTCCAGTCTGTTTCTGAGAGAATATTTTTAAGTCTTTCGTAATTACCTTTACTGTACACGTAAACTAATTCTTCACTAATGTTTTCATCGTAAATCTTGAGGTTTATGTCAAACTTAACAATTTTATGATCGCTCGTGCTGAATTCTGGGCCAACAATGACGTTACTTATTAGCGTTTCGTTTGTTGAGAATACAAGGTCTAATATATTATCACCTCTCGTTGGTTCGTTAACATGTTGACTTAGAGCGCTTTCTAGTAAATTATCGTATAAATTTTGACCAGAGTGGGACGATATTGGATTTCCCCATGAATTTACGGGTAAGTTAAAATCTCCGAATATGACACTTTCGCTTGAATCGCTTATCTCAGTTATCTGGTCGTATAAATCTTTATCGGTGTTAGCGCTTTGGGCTGGAGGTCTATAAACAAGTCCGATAAAATAATAAAATAATAAAATAAAATAAAAAATAAAAACTATATATGAGATACTTCACTTAGTTTCTCAATTAACACCGCAGTGAGTAGGATTCGAACCTACGCGGGAAGATCCCATCTGATTTCTAGTCAGACGCCTTAACCACTCGGCCATCACTGCATGGAGGAACACATAGGAACACATAGGAAGAACAAACAACAACAGGCCTGCTGGCCCTAACGAGGCTGTTTGTGAGACTACACTAGGAGGAGGAGGAGGAGGAGGAGGAGGAGGAGGAGGAGGAGGAGGAGGAGGAGGAGGAGGAGGAGGAGGAGGAGGAGGAATACAAGGGAATACAAGGGAACACAAACAGCAACAGACCCTAGGGTCCCAGCGAAGGCTGTTTGATATAACTACTCTACACTAACTACTTGAATTAGAGAAAGGATAGTACAGTGGAAGGCTCCTCCCCTCCCACCCATCCCTCCAGCCGAAACTGGCAGGAAAATAGGTGATACCATGTAGTATAGAAAAACTACATGGAATTTTCGAGGTAAGTGTGAAATAGTAAAAAAAAAAATAATAAAATAAAATAAAAAATAAAAACTATATATGAGATACTTCACTTAGTTTCTCAATTAACACCGCAGTGAGTAGGATTCGAACCTACGCGGGAAGATCCCATCTGATTTCTAGTCAGACGCCTTAACCACTCGGCCATCACTGCATGGAGGAACACATAGGAACACATAGGAAGAACAAACAACAACAGGCCTGCTGGCCCTTACGAGGCTGTTTGTGAGACTACACTAGGAGGAGGAGGAGGAGAAGGAGGAGAAGGAGGAGGAGGAGGAAGAGGAGGAGGAGGAGGAAGAGAAGGAGGAGGATGTAGAAGAAGAGGAAGAGTAAGATAAAGAGGAGGAGGAGGAGGAGAAAGAGGAGGAGGAGAAAGAAAATACTGGAAAAAAAATATATATCCTAGGACACCATTGAGTATATAACACTTAATATAAATCTGCTGAACTAACACCGCAGGTAAACTCATCGTGGGGAAGGAACGAGCAGGAGAGAACGTGGTGCATCCATTCCCTATTCTTCCGCCTCCTTTGGACAAACAAGCCAGCAGGCAAAAAAAATAACCAACGAACACCATATCTCCTGGAAGACGTATGGAAACGGATATGTTTTTTTCTTCGGGACATAATGAAATTTGACATAAAAACACAATAAAGCTACGTCTACGGGAGGAAATAGTTGTTAGTATGTTTATATATCATCTTCCGTAACGTTTTCTCGCTTCGAATAGAGAACAGGTTGGGTGAAAAATATGTATTTGACTTACAAAAACTGAGGATTTATTGCACTAATGACAAACTTTGAGGAAGAAAAAGAAGAGGAGAAAGAAGAGAAGGATTAAGTACAAGATTATTCTTAGCCTTAGGCCTCACATGTACAGTAGCCCCACCGGCTCTCTCTCTCTATTTTTTTCTCTTAATTTTTTTTCTCACACATATTCTAAACGTTAATATACAAAACTGGAAACGGTACATTTACAATACAGCGAGGCGTAAATGCAGATGTTGCTTAACGATAAATTAGGAATTGAGATAGTCTAGATAAAAATTTTCATTATTTACGTAACATCTGTTTACGTTTTGATCCTTGAACATAATTGAATACTAAAGGCCCAGTCACACCAAGCTTACGACCTGTTTGCAACACCTACGACCGAAAATCAAGCGACAGGTCGCTGAAACCAATCTGTTTTTTAGGTAGTCACAGGTGGTGGGCGAGTAATTGTGCGACCGGTGGGTCACTAGTGGTCGACTAGTGACCCACTAGTGGGCGTCCGTACGGCAATCAGTGTGGCTGTCACCTTGCATCGGTCGGCGAAAACCTACGTGCAGTTGGCCACTGAGGACCACTAGTCGGCCACCAGTTGGCTACTAGTCGCCGAGTAGTCGGCCAATAGCCACGTTCATCAAATTCCTGATGACTATTCTAGTTGCCAGATGTAGTGAAAGCAACGGCGACTGTCACTGTGACTGGTGGCTGACCGCCCGCTTACCACTCGTCACCACTCTTCGACCGCTCCCCGAGTGAAGGACAAGCGTTAGGTGACCAGTCGCCCAGTACTCATTTTTGACAGCTCTTGATTGGTCGCCAACCACCTGCAACCACGTGCGTGTGATCGGCGACCACCTTTTCAAAGCTTAATGGTCGCCGACCGGTCGGCCACGAATCGGCCACCAATCGGTCACCGATAGTCAACTGATCGCCGTCTGGTGGCTGACCTTCGGAAGAATCTCTGCCGACCAAATTGGTTGCAGGTGGTTGTCGGTGTAACATCGGCAACCACCGGAGACCAGTCTTGCTCTGGTGACCACCTACGATCTTATTTGCGACTACCAACGACTTACAAAGATCACCGGCGACTTCCCAGCGACCCTCTGGTTGCAGGTGGTTTGCAGCCAGGTCGTAAGCTTGGTGTGACAGGGCTTTCAGGCATCGTATTTTTTCATAACTTTCTTATCTGACTTGTACTGCGATATCTAATTTGATTAATTCACCTACATTCTAATCGTTCCTGTCTCCTGCATCCATACTTTTTATTGCTATATTATTGAAGACAGGATATAATAGTTTTGCTTAGCATCACACAAAAATTTTTCATCATTCCCCGTATGCTACAGGTATTCATCGATGTTTTTGTTGTTCCCTGCAATCACTCGTTTTTTTCAAGTCTGTGTTGACTATTAGAGAGACACAACTGCATGATATCTCCATCTCTCTTTTTTTTGTTTGTAATGCGGCATCGATCCTTTCTGCCCTTTTCGTAACACTTGCATACCAACCTATACTCCCACATACTTATCCCCCCAACAAAAAAAAGAGAGAGAGAGAGAGAGAGAGAGAGAGAGAGAGAGAGAGAGAGAGAGAGAGAGAGAGAGAGAGAGAGATAGAGAGCGAGAGAGCGAGAGAGAGAGAGAGAGAGAGAGAGAGAGAGAGAGAGAGAGAGAGAGAGAGAGAGAGAGAGAGAGAGAGAGAGAGAGAGAGAGAGAGAGAAAGAGAATGCAAAAGAGAAAGAGAGAAGGGTTGTTAGTCCAGCTCCTCCTAGACCTTTAAATCACATCTTCTCGTCTTACTTTCGTACCAATTCTCCAGGGATACGTATCATGAGCCACTGACCTCTAAGCTGTGAGCCGTGAATTCCAACCGGTGCGCCAGCAGGTAACTCTGAAAACGTATAGACAG
>JAPQNM010000003.1:23223576-23226076 GCA_029783475.1 Metacarcinus magister | reverse complement strand
GAGAGGGAGGAGGGAACGGATAATGTTTCTCTATGAGCCGGTAAGCTACTGAGTACAGCACGGAAATGTGAGAGCAGATGGTGCATATGCAATTTACAGCAGCACTGAATAAGATCTCTGCCACCTAGCATGCTTCTCATGGCAAAGAATGGGTGTAATGAAAACTAGTAAGTATTTTCAAGCACTTGTGGTTAAAGGTGCATTGTATGAAGAGGACCTTGGAATGAGAGGACTGTGTTATGTAGTACCCTTAATAGTGAAGGGCAGGACTAGACATCTTCACTGTTTATACCGGGTGCTGTACCCTCGTCTTTTGGGTACAGATGTGCGTTTATTAGCCATTCCACGTCATTCTTGAGGTCAGTAGTGCGAGTCGTAATAGGAAGAATAAAACAATTTTCGAACTATTGACCGTTAACTGAAGATCCTCGTTCGTTACTGTACCATATGATATTAGCTTCATTACTCGATGTTATCTACACACCCGGAGATTTTTCAGCGGACAAAAACTACTATTAAAGGAGAAAACGAAGTAAAGACGACACGGAACAAGGCTGATATATAAACTATGATCTTAAGCTTAACTTTCCTTGTACTTGTTTACACTTTACCTGAAAACTTGACACCCATCCAAGTCGTGGCCATCACCATTCAAATAAATAAGAAATAAATCTACTGACAGAAAAAAAAATGCAGGTAATGACATCAATTCTATTATAAGCGAATGAGGGGTCTATTTCAGTTTTTTTTTTGTTCATATTGAGTTCTTCATTAAAATACACCTTTTTGCGCACACTAGCAAAAACTGAAATAAAAGTTGAAGCAAGGTTCCTAGAAAAATTAAAAGAAAGGAAGTCAAGTTAGAATCCTGACAAACTCTGAATCACGATACGACATTTTATGTGACTATGTTATCCTCTTATTTCTACTCAATCTGAAAATCTAATATTGCTTCTGGCATTGTCAAAGGGACGAAGCAGTCCTTTGAGTACTCAGTCTTCAATTTATGTACGAGGCTAACAGTTCCGCTGCTCAATTCCTTTCTCTCCTCCTCCTCCTCCTCCTCCTCCTCTTCCTCTTCCTCTTCCTCTTCCTCTTCCTCTTCCTCTTCCTCTTCCTCCTCCTCCTCCTCCTCCTTCTCTTCCTCTTCCTCTTCCTCTTCCTCTTCCTCCTCCTCCTCCTCCTCCTCCTCCTTATTACCCGCTTCGTTAATGATGTTTTAATAGTGATAGATAGCCTTTTTCTTTCTTTTTCACACTATACTATCAAATTTCCTGCGCAGTTTTTATTACTACTTCTGCGCAGGTGTTTCTTTAACCACTTTTTTTCCTGCCGGCGTTTGCCGGAGGGAGAGGTGGGTGGGGAGGAGCCTTCCACTTTACTATCCTTTACCTCAGACTTGTAGAGAATATAGAAGTAGAGTAGCTACACAGGCAACCTTGTAAGGCCCACCAGGGCTGTTGTTGCCTGTTATTCCTTTGTATTCCTTTGTATTCCTCCTCCTCCTCCTCCTCCTCCTCCTCCTCCTCCTCCTCCTCCTCCTCCTCCTCTTCCTCCGCCTCCTTTTCCTCCTTTTCCTCCTTTTCCTCCTCTTCCTCCTCTTCCTCCTCTTGCTCCTCCACCTCCTCCTCCTACTCCTTCTTCTCCTCCTCTTCTTTCAGTGGCCAAGAAAATGGTTCGATGAAACCCACGCAGTCCTTCTCTTGCCAAAATTTCTACAAAAGTAACTTACATGTCCACCCTCCGGCGCCGTGGTAATTGCAGCTTACAGTTACTACGTGTGTCGGGCATTACCTTGTGAGATGCTGCGGCCTTGTTTACATCAGTGGAGGGAGCGAGGGATAATTAGCCACGGTCATGAGAATTATGTTTATGATAGTCATTGTGGCCGTAATTTAAAAAGGAAATGCTGCAGTTACCTCCCATCTGAGAGCTATTAGGAGAACATACGAGAAAATAGTGCTCTTTTCTTCACTCCGATTGCCTCTGTCTATACTTTCATCGGCATTCATGTTCTTTCTCCTTGAATTTCCCTTTTGTGTTCTGCAGCGAAAAAAACGGAACGGGAGTGTTTATTTAGGTTGTTCAAAATAAGCTTTTCCCTGTCCCATTTAGTATGCATTTTGTGTTCCCAGTGCGTGGCGGCATTGCTGTGTATAAAAGCCTGGAGTGTGCATGTTCCAGAGCTCTCGACGTCCTGCAACGAGGATGTGGGTACATTTTTGCGTTACTCTCCAACACTTGGGCAAATTCAGTTGTAAACACACACACACACACACACACACACACACACACACACACACACACACACACACACACACACACACATACACACACACACACACACACACACACACACACACATACACACACACACACACACACACACACACACACACACACACACACACACACACACACACACACACACACACACACACACACACACACACACACACACACACACACACACACACACACACACACACACACACACACA
>JAPQNM010000003.1:23192410-23194910 GCA_029783475.1 Metacarcinus magister | reverse complement strand
TGGAATGTTGTTAATATATTTTTTTCGGGAGCAGCATATGGCGAGTTTTTTTTTCACCTTTATTCGTTGCTCTCAGTCCATACTCCCTATTGGAAATTAAAACACATTCAATACTCATTGCAAAATGAACGTTCATAAATGATTCTCGCTATTAGAGGTGTTAGTAAATATAACATCATAGAACACAGATGAATATTAACTTTTTAATAAGATATTCAAGCCTGTGTGAAACTCATTTAAAATTCTTCTCCACAGCGATTAATAATCAATACCTGCAGCTGCAGCATGATGAGAAAATCAAGAGTATTGAATAATGAAGCGTCTTGTTGGTTACATGTGACCAGCAGGTTCTTGAAGACAATATTAGAGACAATTCACAACTACGTTAAAATATACCTCAAATAAACGATCCCCCACTTGTTACTGTAAGTTCAAACGACAGTGCTAACACAGAGAATACAAATATAACGTTAACATTCTAAATTCAGTTGATTAAGAAACATTTTAAGCAGTTAAAACCAAGACGAAGCTGGACAAACATGAGGTTAATATAGTTGTTGTCAAAGGAATGTGAGGCCTTAGGAAAAGTGAGTTAATAATAATAAAGTAAGTGTTAGACATCAGAGGTGATATGGCGCTAGTTCTTGGGTAATGCAGCACGACACAGATACACAGAAAGAAGGAAATGTAACCTCAACATAACAATGATGGAGGGCATAAGAAAGGGTAAAGATCGGAAGCATTTGCTGAGATGCGCTTTGCTACAGTGACTGTTTCTGTCCCTTGCAGTTTAATTCCTTTACGAATTAGGTAATTATTACTTTTTTTCCACGAGCTGCGTCTTCATAACAAGACAGGATGAACATTACATCCAGAGACAGTTTCAAACACACTGGTTATTATTTACTTCCAGCACAAAATGTGATCTAAAACAAGGCGGCGTAATTTACATAAAAGCGGGTAAAGGAGGCCTGAAATAGCATGTCTTACAGAGTAGTGAACGCTTGAGTTGCTAATACTTCTGAACATCGCTTACACAAATTCTGGGAAAATCAGTAATGTAAGTATAAGCTTTGAGACAGTTCCCTTGACGACATACAGATCCAGTGTCAGTGTTATCGACTTCCGACCTTCATACAGTGCTGCAGGTATACGTATATATCTCCTTTTGGATGAATATTGTGTTTTCATACATCATTTTCATACTGAGGAAGAAGATTCACTGTTTGTTCATCAGGAAACTATTTGTATCAACCAGCCTCTTGAACGTTGACGGGCGCTCAGACTATATATTGTAGCATTGAGGTACTGGCAGGAATACATTGATGCTAGAGAAAAGTAAAAGGTATCTGTGTATGGTGTTGATGGAAGATAAGCATAACTCGAGGTAAAAATCTGAAGCGAATGAGTATAAACGTCTGAAAAGGTGCGGCATATGAAAATACGCGTAAGAGGATAAATAACATTATAGATAAGATAATGTCATTCTGCAGTGCCGGTGCATGCATATTATAGAAGTCAAAACCAATAATTGTTTTGACATGGCCGTTGGGAGACCAAAAACAACAACAGGTGATGAATAAAAACATAAACAAAAAACAGTTGAATTCCGCTCCACAGTCCACTAATGATAATCTATCGTCGACAGATCACAAAACATTAATCAACACACATCTATCACATCCATACACAAGTTCTTCTTCTAGCTTCCCATTTGCGCTGGAAAACTAGAAATCCAGCTGTATATGCTTTGGAAACTGTATTTCAACACATCTCCATTGTTACGAAACATTTAGGATAGGCGCCGAATGGTCTCGCAGCCACAGTAATAGAGATACAACATTGCCCAATAGTTTCTGAATAAGTATTGTGGGTGGGATGTGAAGCTGGTGGTATTACCTGAGCTTCCGTCCAGACACATGGAAATCCAGTCCTGGTAACACCGAAGTCTACAAAAACGTTCGCTGAACTCTACAAATTTAAACTAAAATCCAGTTAAATTCCTTTCTAACGCAATGGAGTGAACGTAATCACGGTGATGGATGAACACAGCTGAGAACGTTACGCGTGCATCCATGGGTGAAATGACCCGGCCTGGAATTCCACAGCAACCAGGAACCATCGAAATAAGGAGAGATTTAGGAGTCATTCCTGCTTATACGTACTGTTTAAGGTACACAGGAAGGAACTCTGCAAAGTAAACCAGATAAGGCGATCCCACTAACACAAGAGGCTTATGTAGGGCGTAGGATGGAGTTGAGTGAATTTTTTTTTGTAAGTGCGTGAAAGTCAAGGAACACACTATGTAAACTTAACACAAGGGAAAGGTGGAGGCGTAAACATAACCACTAATCTTCTACTTTGGTGAAGATAACTTAAGCAGCTCCAAACTAACATAACCATGGCACAGGATCGTGATATAAATAGCTACAATAAGGAATAATGGTGATAGTGATGGCAATAGCCTAAGGAACTAATAGATGTAAGAAAGACAAACGAC
>JAPQNM010000003.1:23162410-23167410 GCA_029783475.1 Metacarcinus magister | reverse complement strand
AGTACCGGGAGGTGCTGGTATTGTAGAGGTTTTCTGCTGGATAGCAATCCAGGCAGCTTGCTTTTCACGACCCCATTCCACGAGGCGAAGGCCGGCAGGGCAGGACTTGTTCCAGGCGTGATGGGACTGGTTACAGTTGGAACAACGGTGGACAATGTCTTGTTTTGCCTTATACTTAACCAGGTACTCCTATGTTTTGTGGAATCCGCTGCAAATCTCACATTTGATGAAGTTTGCACAGGAGGCTTGATGGTGACCAAAGCGGTGGCAGCGGTAACACCACAGTGGTTCGGGCACCCAGGGGCGGAGGTAGAAAGTTCCCTAGCTGCCCAAGGACAACTGGGGTAGGAGAGGACGACGTAGTGTGACGGTGACTTGGCGTGTGTCCTCTATGGTGCGGGATGTCTGGCAGCGGGTAGCTTCCTCGACTTGGGGATGACGTAGTAGTAATTACGTGGGTAGCCGAAGGGGGTAGCCCATGACTACGCCACGCGTGGTGTTGATATGGGGGTCAAGCTGAACCAGCTTGACCCTGGTGGTGCTGCAGTTGACTGCAACATCCTGCAGGTGTTGGAAGGTCTCGGTGGATTTGGGGAGGATGACAGAGCTGCCATCCTTCCCCGGCAGGCATCTCATCACCAGAGTTGGGCAATACTCTTCAAGGGCAGCCACGGCGTCGTAAGACGTTTGAAAACCATCTTGAACGGGGACTCGGAATGCAGGGAACTCCTGTTCTGAGGAGGCGGGTTGCTGGGATGAGATACCAATCATGGTGGCCTGGGCGGTTTGAGTACGGCGTCGCTTGCTCGACACCGTGGTGAAGCCGTCATCTTCAGAGGCAGAGAGAGCGGTGGTGGAGGATGACGAAGCGACACCCAGAGGTAATGCTGAAGTAGCAGGCTCAAGGGCTGCAGCAGGCGTTGCAACAGCATTGGTAGGTGTAGACGTAGCAGAAGCAAAGGCGGATGGCGGGGTGAAGTGGCGGGCAGTCTTATAAGGAAAAAAACCGCCCTGTGAAGCACTTCGAGACGATGAGTCGGAACCCAACGATGACCCGCTACCAGGCGATGGAAGCCTCGGACGTTTTGCGATAGCACCTGTAGGGTGGATGGGCTGCGACTGAGGACGGGAAAGCCCCAAAAGTGAGGCTCCCGAAAGGCGAGGGATGCGGGAAGCCCTCATCAAAAAATGGCAGGAGGACACAGGCGTGTGCCTCCTGACGTGGGTAAAATTCGAGCAGTGGTGGTTACGTCCGACCAGTCTGAAAGCTGGGTGAGAACTGCACGCCACGTACTATAAAACTAGCTCAGTGCAACAAAGAAAACAAAGGCAATATCCAATTCTTTAATGGAGAGACTCTTAAAATATAAAAAAGAACAATATGGCATCGTCTTGCTAACATTAGAATTGCATTACTCCTGACTTGCCTTTCTAATCCCTGGTAATGTTGAGAAGAGACTTGCAGTTTAGATTTGAAATGTTAAAATTTTTAAGCCTTTATATAACTATATGGGAATGTACCTCTGCACGGGTTGGCGTTTTTCCTTGGTGGACTATATAAAGTATAGATTCTTAGTGTTTTTATTATATCTGTACTTGACGGTGCCTAAGCATTTTCAGGTATCTTTCAAGGCTTGAAATGTATCATATGTGAGGAGGACATGATGGTACTGCAGCTGTATATTCTCAAGGATTACTAATACAAAGCGTTCACTGCTGAGTTTTTCTAGGAATCACGGGTGTCCTTCAAGACTCAGTTCTTATCTTCATTGTTGTTTACTGTGTCAACCGTAGTCTTTGGAGATTATATATTTCTCAATTCACATATAACAGCAAGACGAGACATACTGAACATCTGGCCTTTTCATACTGTCGAGACAAATAAAGATTTACGTTCAATGTGAATAAATTGAACTTTCTTCACTTGATGGAAAGGAGAGTGCAAGTAAATATGAGGAAAAAAGCTTAACAGAATACCTTCTGGATGTGACAAGGAGTTTTCTTACTTCTGTACTTTTGTGTTTATTAACTCTGCTTCGTTAATTACACCGTTATTGGCTTTCAGATTCATAAAACGCATATACAAATTGTAAGGTGTAAGGTTGTTTTTTTTTGCATGTATAAGGGAATTTAGTCCTTACTAGTCCTTATTCTTTTGATAAAATTGCTTAGTTAACGAATACGCCGTCTGACCCTTTGAACATCTAAATGATCCCGTGAACTATTAATATATCCGAGTAACTTTTTTCAGGCAGAGCTGTTTTGCCAAGCGATTTTTTCCCTACTCTATATCCCGTTTTCCTCCGAGTTAATGATTTCCATCTCCCTTAACCTGATTTAATAATACCCACTCTCTGTTTACCAGTTTCCTAATTCTTGTTCCTCACTGCTTCTAGTTATTTTCTCCGTTCCTTGAAATTACATTTTTTCTTCTTCCTTGTCTTGTCGTCTCGTCTATATGTCTGCTTCTGCTGGCCGTAGGTGCTGCAAAAAGCGACGACCAACATTAATTAAAACAACAGACTTACAGCGAGACAACAAAGAAAGACAATTCAAAACAAAAGGTCGCAGAGGAATTTTGCGAATATCATAAAAACACATTTACAAAAACACATGAGTCAAGACTTACATCAGTAAGCCGTTTAGTTATGTTTTTGTCGCCTCATCGTAACCAAGCTGCAAAATTGCTTGGAGCTGAAAGACGATTCCACTCACACGCAATAAAACCTGTTGCACGAGGTGAGAAAAGCTGTCCAGTATCCTCAGACAAGGTCAGGGGAAGCAAATCGAACGGTTCAGAATATTTATCTATGAATCTTGAGGACGATAGACTCTTCCGCTTGACCCTAGTCAGAGGAGAGAAAACGAAAAATACATCAACATTCCACGAAATTTTGAATCATGTGTAAGTTTTTAGAGGAATTCAAGCTCTCAAAGACATCTGTTAATGTAACACAATAACCAATTCGGGCGTAACCAGTCAGACGCTAAGTATTAGTTGAAACTCATAATGCCTCCAGCTAATTAGACTAAGAGACCAATGATGTTGAAGAGTCAAAAGACGTGTTTCTTCTCTTCTACGTGACGCTGATACAACACAAGGCTCCAAACTCCCTTGTATCGCCCCCACAGGAACATTTACTGGTCTGCCTCACCTGAACACAGTCTATCTATACCGGAACAGTCTGACGGAGGTGCCAGCATCGGCAGTGGAGTTCGCTTCAAACAAAGGTTCAGTCTACCTCAGTCTCAACAACATCACTAAGGTCGCCCCTAACGCCTTTACAGGTGAGTTTCCATGCTCATTCTGGGTCCGCATGTCATCTTCTGCCACGTGGTGCCAGTTTACTAATTCAAAAACATGTTGGTTCATGTTCCTTAATGATACATGTTTTCTATGTACCTTAATGTATATTATATCTATATTTTAATTACGCAAAAAAGCAAAGCTGTTGTAATGTTGTATGCTAAGTCAAAATTACGCTGTAACCCATTCTCCTTATTTTGTTGCAATGTGCTTTAATTACGGGACGATCACTGCTACATATCTGTTTCCTGAAGCTGCAGCATAAACACTGTGTATTGTATATCAAACATTATAATAAATATGATGGTTCGAGGGTTAGATCATGGTCGCTGTTGTGTGTGCAGAGAAAATATCTGGGAAAACTAAACACAATGGTGGTGGATTTGAGGGAGCACCATCACATTACATTATTCACATACACAACCGAGGCTTCCCACAGGCTTGACGGGCGGGAAGGTAGAAATACAGTTAAACAGTCTGACGGAGCTCCCGGAGGATGTCTGGCGGCCACTGCTGGAGGAGGGTGTCAACATCAGTCCCTACGGTGAGTGAGAGACTGCGGGTATACAGGTCATCTACACTTTCTTCTCTGTCTGATGATCGTGTTCTTGTGTTAGTTATTCCAGGAAGAGATGGAAGTCTTTCATGATTATTTTTGTTCAATGTTTTTCTATGGAAAGTCTAGATTTAAGAGAACAAAATATATCAACGTGATTTGGTGTCTTGTTGCAACAAAAATAATGCTTCGGTAACCGTACATTTCAGGTTTAATTTATAGCTACTACTTACAAAACCACCTTCCCCTTGGTTAGGCAGTCTCATTTGTAAAGGCGTATCAATGACTTTTAGTTTTCATTCACTTTTTCCTTTATAACAGCCACGTACAGTTTCCTTGACATTTTTACAGCATCTTCAGACCATTTAATCTTTTCACCTCATTTAAGTACTTGCGAATTTCTTCTCAAATATATATGTTATCGACCTCTTCCAAGTCAGTCAAGGACCACATTAAATAAAACTGATTTCTCCTCTACCAGGTAACCCTCTCGTCTGCGGGTGTGACATCGCGTGGCTCCTAAACACATCTTTCATTGCACAAATCGAACCAATGTTTACTAATTGTGAGGACGGACAGAAGCTGGCTATGCTGGATCCAGCTGACTACGCCGACTGCTGATTTTCTCCTCCAAAATCTTCCTCCTTTGATTTCTGAGGTTCCATCCACCGCCTAAGGAAATATTTATGCTGCTCTCCTTTCTGAAACTACAATATTCTTTCTCACTCGGTATTCATTGGAAGAAAAAAAATCAACACTCACTAACACACTTGTAACTCGAGTGAACTACTGATAAGATATGGGATTTGAAAATCAAGATGCTTACTTTCCTATGGGCACATAACAGTTTATTCACGTCGCAAAACTTTCATAAAACTCAAAACTTACTCAGCGACATATTTATACTTCAGGTGATCAATGAATACCATCAAAATTACTTGGCTGGAAACTCACAACGTACATCTATGAATCAACATAATCCCCCTCTACGTGATAAACTTTCCTGAGAACTCACAAACAGCCTTCCCAGTACCATATCTGCAATTCATGTGACTGCTTTACATAACATAAAACAAGTAGCAATAACGATTGGTGTCATATGACGCTGAAAGAACCAGCAGATAAAAGAAAAGAGAG
>JAPQNM010000003.1:23148589-23149810 GCA_029783475.1 Metacarcinus magister | reverse complement strand
ATAAAACACAATCCCGGAGCGGTTTGTTAAAAATTGAAAATCTCGAAATTAAGGACTGAGAAAAAAATAAGTTTAAGTTTTGTTGGTGTTTTGAAAAAATTAATTTCCCATTATCAAATAAAGGAACGTATATTCATATACAATGCATTTCTCTAACCAGTCTTAAATATAGGAGTCTTACGCAAGCCCTAGGACTTAGGCCGGGTTCCATACACAAGGCATTCAAATTGCCCAAAAAAGGGGAATGGAGAGAATGAGGAGAATATACTGCTACAAACATGGAAAGAAGATAGAGGCAGAGGCATAAGAGGGATTATAGGGGAAATAATAATAGGACCAAAGTTTGAAAAACATTTTTGACACATATGTAAAGAAAAAAAAAAAAAAAGGGAAAAAAAAAAAACAAAAATGGGACATGGACAGAACAGAACAGAATATGTCCTGCGAACGACATAGACGAATACGAATCGCGGAATAGAGGAGTAGATAAGTTGTGTGTTCTTAGAAACAACCAGACCACCATGGAATCATGGCAGACAGACAGAGCACTACATGACAGAGGCAAATGTTGCACTTAATCTATTTTTTCTACCGCGATGTCTGGCTGACTGCTCTTCTGAAAATTGCAAACTGCATTTGCCTCCCCCCCTCCGCATGTCCGGGGCCTCGCTGCACAAGATTCCATTTCTACTTCTTTCATTTTATTTTGTCCAGCGTTCTAATGGCAAGAGTTAACCAGTATCTTCACTCTTTCTACCTTAACTGGTAAATCTGGAATTTCTCTTTGTTGTTTTTCCACTGCCTATGACTTAAAACATCTTTCAAAAGAGGCCAGTGTAAGGGAAACCTCTAATGTTAACTGGACCTCACCCCCCTTGTTCTTTCTCCTTACTGTCTTTTGACTGGGTCTGGTTACAGGCAGGATAGTGATTTTTTTTTTTTTTTTTTACAGTTTTTTGTCATTTTTCCCTTGACACCAGTACCCTTCCCTTTAATTTGTAAAAAATAATATAAAAAATCACCAAAATTTTTTTTTTTTTTCCTACTTTTTCACCTCAAATGAGCGCGCTCGCCCCGATAGCGACGACTTTCTTTTGTTAGCTACCCTGTGTACCATAGACACAAAGTCCCCCCACGCTCTACGCGAATAGGATATCCGTAAGAATCCCAGGAGAAGCTTGGGAAGACCTCCGTTTTTCTACAATGCCTCAAGCAGGCGCC
>JAPQNM010000003.1:23138589-23143589 GCA_029783475.1 Metacarcinus magister | reverse complement strand
ACACACACACACACACACACACACACACTCACACACTCCCTACCAGTCCGTTTGGGTGGTATCGGTGTTCGGCGCATGGAAGACGTCGCTCTCCCAGCTTTCATTGTAGCAGTCTCCCCTACACACCATAGAGAACGTGAGATACCCGTTCCCTGAGAACGGGTCACAAAGCCCATACTATTATAACTTTATTTTTATTATATTTTTCATTATTTCATTTATAATTTTGTGTAACTTTATTTATGTTTTTCTTTTATAATATTATTATTTATTTAGTTGTGCTGCAATTCAGCAGACTCTTTTAACTTTACGCGCACTACTCAACAACATTACCCATATATCATTTAGAATCATCTTTGATAAAATATTTATTTTGTTTAATTGTTCAAGTTTTATGTGAATAAAATAACCTTAACTGGATCTGAGTACTCTCATTATCCAGTGGACCAACTAGCTACAAACACTCACAAGCTCACAATGCAACATCATCTCCTCCATGTTGGCAACACAGGCGCTGGTTCGCCAGATTAACGGTTGCTCTCGCAACGACGAATCAGTCCTGCTCGCCTCAGCGCTCCACACCTTTTCAAACACCCAATGCCCAGACCATAACATCGAGTTCAACGAGGAGGCGGCGCCAGTTAGTCAACGCCAACTGGACGAAGCAGCCTCCCGCAACCGCCTGGAAACACTCCTTTCGGAACTCAACCAGGTTCATCGCGCCCGCCTGCTAGCTGCAGCCGAGCCCTACAGTAGAGCCTGGCTTGGAGTTATCCCAATCGAGAGCCTGGGACTCCTTCTACCCGACGATGCCGTCCGTATCGGTGTAGCTCTACGCCTAGGCACTTCGGTCTGCCTCCCACACCGCTGCAAATGCGGAGCCATGGCAGACAGCCTTGGCCACCACCAGCTCTCCTGCCACCGTGACCCGGGCAGGTTGCCGCGCCATGCCGCTCTCAACGACGTGATCCGTCGTGGCCTAGCTGCCGCCGGAGTCCCAGCGCTCCTAGAAACCCTGGGGTTTGGACCGTGGCGATGGACGGCGGCCAGACGGGGTGACGGTATACCCCTTCAGCGCCGGTAAATCCTTGTTGTGGGACGCGACATGCACAAACACCTTCGGTTCGACCCATGTAATCGACTGTGCAGTCAACCCCGGAGCAGCTGCTCGAGCCGCCGAGCTGCGAAAACGCACACGGTATGCGGCCCTGGCCCAGCGCTATCGCTTTGAGCCCCTTGCAGTCGAGACAACAGGAGTGATGGGTCCCGCATTTCTCGGCCTTGTTCAGGAGCTCGGACGGCGCGTCACCGAACTCTCAGGCGAGCCCCGAGAGACATGCTGGCTTCGGCAACGCATCAGCATGGCTGTGGTCCGTGGCAACGCGGCTGCATTCACCACCACATGTTGCCTAACACCCACGCCTTCCTAATGGTCGCACACACACACACACACACACACACACACACACGCACGCACGCACACCCACGCACACACACGTACGTATGCACATGCACACGTACTTCCACATGCAATGCACACATTAGGTACACAGGTTGAGCGTCACAGCAGTCTGCGGGAAGGCGGGTGCAGCTGCCCTCACACACTGTGTTGCCCGGATAATAAATATGGGTGGAGGCGCTCCTTTATTAGAAAACACACACACACACACACACACACACACACACACACACACACACACACACACACACACACGCGCGCGCGCGCGCGCGCGCGTGCTCGCACGCACGCACACACGCACACACACGCACACACACAACACACACACACACACACACACACACACACACACACACACACACACACACACACACACACACACACACACCCTCATAAAAATATAAACAAAAATTAACTCTAAGACAGATATTGGTTTAGGAATTGATCTCCCACACTATGGTGGGAATCGCGCTTAAACGATATCGTTCAGTGCGGGTTTTCATGGGAACAAGTGAGTTTTGGTATCGGGTAGCCCTCTGATGTGGTGCTTCAGGTGGAAGGAGGTGCCGATGACGAGGAATTTGTAGTAGCCCAGCGCCGAATTTTGTGAGTGCCTGTTTGTGTACGTGGTGGTGATTCTGGGCAAATTGAGTATGACCACTGCATTGTCATAGTCGACGTAAGCACGGCCAAGGATGACTTTGCATGCCCTCCTCTGTACTCTCTCAAGCTGTTTTAACTGTCATATTAAGTGAGGAGGACCATGTCGGGCTGGCATAGACGAGCTTAGGGAGGATAAACGAGGTGTACACTGCTTTCAATTCGTCTGACGGTGTCCCCAGTGATATGAGACGGCGAAGCATGTACAACTTGCATGAAGCCGTTTTAACCATGGAGGCCACATGCTGTTTCCAGGAGAGATGGTTGTCCAGAGTGACGCCAAGTATTTTGAATGTAGGGACTACTTGAAGTGGGTGGGGGCCGATTGTGAACTGGGGGGGTGCCACTTCCTCTACAAACGTGCAGACGTGCATCACTACGGTCTTGGATTGATTGATGGACACGTTGTTGAGTTGTGCCCACGCCTGCAATCTGTCTAGGGTGGCTTGCAGTGTTGAATAATCTGGCGTCCTGTTGTTAACGGGGATTCCGACGGTGCAGTCATCAACATATTTCCACCGATGTTGGGTATCGGTGAGTGCATCGGTTATCAACACCAAGAAGCACAGTGGACCCATCTTGGTCCCCTGAGGGACCCCGCAGGTCAGGTGTTTGAGGGAGGACACAGCGCCTTGATAACGGACGACTTGTCGACGATGCCAACGATGCTGTAGTTCACGTACTTACAACGATGCAGGGTGTCAGTGAGAGCATCGTTGATCAGCGTGAGAAAGCATAATGGACCCATCTTGGTGGCCTGTGGGACTCCACAGGTCAGGTGTTGGAGGGAGGAGACACAGGCCTGATAGCGGATAGCTTGCCGACGCCCGCTGAGGAAATCAGCCAGCCACGCTATCAGGTTGGGATGAAGACCCAAATTCATGGCTTTGGTGATGACAAGTATGGTCCACAAGATCAAAGGCTTTCCTAATGTTTACAAAAATAATAGCGAGAGAGGTGTTACATTTGTCCAGGTGGCTGTGTATAAAATCAAGGAAGCTGACAAGGCAGTGAGTGGTGGAGGAGGATTTCATATTTCCAAATTGTTTTGAATCTATGGATGTTTTAATGTTTGAATAAGCCCAGTCAAAGACAAAGTCTTCACATATGAGGCTGGGCAGCGGTGTGATAGCAATTAGTCTCAGATCATTCAAGGACTGAGGACTGGTTGTTTTAGGGATGGGGGTTGCATAAGAAGGCTTCGACTCACTGGGGCATGAATTTTGTGAGAGCGAGGCATTAACAATGGAGCAGAGAGGAGTAGCTAGCTCAGGTGCAAATTCCTTATAAAATTTTTATGGGCAAGTCAGTTGGACTGGTGGATATTTATTTTACATTCACGTATTTTAGTGACAACATCAGCCTTCTGGACAATGGTGGGTGGGGAGGGGGAAGGAAGATAGACAGAGAGGAGAGCGGGTTCAAGAGGGGAAGAGTTTGACATATAGTAACGAAATGAGAGTTAGTCTTCTCGGCCGCGAGGGACGGAGATAAGTACAAGGTAGAGAGGAAGAGTGCTTATCTAGACCACGGAGAGCTTTGATTTTGGAGTACCACATTTTGTTGTTGGCCTGTTTGAGATGGTGGATTTTTTCTGGGTAGAAGGTCGCTTTGCTGGCCTTAATCTCCCTTATAACTGTGTTCCTGACTCTCTTGTACAGGGCAGAGTCGAGGTGGAAGGCCCTGTTCCTTTGACCGATGAGTCTTTTGATGCTGGGCATCATCCATGGGGCATCAGATAGTGAAGTTACGCTATTTGGTGTGGATATCATAAATAGCTGTCACCTCGGTCCACGGGTGTTGCACCAGCCACTGCTCAAACTCCCTCATGACAGAAAGTTTGGCATGGGCCTGTAGGCTCTGGTGATAGCTGACCTTGATGCCGGGGTCCACAAGATGGTCAGGTGAGTGTTGCGACCCATAAAGGGGAGCGCTCTGGCAGGCGAGTACTGCTAGGCCAGGTCATTGATGATAAGGTCAAGGATTGTTTGGTTATGGATGGGAAAATCCAAGACTGAGTAAGATGGAGTTGGTGTAGGATGTCACTGACGTCCAAGCGGTTGAAATCCCCACAGATAACAAGCAGGCAGCAGCAGGTAGCAGGGAATTTCACTCTTAGACCATCAGCTGTGTCAATGATGTGGTTGATGAGGAGTTGTGCGGTGGTGGCGCGCGGGGGATGATACACGACACAATGTGACGGACGCTGTGTCGTGAGGGTGGCGGGGAGGTGTGAGTCTGACCCCAAGGCCTCAACCCCCTCGGGGATGTTGACACGGAGGTGTGAGGGACTGAGGCTGGAGCGACAGAACAACGCCACTCCCCCTCCTCTTCGATTAGTCCTGAGATGGTGAAATAGTTCAAAGTTTTCAATCGTGTACACCTCAGGTACTATTTGCCACGCTTCCGTTGTGGCCACTCTGTCTGTACACGTAGATCTCACTGTCACGATCACTTCATCCATTTTATTACCTAGCGAAGTCACGTTAGAAAGGAGGAGGGAGGGCAGATTATACCATGTACACGGCACCTCAAAGTGTTTGTACTCCCTCGCCCCCTTCGGCTTGGTGATTCTCTTACGTTGGGTGATCACAGGAATAGGACGCATTGCACGGCTACCACCTCGTCGACCTGGTGGGTAGCCGGACCCTCACTTTAAGCATAAAAGTTCACTGGGTCGGTAGCGATAAATGGGAATGCACATTGTTTACGGAATAGATTGTTGTAATGCTTATACACACAAAAGTCATTCACTGTTCACTGTTCACTAGAAGTCTAATGGTGCTTTAGCTTAAGCCTATGGGGATGGGAGGAGGTCAACAGACTGACCCAGGCTGCAGAAGTGCAAAGAAATACGTCTTGACCGAGTGAGGTTAGGAAT
>JAPQNM010000003.1:23126089-23131089 GCA_029783475.1 Metacarcinus magister | reverse complement strand
GACCTTGTCGCACCAGTAGAGTCACGCGCGGAGCAAAGGTCACTCTGTGGGGCTTCCGCTTATTTACCTTTTGTATATTTCCCTAGTGCAATTAAACCATTATTAGGAAGAAACCTATTTACCTTCCTTGAGGATAACGGGAAAAGTTATTGATACCTTAAGGCAGAAGACAAGAGACCTACAACACACACCGCATCGGATTATCTCACATTACCATACAAAACGTTACTCAACAACATTGGTGGCAGCATTTACCTTCTTCACACAAACTACAAACGGTGTGACAAACGGCAGACAAACAAAGTAAATCATACATAGGAATATAATGCAAGCACCAGCCCGCCAATGAGAAAGCTGTTCTTGTCTTGGTTAATTAAGTGGCGCGTGTTGGTGTGGTGACAGTGAGTTGCCTGCGTCGCTTGTTGGTCGGGTGGATGCGGGAGGTGTGGTGAGTCAGCGGGGAGGGTGTGCTGCTCTAAGCACCTTCAGCTAGTTATCTCTCTGGGTGTGGCTTCCCGATTGCTCAGCAGTCCACCATCTGCAGGCTCGGGTGCTGCTGCTGGTGCTGGTTTTAGTGTTGCTGTGGCGGGGCAGGACAGGAAGTAGTGCAGCAGGGGACGACGGGTGTGCCTACCGCAGTGGTCACACACTTGCCCCTGGAATTCGTCCTGGAGCTCCTCCCTGGTATAGAAGCCCAGTCTTACGCGCTGCAGTAGTGTACCGTCTTCCCTGGGCTGTTGTTGTGCGGCGTCAAGTGAGAGGTATGCAGTGGCTGCAGCATACCAGACCGCCTGCCTCTTCCTGGTTTCCAGCTCCCGGTGTCTCTGGTGCGTGTTGCGGGCTGTGGCGCGTCTCGCTTGGGCTTTCGTCTGTTGCAAGCTGGGAGGCACGCGTTTGGTTACTCTGAGGCCTCTGACAGCCCCCTTGGCAGCCTCGTCAGCAACCTCGTTGCCTTGTATTCCCACGTGGCTGGGTATCCAGTGGACCCTGACCCGCCTCCCCTGCGCGCCCAGGCTCTGCAAGGTGCCCAGGATGGGGGTGATGAGGCTCACGTTGTCCTTGGGGTGCTGCTGTTGAAGGGCCTGCAGCCCCGACCGGGAGTCGGTGTGTATGACGACAGTGACCTCCCGGCGGTGGTGTGCGTGCTCCAGGGCCTGTAAGATGGCCACCAGCTCAGTTTGGAGGGTGGAGCAGGGGTCTGACGTCCTCAATGACAGTTTTACATCCCCTGTGACGAGCGCGGTGCCCGTCCTGCCACTCTCTGGGTCGACCGAGCCGTCAGTGAAGTAAGTAACACTGTCAGGCTCGGTGACCTGTGCTATGGTCATGAGAGCGTGCTGCCGCAGCTCCTGGGTGGTGCACAGGGCTTTGCTGGCAGGCAACTGTGTGGCGGTGAACTCTGTCAATATCAGCTGTGCTCACCCCGCTAGTGAAGCCGAACACGTGCTGGTGGAGGGCTCCCACGCGCCACTGCAGTCGGGAGAGCACCATTCTCTCATGTGTTTTGGCTGTGCAGAGGATGAGGGAGATGGGTCTGAACTTAGTGGGCTCCCTTGCCTTGGAAATGAGTTGAATGTCAGCTTCCTTCCACGCGGGCGGCAGGCGACCTGCTAACCAAGATGCGTTGAGCATGGCCAGCAGGGCGGCGTCCCCAGCTGGCCCGGCGTGTGCGGCGTGTGCTGTGTCGCATCCTCTCTTCTTGGCCCTAGTCAGCCGTTTCTGCTGACGCGGCCGAGGCATCCTTCGAAGCCTCTCAGGACACTGGGGGTTCCAGGCATAATGTTTTTTGCCACAGGCACTTGCACTTGGCACTTAACGGTGGTGACCTCTTTGGCCTTGTGACGGCCAATACATTCCTCCATCGGGTGAGGCAGGCTACATACCCCACACCTGATGGAGTGTTCACACCTTACCTGGAGATGGCTGTACCGCTGACATTTGTAGCATCTCACAGGCTCGCTTTGGTACGGGCGCAAGGTGTAGGTGTCCCAGCAGCCCAGGTTCAGCTTGGGCGGTGGCGGCCCCTTGTGCACGAGGAATACCTGCCTCGTGGAGATGTTGTCCATCCCGGAACGGAATGTCTTAACGCAACGCAACACAACCACACAACACAACACCACGGAACGCAACACAACACCACGGGTCCTTAGGGGAGTAGGGACCCGTAACACAACACAACACAACACAAACACAACGCAACACAACACAACACTACACAACACAACACCACGGGTCCTTAGGGGAGTAGGGGCCCGTAACACAACAAAACACAACACAACACAAACACAACACAACACAACACAACACAACACCACGGGTCCTTAGGGGAGTAGGGACCCGTAACACGACAAAACACAACACAACACAAACACAACACAACATAACACAACACAACACCACGGGTCCTTAGGGGAGTAGGGACCCGCAACACAACACAACACCACACAACACAACACAAACACAACACAACACAACACAACGGGTCCTTAGGGGAGTAGGAACCCGTAACTCAACACAACACAACACAACACTAGACCAAACAACGCAAGGCAACACAACACAACACAACACAGCGCAACACTAGATCAAACAACGCAAGGCAACACAACACAACACAACACAACGCAACACTAGACCAACCAACGCAAGGCAACACAACACAACACAACGCAACACTAGATCAAACAACGCAAGGCAACACAACACAACGCAACACTAGATCAAATACCGCAAGGCAACACAACACAACACAACGCAACATTAGACGAAACAACGCAAGGCAACACAACACAACACAACGCAACACTAGACCAAACAACGCAAGGCAACACAACACAACACAACGCAACACTAGACGAAATAACTCAATGCAACACAACATAGCGCAACACTAAACCAAGCAACGCAAGGCCACACAACACAACACAACACAACCTAACACTAGACCAAACAACGCAAGGCAACACAACACAACGCAACACTAAACCAAACAACGCAAGGCAACACAACACAACACAACGCAACACTAGACGAAACAACTCAAGGCAACACAACACAACGCAACACTAGATCAAACAACTCAAGGCAACACAACACAACACAACACTAAACCAAACAACGCAAGGCAACACAACACAACACAACGCAACACTAGACCAAACAGCGCAAGGCAACACAACACAACGCAACACAACACAACACTAAACCAAACAACGCAAGGCAACACAACACAACACTAGACCAAACAACGCAAGGCAACACAACACAACACAACGCAACACTAGATCAAACAACGCAAGGCAACACAACACAACACAACACAACGCAACACTAAACCAAACAACGCAGGGCAACACAACACAACACAACACAACACAACGCAACACTAGACCAAACAACGCAAGGCAACACAACACAACACAACACAACACTAGACCAAACAACGCAAGGCAACACAACACAACGCAACACTAGACCAAACAACGCAAGGCAACACAACACAACACAACACACACAACACAACACACAGAATTGGAATGATATATAGCAGTGATTCTCAAACTGTGGTTAGGACCTAAAGATGTGTGGTGAGATGAATCTTGATTGGTCGTAGGAACATAGAACAACAGCGTGGCTCAATAGGCTTAGAATTTCAATAGATTTCTTTAACTTTCTTACAATTGTCGTTATTACGCTATTAACATATACTAATTATGATAGGCTATATACTAATTACACACACATATGCACTCTAGAATTCTTGCAATATTTCAAATATTAAATATTAAATATTAAATATTAAAAAGTTTGAGAGCCAGTGTCATTATAGTAACCGAACAAAACAAAACAAAATATCTACAATACTGTCAAGCAAGAAGTGTAACGATGCGTGTCAGGTGTTCAAACTAAGCATCCAAGTGTGTATTTCATTCCAAAAATTACGTTGCACCAGTAAATACAATACTAAATATACATTGAAACTCTCATTATATATGCATTAAAAAGAATGAAGAAAAAGTAATAAAAAGACGATGCTGTTTTCTCATCTGAATATGATCATTAAAGCCAAAACAAAAGAAAGTCAAAGATGTGTAAATGAGGTGAAGGTGTAACAGTCTCCCCTAGACACCATCAGAGAATGTGCGGTTAGCAGCTCTGGTGAGAATGTGTTGCTCCACCACATACTATTATAACTTTATTTTTATTGTATTTTTCAATACTCATTATATGTTCTTTATTTATGTTTTTCTTTTTATTATATTATTATATATTTTGTTGTGCTGCTGACCAGCGCACACCCATCAACTTGGCGCGCACTGTCCACAAACAGTGCGCATATTCAAAAACCATGTTCATCAACTCTTCAGCAATTGTTACCTACAGTCTCTATATTTTGTCAATAAAATAACCTTAACTGGATCTGAGTTTTCTCATTCTCCAGTGGACCAAGATACCTGTCTTCACACGGCGCACCTTGCAACTGAACCTCTACCTCCGACGTTCCTTCGAATGGACCTTCTACGTCGGGAACGTTTCACAAGCAATTCTCGGAGCGGACTTTTTGAGGCACTTCAACCTCTTGGTGGACGTCAAAGGTCAAAAATTGGTTGACCCACTCACCTCCATCTCCTCCACAGCACGAACAGCGCCAGGTCACAGCACGCACCTCGCTGTCATCCAAAAGGACCACCAGTTCGCTGACCTGCTTAAATCTTTCCCTTCGCTGACTCAGCCTTACTCAGCCAGCGTGCCCGCCAAACACCACGTCACGCATCACATCGAGACAACAGGACCACCGGTACATGCCAAGGCCCGTCGCTTGGCTCCAGAACGCTACCGTCAAGCCAAGGCCGAGTTCGAGTCTCTAATGCGCCAAGGTATTGTGCGGCCCAGCAGCAGCAACTGGTCATCAGCCCTCCACGTCGTCCCCAAGAAGAACGGCGACATACGGCCCTGTGGAGACTACCGTGCCCTCAACTCTCACACCCAGATGGACAGAT
>JAPQNM010000003.1:23103589-23113589 GCA_029783475.1 Metacarcinus magister | reverse complement strand
TTCACTAGCCCAGAGAAACTCCACCTAGAGACAACTCCACTTCACTAGCTCAGCCTCCACTCAGAGGCAACTCCACTTATCTCTCTCATGAGGCAGGACAAAACCAGACTCCCCTTAGAGACAACTCCACTTCACTCTCATGAGGCAGGACAAAAACCAGACTCCCCTTAGAGACAACTCCACTTCACTAGCCCAGAGAAACTCCACCTAGAGACAACTCCACTTCACTAGCTCAGCCTCCACTCAGAGGCAACTCCACTTATCTCTCTCATGAGGCAGGACAAAACCAGACTCCCCTTAGAGACAACTCCACTAGCTAACTCTGTACCTGTACGTGGCGTCCATCTTGGACTCCACTCCACACAGCTAGACTCAGAGACACGTGGCGCCCATCTTGGACTCCACTCCACTCAGCTAAACTCCACCTCTCCACTCAAAGGCAACTCCACTTCACTAGCCCAGAGAAACTCCACCTAGAGACAACTCCACTTCACTAGCTCAGCCTCCACTCAGAGGCAACTCCACTTATCTCTCTCATGAGGCAGGACAAAACCAGGCTCCCCTTAGAGACAACTCCACTTCACTAGCTCAGCCTCCACGTGGCTACCACACAGCTAGCCTCCACGTGGCTACCACCTACCTTCACTCCACTTCACTCACCACCAGTTTCTTCTCAAAGAAACTCCACGCAATTCCTCGCGCCACCATACAACTGCAGTCCACCCGACTAAGCAAGATTGCAATGGCGACGCGAGAAACAGCGTGGAAAAAGAATTTTACCTCCAAACCTGACATCTCTCCACCGCCGCGCCACCCAGACTGACCTGCTCGTCCGCCGGGGTCAGCGCGGGTCGCCTCTACCGCGCCCGGGTCATGGACATGCCACAAGCTGCCAGACGGCGTCACTCTGGTTGTGTTAATTCGTATAACACAACCCCAATTTAACATGCGCGTAAATGTTACACATCATGCAACTATCCCTACAATTAAGTAGACCTGCTTGCATGCAGAAAATGTCTCCCAGCCTGATAATAACCCCCCATGGATATAATGCATTTTGGGTTTCTACCCACACTCCTTGTCTGAAATGCAACCTTCGGATTGGTTCCGGCACAGGCCTACGGGTGACGTCAAAAGGAATATTCCACTTAATGAAGCGTCCCTCTCTGTGTCACGTAGACACCCAGGAAACTTCCAGGACCCCACATTCCTTAGCCATGACGTAGCTCTGCCCAGCTACGTAGGCCTAAAATTCCACCCATGACAATTTACAAATATACATAAATATATATATATATATATATATATATATATATATATATATATATACATATACATATATATATATATATATATATATATATATATATATATATATACATACACATATATATATATATATATATATATCAACACACACACACACACACACACACACACACACACACACACACACACACACACACACACACACACACACACACACACACACACACACACATATATATATATATATATATATATATATATATATATATATATATATATATATATATATATATATATATATGTGTGTGTGTGTGTGTGTAATGTATGTATGTATGTTTGTGTGTGTTTGTTAGATTGTGTGTATGTTTGTCTGTCTGTATGTATGTATGTACGTATGTATACATAGGAATGGATCGTAATATTCAGCTGAAGTATTGTGTAACCCTGCCTGAATCCCATCCCAGATCCTGTCTCATTACCACAACCACTTTCTCCTTCTCTCTTCCTCATTGCCATTCATCCTTTAAATGCACAATTACCATACCACATCATTGTAACGCAACCTAACCCTCTCCCTTTTGCATTATCCCGTAGCCGCACATGTACAGTTGAGTCCTGCAGGATCATTTTTACCACCACTTCCCTTTTCCTGTTTCTCCCCGGCAGCTTACCTGAACAGGGCGTTGTAGTATACAGCAGAGCGTCAAGGAGACAGTCAGTTCTCGCTGCTCGCCAGGTGAGGACGCAACAACATTCATCCACAACCAGCCATAGTAAGTTGCTCTGCTTTTTGTCACCACGCAAGGATTGAGGGAAAAGTCTGCTTCTGTTTGTAGCTTCTCACTTACAGTTGTACGTTATGTTGTAGCGTAAGTGAAGTGTAGGATTTATGGTTGTTAGCCCGACACGCCTACCTTGGGTGTGTGTTTGTGTGTATGTGTATTTGTTTTTTATATGTGTGTACTTGTGTGTAATATTGTGTATTAGACCAAACCTTTACTACAGCAATATTTCTGATTTAAATGAGGTTCTAGTTAAATGTATTTTAATATGTTTGTGCAAATTTTGGAATGTCTCCTATAATTATACCTGGCTTGCTGGGTCAGGGATACTACACACGATGTAGGGATTACCTCTTGGTGCCAAGGTTTTAAGGGGAAGATGTGTACATACAATACCCATGTACGTACCCATGGGGTCACAAAGGGGTTTTCTTTACTGGTTTATTTATGGCAGAAGCCCACCACGCCACCACGCCACCACGCCGCCTGGCCTGAGTGGCGTGGTACCATCGCTCAAAAAAGTATCTGAAAAGAATCTGAGGTAGCAATTAGACAAATCGGATAAAGGTTTCTGGTAAATGGTAGAAGACAGGACGTGAAGTTGGCAGCCCTGCATGGTTGATTTTAGTGATGGGCGAACCGCGTAATTTATGAAAACCGAGTAATTCAGACTCGAGTAAACCTAGCGCCATATAACTCATTTAGCTTTTAGTGTGCACTGCTGGAGATTGGTATTGAACAGGGGGACATCTCGTAGAAGTCTTATTTCAATTATATACGATACACATAGACCAGCAAGCTTAAAGCACCCTCGTCCCTAGACCACCAAGATTGAAACACCCTTATTTGGGAACGGCAAGCTTTTCTCATTCTTTTCTCAAGGCCAGCAAGCTTAATTCAAAGGCCCTCTTCTTGAGACTAATAAACTCAAAACACCTTATTTAGACTAGCAAGCTTAAATGATGTTTATCAGCTCTATACACACAAAATGATAATTGATTTACAGGAATCGAGTAAACCGAGTAGGAATCACCAAAACTCAAGTTCCGATTCAACCGATTAATGCAGAACCGAAACGCACATTCCTAACTAGTATCCATAATTCCTATTATTGTAGGAGACGCCAGTTTGCCTTGAGATTCCTGTCCTGCTGTAACCTTCACTGCATTGGGTAATAATCTCTTGTTGCGTATTCTGAGTCGTCTACATGGTGATGATATGATCATATAATACCACACCAGTCTCGAAATCAACTCTGATGAAGTGTCACATGCATTTCGAAACTTCAAATATCAGATCTGATCCACCATAAAGCATCTTCATGAAGTGCGTTTCCTTTCAAGATTACTACATTTGATAACCAATGAAGATTGCAGCTACTTTATTATTGAAAAAAATCTTATCTATTATCCTGAATGTCTGTCATATTACGAACCCAATCAGTGACACACTGTTCACTTGGTAAGCGAGTGTGAACAGTGTTTGAGGTCAATGCCATTGTGACACATCTACAAAGTCGTTGATACTGCGATCCATATCGAGCAACATATATGATGAGTATGATGATTATACAGCTTTCAAACCAGTTGCAATATAAGAAACTTTACAGCAAAACGTATTATCATAAGCATCATAGGCATGAACACCTACTGAGGCATACCAACCCAACAATGTTGAAAGAACAAGGGTAATCTTGTTCAGTATGAGAGCCATCGCACTCCATTTTTCAGATACTTTTTTGAGCTATGGTACCGGTGTTGTATTAAATTTTGACCCTAATTAGAAATGGATCCCAGCGCGCGTCGCGGTTCGCAGATGAATTATGAATATGTGTGAATGAGTATGATAGTGATGGGTTATTTCTTTTATCCCATCCCTCTCCTTAATTAATGTGTTAGAGTGCCGAGTCAGAGAGAGAGCGAGAGAGAGAGCGAGAGAGAGAGCGAGAGAGAGGGCGGGAGAGCGGGAGAGAGGGCGGGAGAGAGGGCGGGAGAGAGGGCGGGAGAGAGGGCGGGAGAGAGGGCGGGAGAGAGGGCGAGAGAGAGGGCGAGAGAGAGGGCGAGAGAGAGGGCGAGAGAGAGAGAGAGAGAAGAAAGAAATGTTGCCTCGTGCAGTTTGTACTTTAGAACAGGATAAAGCTTGAACTTTTGTGAAAATATGTCGGCTTTCGTTTATCTAACTTACCAGCCTTGGCCTTTGACACCACTTTACTCACTTTCTTTGTTTATCAGCATTTTCTCTTCAGCGTTGTAATTTCGTGTCGTCTTGTATTTAGCGATGACTCATCTCGCAAAACAAGGCATTAGCTCTTTAAATTTCATGCAGCATATATAGGTATTCGAGGCTGCTTAAAGGAATGTAGATGTGTTTTTGTTTTTCTAGTGTGTTTATATGCTTTACGCGTTTTCCTGGGAAAATATATAGGTAAATAGACGCACGAATATATAGATTAGCTACGTAGACTGATGCACACAAGAAAGAAATTCAACCAGAGGAATGGAGATAGATGGAAGCCTTAGAAAAAAAATACCCGCAGTAACCTTTGACTCTGATGCAATAACCGGTTAGGTCCAGTAGAACTGTTGCTGTCTGTTTTTTCTTTGTACTCCATTAATCCCTGAGGCGACGCAGAGGAAAGACTGCCAAGATTAGCAAGAGGTAAAGAAGTTAAAATTGTCGTGTTTATTTACTTGACGTGTTGGCGTACCTTACCGAACCTACCGTCTGTGGGTCGTGGAAGAGAAAGGTATGTGAAAAAGGTACAAGATATTATCGGTGATTTATCTTCAGAGTACACGCGTCAGCATTGATCCTTAGGAAATTTCAAAGAAGCTATGCGCTTATGACTTTTCTTTATTCACTTTTTTATTTTTGTTACAGGTTATGAGTTCAAGTAATGATGTACTACGTGGTATTTAGTATGTGGCTTTTATTTTATTTTATTTATTTGTGTGTTTGTAACGTCTGATGAAGTGTTGGTAAGAAGAGAGTGAGGGAGATGATTGCGTTGGTGGAAATACAAATGGCTGTCTTGGTCATAAATCAGCGTGGAAGGACAAGGAAGGGAACGAAGAGAGAGAGAGAGAGAGAGAGAGAGAGAGAGAGAGAGAGAGAGAGAGAGAGAGAGAGAGAGAGAGAGATAAAAAAAAGAGAAAGAGAGAGAGAGAGAGAGAGAGAGAGAGAGAGAGAGAGAGAGAGAGAGAGAGAGAGAGAGAGAGAGAGAGAGAGAGAAATGAGTTAATTCTAATCAAGAGAAGAACAGAAGCTGCTAAAAACAATACTCGTTACATTAAAGTGATAATCGAATAAAAATAAACCAGTTAGAGGCTTTGTCCTCAGAATCAGTAGAGAAATTAAACTTTATTAGTTTTATACAGATGTTGAGGAATTCCACAAACCAAACTATACACACAAAAAAAAATTAAATACACGCAGGATACACAACATGCAAGAATATACGTACACGAGAATAGGGAAATAAATACATACATCCTACAAATGACCTTTAGACGGCAGAAGAAGAAAAAATAATGGCGTATCCAAATTTCATGGAACCAAGATGACTTTCTGGAACTTGTTTTGTTTTGAGGAGTGGATGTGAAGGTCAAAGACGCGGTGAGGATGAAGGACCGCGAGAACGCCATGCTTAGATCACTATCAGCCCAACGCTCAGGTCTCCGGTATGATATTTCGCACACAATCACACGAAAACACACTCACATACGCACAAACAAACGCATACAGATTATTCCGGTTTTTTTTGCGTCTATGGATATTGTTTAAAGGAAATGTTTTTTGTTCTTTCTTTCTCTTTTCTTTGTTAATGAAGGACACAAACGTACCGGACATATCAATACATTTACATAAGTGCATGAGGTTACAGTAATGCACTTATGAATGTTATAAGATTTCAAAGAAACTCCTGGAGCTTCTGTTTACAAGGCATATTAACACACGGAAGTGAAATGAGATTCGTAGAGAGGACTGTAAAGTTATTTATCAAGTTGGTGTGGATATTCTAACTAACGACCAATTCTTAAACTTGACTTTTTGTTGTATCTTTTTTTATCTTTTGATATTGTATACTTCATATCTTAGCCATTTTCTTTTGTTCATCTTGATACTGCTCCCTACTCTTCCTCCCGACCTGTGCCTTCTACTTCATCTCCACATCTTCATACCAGCCTGCGTGCTCTCCCGACCTTCATCATCCTTTCCTGCTTGTACTCTCTTCACCCCCGTCATCCTCAGACCCAGCCTGCCGTCTCTACCTGCCGAGGCATATCCTAAGGGCACACTACCGTTACTCCAGCCAATCGGCTCTTTTTTCATACTGACCTTGTGGCGACCTACAACCAGTGGAAGCAATTTCCAAACTGTTTTTCTTCGCCTTATTTTTCTGTGCATTCCACGGCATTATTGTGGCGAGACTCACTTGGCCCGTCGCTTCCACCTGCATTTTCACCCAGGAAATATAAACACTAAATATATGTGTCTTCCAAAAGTTGATGTACGTAATGGTAAGCCGGTGGGTGGCTTGTGGTGAGCGGTGGATGGTGGTGTAGTAACACTACGACTGGCAACTCCTGGATGTACTCGTGTCTCAGAAAAAAAATTGGTGCCATTTTCACGCTGCCAATTTTTTTTTTTTTTACTTCTTTTTGTTGCTTATTGGTTCCAAAATTGTTATTCACGGTTTGTTAACTTCACACTGTTTCCGACGATGTAGTGTCATATTATTGTCACTGATGAAAATGGACAAATAATATAACTGTTTTTATTATATTATCTAAGTTTTTTTATGTGCACTACAAAGTTTTTTTTTTCGTAGAGGAAATGGAAGACACTACCATTCTTCCGGGAGGCACTATTTCTGAATCATGGTTTTATTCCATACTTTACAATGACTCATTATTTTTTTTCTTCGTATCCCCTCCAAACCATTTATGACGTATAATGGAAGCATGATGACTCCTGATCTTCATGGACAATATATTTTTCACCCTCTCTGACTGTTTTCCCAAAACTTATACATTTTTTTTTTTTCTTCAAATCTCCATGTTTCTCCTTTTCAGTGTGAATAGAGATGTTAATTCTTGAACATTGTGTCTTGCCTTTCCATTTCAAAGTATATGCATTATGCAGTCATTTTTTTCCAGGATTTCTAGTAACCTTTATCCTTTTTCCATTCGTTCTAACGTTTGCATTACTGACACAAGATGTGAAAGGGGTTTTTTTTATTTTCCATACATAGTTTATAGCTGTACAGGTGTCTATCTTTTTTTTTATGCCCATCACTTCAAAACTTATATTATAGTATACATTTTCCCATTTTACCATATTCACCTTTCTCTTCCATTCCCTTCCTGAGTCCTGCAAGATGGTACTACTTGCTTGAAAATAAAAATAAAAAAATCGAAATATTTGCTGCCTTAAAAATTTCCTGTTCCCTACAAACTTTCTTTACACTCTTTTATCCATCCGTTGCAAGCCTTGTAACTATTAGCAGGTTACGGACATTGACTTGGTCGACTTATTATTAGATCCTCAAGGGAAGGTCTGTTGCTACGAGATATTCACCCGCCAAGGTTACGCTCGACGAGATAGGATACCTAGTGTCGATGACCTTACGAGGAATGAAAGGAAAGGCAGTGGAAAGGAAAAGAGAAGGGAGAGAAGGGATATTCTAGCGCTAACTATCTAATCTTATTTTTGTTCTAACTGCCTATGATTTGAATATTTCTAAAAAGGGGAGTATCAAGACAAAATTGGCTAATAATTTTAGACTTTTTGAAAAATATTTTTAGGAGCGTAGATTGAGCTAGTTTTTTCTTTATCTTTTTGTTCACCCATAGCCAGCCTTCCTCCCCTATGAAAAAAGAACGGTAGGTAGCAAGGAAACATCTTGCTCTTCATCTCTGCTTGCTTCTACTTATGCTGATGTTTTATTTTTCTCTCGCTCTCTCTCTTTCTTGCTATTCATCAAGCATCTCCTATCAAGGTTTTAGTATCATTAAAGGGAGTGACCGTGTGTTGTATGACAAACAACATTTAGTAATCACTAATAGAGGAAGAGCACGAGTGTGACTCCCTCCAACACTTAATATTATGTGGGTTTTTTTATGTCACCGAGTAGTTTAACGTTACGTAATTGTTTCCTGTTCACCCTAAATGAAAGAAAGATCAGGAGAGTTGAATATGGGCCTTAAGAGAGATAGCAGTAGAACCTTTCATTTACTCGGTGTACAATAGGCCTCACGCGCAGTGCCAGCCATAACCCAGAGACACACACGGATTCACGTTAAGAAGAGGTAAAAGTATATAAGATCAGATAAAAGTGTGACTTACAAAGACGGAATGGTGTTGAGCGGAGAGATTAGCATGTGAGGAAGAGCAGCTAGATAGAGAGAGAAAGAGATGCATAGATAGATAGATCGATTGATAGAGAGAAACAGAAAGAGAGAGAGAGAAAGTTAAGACAAAAAAAGTCTAGAACACAGCAATACAGCAACAGTATTAGGTCATGAGATTGCAAGCAACGAATGCGTAAAATAAGACTGCTGAACTAATGTGTGTGTGTGTGCGTGTGTGTGTGTGCGTGTGCGTGTGCGTGTGTGTGTGCGTGTGCGTGCGCGTGCATGCGTGCGAGTGCATGCGTGTGTGTTAATAAAATCTCAACTACCTGACTGTTGAACTAATGAAGAACAAGGAAAAGGAAAGGTATGTCAAGGTGCATACTAACCACACACACACACACACACACACACACACACACACACACACACACACACACAGACACACAGACACAGACACACACGCACAGACACACACGCACAGACACACACACACACACACACACACAGACACACACACACACACACAGACACACACACACACACACACACAGACACACACACACACACAGACACACACAGACACACACACACACACACACACACAGACACACACAGACACACACACACACACACACACAGACACACACACACACACACACACACACACAGACACACACACACAGACACACACACACACACACACACACACACACACACACACACACACACACACACACAGACACACACACACAGACACACACACACAACACAGTAATACACTCATATAACTAAGATCTACAAGCCTGGGAGATAATGAGACCAGCGGAACAAGTACATCTAACATCCTAATACTTCTGCTACGCGCTAGATGACTTTCACAAGCTAAAAAAAAAAAATTAAAAAGATAAGATATAAAAAGCGAAATAGAAAAGAATGAAAAAAAAGCTTCCACTCTCCTGTCTCCAGTAGGCCACGTCGCCTCTCACTCTATCATCCCATAACCCTTATCACATCCTAGTGCTCCTCCCACCTTACTTCCTAAAACCTCACCAGAATTACAATGTGGCTACAGTGGCTGTGGATCTTACTCGTATTGTAATTTGTGTTATTCTTGTTTGTTACCTTTGCACATGTCCAGTAATGTGTTTTTTTATGTGTGTTGCATGAGCGATGAAGTGCATCTTATGACTGGAAGGTTAGGAAATGCAGGAAGGAATTGCACAGACGCGTCGTGGTCTCGTGTTACGGTAAAGGTAGTAACGATAAAGTATATGAAAGTCAGGATATACTTGAATGCTGTTTGCTTACAAGACATGGCGGTGTGAGAGAAAGAAAACGAACTTAAAAAATACTGAACTATTTGGTAATGGTCGCATCGTTACGAGAGAGATGCTTGGACGGTACACACACACACACACACACACACACACACACACACACACACACACACACACACACACACACACACACACACACACACACACACCACACACACCACACACACCACACACACCACACACACCCCACACACACCACACACACCACACACCCCACACACACCCCACACACACCACACACACCACACACACACCA
>JAPQNM010000003.1:23068589-23093589 GCA_029783475.1 Metacarcinus magister | reverse complement strand
CCTCTCCTGCATTCTCTCCTCTCCTCTCGTCTCCTCTCCTCCCCTTTCGTCTCATCTCGTCTCGTCTCGTCTCGTCTCGTCTCATCTCCTCTCCTCTCGTCTCCCTTCCTCTACACTCTTCTTTCCTCTCTCTTCCCTCCTCCCATCCCCTCCCCTCCCCTCTCTTTTCTCCTCTAGAGCGGCAGACCTTCAATGCTTCATGGGTCTCGATGATTATATACTCCCTCCCGCGTGGCCTTCCTCTACTCCCCTTAAAATCTGGGAAGTCCCCGCTCACTCGGTTTTATCTTTATCTTTATCTTTATTTAGGTATCTGGCTCAATTCCACCAGCCTGTGGCGCTCTATTGAGCCTACAGTTTTTTTCAATTACAGCCAGACAATAATAAAAACATTCCTAATACAGATCAACCTGAGTATAAGAAGTTTTAAAATACAAGTTATATGACTATTGATTACAATAGTATACTGGGGATATATATATATATATATATATATATATATATGTATATATATATATATATATAGTTAAACGTACTGATACAGTACAATAATATAAATGAACTTGCAGAACTACTAACATCTAAAATACAAGATTGACAAGATAGTTACTAGAATAATTTGCACTGCACATAAATCTACAAAATATATAATATGTACATCTAAATTCACAATAACTTACACATACTAATACATAATGCACATAAACATCCATTCTGTGTAATCTTACAAATGAAACCCTAAATTAATAATAATACTGTTATGCACAGAACACAGTTATAGAGCATAATCTACATTAATCGTTAAATCCTGGAGATCATAACAATCACAGAATAGGAATGTCTTTAGCCTCTTCTTGAATACATCGACAGTATCACTTGTTTTCACAGACCTCGACATGCCGTTTATTATACAATCTAGGTGCACAGTTCTTGAATGCCCTGAAACCTAAGTCAGTATTGCATCTAGGTTCCTTAAGTCTAAACACATCAGTAGCATGCCTGATCCCAATGTCACTGCCTAACGTAAATGGTTGAAGCAAGCTTCTGAGATACTCAGGCTTTCCAGTTTCCAATGCCTGATATGTCAATACACAAATTTTGTATACAATTCTGGCTTTTATAGGCAGCCAATGTAGTTCAATAAGTACAGGTGTAATTCGATCAAAAGGTGACACTTTCTTTATCAACCTGGCTGCTTTGTTCATGACACATTGCAATCTTTTCAACTGATATTTGGGTAAGTTATAATATATTGAATTACAGTAGTCTAATCTATTAATAACACAGCTATGGACTATCGTCTTAACAGAGTTTTCATCTAAATACCTCCTAATAAAAGCAATGTTTCTCAGATTGTAATTTGACATTCTTACAACTTCATTAAGCTGTTCATTCAAAGTCATGTGTTTATCAAGAATTACCCCCAAGTCCCGAACCTTCTGGGTTACACTGATAGTTTGACCATTCACATTAAAACTCTGCACTCCACCCAGTCTCCTTAAGTTACCCTTTTTTCCAACAACTAAAATTTCCGTTTTATCTTCATTCAGATTCAATTGTTTCAGATCCATCCAGTCTTTTATATCAGACATAACACTATTCAAATGTAGTTCAGTGTCCAATACATTATTCAGTGACAGATAAAACTGTGTATCATCAGCAAAGAGGTTGAAAGTCACACCATGTTCACGTAGGAGATGAGAAAGTTCAATAGTACAGATGCAGAACAATATTGGGCCCAAGACACTTCCCTGAGGGACACCCCTTCGTAAAGGGCATTGTTCAGATAACGCGTTACCCACTTGAACACAGAAATTTCTGTCACTTAAATAGATTTTCAGGTAATGTAGCGCATATTGCGTAACTCCAATAGCCTCCAAATCATGCAACAGTATATCATGCACTACAGTGTCAAATGCAGCACTTAGATCTAACATAACTAACACACCGCATTTACCCTCATCCATTAAGTCAATCAGATTATTGGTAACATTACATAATACAGTTTCAGTAGAGTGCAATCTTCTATATGCAGACTGGGTATCAGGTAAAACATTAATGCACACTAGATATTCCAATAATTGGTCCAGGATTACATTTTCAAGCACCTTACTTAAGATTGACAAATTAGAAACCGGCCTATATGAGGAAAAGCTTTGACAATTGCGATTGGCCTTTAAGATAGGCTTAATAATAGCCAACTTCTCACTTTCAGGAAATGTACATTCAGCTATACTCAAATTTATAATTTTTAAAACTACTTGCAACAAGTTATGAAAATTCTCATCACTGATAACATCTGACATGGGAAGTGGATCATTACAACAGTATGTCATCTTCATCTTCTTCATCAATACAACAAGATAATCAAAGGTCACTTCGCTAAAGAAAGGCAATCCTCTATACGGGATATCAGGCAAGTACCTACTCGTACGTTGAAATACAGTATCACTGCCTTGATAACCAGCAACAAGTTTTTTTATTTTCTCGTCAAAGTATTTCATGAATGCATTGGCTAAATTGACATCTGAGAAACCATCAGGAAGCTGTCTTTTCTTAGTATCCCTTAACAGGTTGTTAAGCAAAGAAAAAAGCCTCCTCATATCCGATCCAGCCTCAGCGAGTTTTTGTCTATAATATATATACTTTTGTCTCCTAATTAGTCTGTTTACAGCATTCCTTGTGGTTACATACTCTTGTCGTGAATCATGTGTCTTCAACCTTCGCCAATTCCTCTCCTTATATTTTCTTCGTTTGTTATAGTTCTTAAATTTTCTTCCTTTTGCTTTAAGTAACTTCACTGTGTTGTGTGTTCATTACAAGTTCACTGTTCTTAATTGTGTAGAACTTCCACTTCTCACTGAGGGGGAGGGGAAGGATTAGGTAGGGGTGGGGAGAGGGTCAACACATAGACCCCAGACGGCCCCGAAGAGCGTCAAGACGACACGACCTGATCCTAGCGAGGTCAGAGGCCTGGGTGGGTGGGTGGGTGTGGGTGTGTGTGTGGGGGGGTGTATGTGTGTGTGTGTGTGTGTGTGTGTGTGTGTGTGTGTGTGTGTGTGTGTGTGTGTGTGTGTGTGTGTGTGTGTGTGTGTGTGTGTGGTGTGTGTGTGTGTGTGTGTGTGTGTGTGTGTGTGTGTGTGTGTGTGTGTGTGGTGTGTGTGTGTGTGTGTGTGTGTGTGTGTGTGTGTGTGTGTGTGTGTGTGTGTGTGTGTGTGTGTGTGTGTGTGTGTGTGTGTGTGTGTGTGTGTGTGTGTGTGTGTGTGGTGTGTGTGTGTGTGTGTGTGTGTGTGTGTGGTGTGTGTGTGTGTGTGTGTGTGTGTGTGTGTGTGTGTGTGTGTGTGTGTGTGTGTGTGTGTGTGTGTGTGTGTGTGTGTGTGTGTGGTGTGTGTGTGTGTGTGTGTGTGTGTGTGTGTGTGTGTGTGTGTGTGTGTGTGTGTGTGTGTGGTGTGTGTGTGTGTGTGTGTGTGTGTGTGTGTGTGTGTGTGTGTGTGTGTGTGTGTGTGTGTGTGTGTGTGTGTGGTGTGTGTGTGTGTGTGTGTGTGTGTGTGTGTGTGTGTGTGTGTGTGTGTGTGTGTGTGTGTGTGTGTGTGTGTGTGTGGTGTGTGTGTGTGTGTGTGTGTGTGTGTGTGTGTGTGTGTGTGTGTGTGTGTGTGTGTGTGTGTGTGTGTGTGTGTGTGTGTGTGTGTGTGTGTGTGTGTGTGTGTGTGTGTGTGTGTGTGTGTGTGTGTGTGTGTGTGTGTGTGTGTGTGTGTGTGTGTGTGTGTGTGTGTGTGTGGTGTGTGTGTGTGTGTGTGTGTGTGTGTGTGTGTGTGTGTGTGTGTGTGTGTGTGTGTGTGTGTGTGTGTGTGTGTGTGTGTGTGTGTGTGTGTGTGGTGTGTGTGTGTGTGTGTGTGTGTGTGTGTGTGTGTGTGTGTGTGTGTGTGTGTGTGTGTGTGTGTGTGTGTGTGTGTGTGTGGTGTGTGTGTGTGTGTGTGTGTGTGTGTGTGTGTGTGTGTGTGTGTGTGTGTGTGTGTGTGTGTGTGTGTGTGTGTGTGTGTGTGTGTGTGTGTGTGTGTGTGTGTGTGTGTGTGTGTGTGTGTGTGTGTGTGTGTGTGTGTGTGTGTGTGTGTGTGTGTGTGTGTGTGTGTGTGTGTGGTGTGTGTGTGTGTGTGTGTGTGTGTGTGTGTGTGTGTGTGTGTGTGTGTGTGTGTGTGTGTGTGTGTGTGTGTGTGTGTGTGTGTGTGTGTGTGTGTGTGTGTGTGTGTGTGTGTGTGTGTGTGTGTGTGTGTGTGTGTGTGTGTGGTGTGTGTGTGTGTGTGTGTGTGTGTGTGTGTGTGTGTGTGTGTGTGTGTGTGTGTGTGTGTGTGTGTGTGTGTGTGTGTGTGTGTGTGTGTGGTGTGTGTGTGTGTGTGTGTGTGTGTGTGTGTGTGTGTGTGTGTGTGTGTGTGTGTGTGTGTGTGTGTGTGTGGGTGTGTGTGTGTGTGTGTGTGTGTGGTGTGTGTGTGTGTGTGTGTGTGTGTGTGTGTGTGGTGTGTGTGTGTGTGTGTGTGTGTGTGTGTGTGTGTGTGTGTGTGTGTGTGTGTGTGTGTGTGTGTGTGTGTGTGTGTGTGTGTGTGTGTGTGTGTGTGTGTGTGTGGTGTGTGTGTGTGTGTGTGTGTGTGTGGTGTGTGTGTGTGTGTGTGTGTGTGTGTGTGTGTGTGTGTGTGTGGTGTGTGTGTGTGTGTGTGTGTGTGTGTGTGTGTGTGTGTGTGTGTGGTGTGTGTGTGTGTGTGTGTGTGTGTGTGTGTGTGTGTGTGTGTGTGTGTGTGTGTGTGTGTGTGTGTGTGTGTGTGTGTGTGTGTGTGTGGTGTGTGTGTGTGTGTGTGTGTGTGTGTGTGTGTGTGTGTGGTGTGTGTGTGTGTGTGTGTGGTGTGTGTGTGTGTGTGTGTGTGTGTGTGTGTGTGTGTGTGTGTGTGTGTGTGTGTGTGTGTGTGTGTGTGTGTGTGTGTGTGTGTGTGGTGTGTGTGTGTGTGTGTGTGTGTGTGTGTGTGTGTGTGTGTGTGTGTGTGTGTGTGTGTGTGTGTGTGTGTGTGTGTGTGTGTGTGTGTGTGTGTGTGTGTGTGTGTGTGGTGTGTGTGTGTGTGTGTGTGTGTGTGTGTGTGTGTGTGTGTGTGTGTGTGTGTGTGTGGTGTGTGTGTGTGTGTGTGTGTGTGTGTGTGTGTGTGTGTGTGTGTGTGTGTGTGTGGTGTGTGTGTGTGTGTGTGTGTGTGTGTGTGTGTGTGTGTGTGTGTGTGTGTGTGTGTGTGTGTGTGTGTGTGGTGTGTGTGTGTGTGTGTGTGTGTGTGTGTGTGTGTGTGTGTGTGTGTGTGTGTGTGTGTGTGTGTGTGTGTGTGTGTGTGTGTGTGGTGTGTGTGTGTGTGTGTGTGTGTGTGTGGTGTGTGTGTGTGTGTGTGTGTGTGTGTGTGTGTGTGTGTGTGTGTGTGTGGTGTGTGTGTGTGTGTGTGTGTGTGTGTGTGTGTGTGTGTGTGTGTGTGTGTGTGTGTGTGTGTGTGTGTGTGTGTGTGTGTGTGTGTGTGTGTGTGTGTGTGTGTGTGTGTGTGTGTGTGTGTGGTGTGTGTGTGTGTGTGTGTGTGTGTGTGTGTGTGTGTGTGTGTGTGTGTGTGTGTGTGTGTGTGTGTGTGTGTGTGTGTGTGTGTGTGGTGTGTGTGTGTGTGTGTGTGTGTGGTGTGTGTGTGTGTGTGTGTGTGTGTGTGTGTGTGTGTGTGTGTGTGTGTGTGTGTGTGTGTGTGTGTGTGTGTGTGTGTGTGTGTGTGTGTGGTGTGTGTGTGTGTGTGTGTGTGTGGTGTGTGTGTGTGTGTGTGTGTGTGTGTGTGTGTGTGTGTGTGGTGTGTGTGTGTGTGTGTGTGTGTGTGTGTGTGTGTGTGTGTGTGTGTGGTGTGTGTGTGTGTGTGTGTGTGTGTGTGTGTGTGTGTGTGTGTGGTGTGTGTGTGTGTGTGTGTGTGTGTGTGTGTGTGTGTGTGTGTGTGTGTGTGTGTGTGTGTGTGTGTGTGTGTGTGTGTGTGTGTGTGTGTGTGTGTGTGTGTGTGTGTGTGTGTGTGTGTGTGTGTGTGTGTGTGTGTGTGTGTGTGTGTGTGTGGTGTGTGTGTGTGTGTGTGTGTGTGTGTGTGTGTGTGTGTGTGTGTGTGTGTGGTGTGTGTGTGTGTGTGTGTGTGTGTGGTGTGTGTGTGTGTGTGTGTGTGTGTGTGTGTGTGTGTGTGTGTGGTGTGTGTGTGTGTGTGTGTGTGTGTGTGTGTGTGTGTGGTGTGTGTGTGTGTGTGTGTGTGTGTGTGTGTGTGTGTGTGTGTGTGTGTGTGTGTGTGTGGTGTGTGTGTGTGTGTGTGTGTGTGTGTGTGTGTGTGTGTGTGTGTGTGTGGTGTGTGTGTGTGTGTGTGTGGTGTGTGTGTGTGTGTGTGTGTGTGTGTGTGTGTGTGTGTGTGTGTGTGTGTGTGTGTGTGTGTGTGTGTGTGTGTGTGTGTGGTGTGTGTGTGTGTGTGTGTGTGTGTGTGTGTGTGTGTGTGTGTGTGTGTGTGTGTGTGTGTGTGTGTGTGTGTGTGTGTGTGTGTGTGTGTGTGTGTGTGTGTGTGTGTGTGTGTGTGTGTGTGTGTGTGTGTGTGTGTGTGTGTGTGTGTGTGTGTGTGTGTGTGTGTGTGTGTGTGTGTGGTGTGTGTGTGTGTGTGTGTGTGTGTGTGTGTGTGTGTGTGTGTGTGTGTGTGTGTGTGTGTGTGTGTGTGTGTGGTGTGTGTGTGTGTGTGTGTGTGTGTGTGTGTGTGTGTGTGTGTGTGTGTGTGTGGTGTGTGTGTGTGTGTGTGTGTGTGTGTGTGTGTGTGTGTGTGTGTGTGTGTGTGTGTGTGTGTGTGTGTGTGTGTGTGTGTGTGTGTGTGTGTGTGTGTGTGTGTGTGTGTGTGTGTGGTGTGTGTGTGTGTGTGTGTGTGTGTGTGTGTGTGTGTGTGTGTGTGTGTGTGTGTGTGTGTGTGTGTGTGTGTGTGTGTGTGTGTGTGTGTGTGTGTGTGTGTGGTGTGTGTGTGTGTGTGTGTGTGTGTGTGTGTGTGTGTGTGTGGTGTGTGTGTGTGTGTGTGTGTGTGTGTGGTGTGTGTGTGTGTGTGTGTGTGTGTGTGTGTGTGTGTGTGTGTGTGTGTGTGTGTGTGTGTGTGTGTGTGTGTGTGTGTGTGGTGTGTGTGTGTGTGTGTGTGTGTGTGTGTGTGTGTGTGTGTGTGTGTGTGTGGTGTGTGTGTGTGTGTGTGTGTGTGTGTGTGTGTGTGTGTGTGTGTGTGTGTGTGTGTGTGTGTGTGGTGTGTGTGTGTGTGTGTGTGTGTGTGTGTGTGTGTGTGTGTGTGTGTGTGTGTGTGTGTGTGTGTGTGTGTGTGTGTGTGTGTGTGTGTGTGTGTGTGTGGTGTGTGTGTGTGTGTGTGTGTGTGTGTGTGTGTGTGTGTGTGTGTGTGTGTGTGTGTGTGTGTGTGTGTGTGTGTGTGTGTGTGTGTGTGTGTGTGTGTGTGTGTGTGATCACTGTACAGTCTGCTGCTGGTCTCTCTCGAGACAGCCGGCCGTCCTCCTATGGAAAGAGCTATAGTCAGACTCGCCCAAGAGTGTGGCTGGCGAGCGGAAACGTTCGGGAAATACCCTTTTACAGGTCTGCCACGTGTCTTTTAATCCGCATTGTAGAAATGCTTTAATGTAAGTAAAACCATGGCAGACATGATCAGGAAATATGCATACACGTTTATTCATAGTATTATAATGTATGAAGAAACAGTAAACTTATAATGGATAAGATATATATAAACATATAAAGAAACGTGGCATACATATTTTACAGTGTTGCTAATAAAAAGCAGTACCTATTAATGAATTTCCCTTTCGTTCTGAATAATGCATCTTATCACTCAAGAAAACTTCACATATGACATATGATGTTGCCAGATACACGATTTGGGCCTCATAAATTTTTTAAATACGAAATTGATTTGAATTTGCGCGGCAAATCTCTACACGTGGCACCGCTGTAACACGGTTATTCCCCACGACCGGAACACCCCAGCCACACTCTAAGGTGTGTCTGACTATAAGAGCTCAGAGTTCATACTGACCAATCTTTGGGTTGGACCGAGACCACTCACACACAACACACCGGGACAACGAGGTCACAACTCCTCGATTTACATCCCGTACCTACTCACTGCTAGGTGAACAGGGGCTACACGTGAAAGGAGACACACCCAAATAATCTCCGTCCGCCCAGGGGATCGAACCCTGGCCCCCTCGGTTGTGAGCCGAGTGCGCTAACCACTACGCTAGCGGACGTGTGTGTGTGTGTGTGTGTGTGTGTGTGTGTGTGTGTGTGTGTGTGTGTGTGTGTGTGTGGCTGTTGTTTGCATATTTTTTTCTTGACATATTTTTTTCTGGTGTCTGTGGATTGTTACGTTTATATATATATATATATATATATATATATATATATATATATATATATATATATATGTATATATATATATATATATATATATATATATATATATATATATATATATATATATATATATATATATATATGTATTTGCCACTGGATGTGTCCGTGGGTGTTGCTGGACCTATAACCTTTTGAATGAGTACAGATGCACCATAGATATAGGTATTTATGTCCAGCGTAGTTTCTGCCACATGTGTAATCTGTTTTATTTTGTTGACCGCCTTGTGCATGTAGTGGTGTTCGTGTGTTCTTTTCATGTATAGAAGCTATCAAAACCTACATGCAGCTTTGTAACTGGTCTCTTATTAAGTCAACAGACGAAGGTAGTAATTTCGTGGTCTGTCGAGATCGTTAAGTTGTCGGGAGAAGGAGCTCTTGCCCTTGTCCAGTCCCTGCCACTACCACCCGAGGACTCACCATGCACCGCCTCGCTTCTCTTCCTCTGCTCTCCAATTTACAGACTTCCAGGGTTTTGTATCACTGTCCGGAAATAATTTTGTGGTAGTGTCGACGTAAATCTTGGTCTCTTTCTTTCTGTTTGATTGTGTCTCCCTAAGAACATCATCCTAATGCTTTGTTTTTGTTTGCTATTTACATTTAAGGTCATATTTGGTTTTGTCCCACTTGGTTTGTATTCCTTCGTGATACTGAGAGGAATACGTCAGCGGAGATGTTGTATTGCTCACACACTCAAATTAGTATTGCCTGGTCGTTTAATACTGGTTACTATATAGGGTTGTGTTGGCTTTGTGGCTGACTTATGTATAATGAAATAAAGCCCTGGTCCTCCCGCTATTCTGAACACCACTAGCAACAATGTACCAACGGTTTCACTCCCATGGGAGTGATTTGAACTGTGTGATTTGTGGCATACTCGACGTCACAGACAAACAAAACAAAAAACACACAAAATTGGGTAAAAAAAGGAATGGAGTGGTCACGGCAGGAAAGGAAACAACAATGCAAGGAGACAGATCGTGCACGATCTGTCTCCCTGCATCTTGCTTGCAATACTTTATAATTTACATTCGTCCTTCATTGTTGGTTAGCAGATGCATATATTACCTACACTATGTGATGATTGACAGAAGTAGATATTGTTGTTTCCTTTCCTGCCGTAACCACTCCATTCCTTTGTTTACCCAAGTTTGTGTGTTTTTTGTTTTGTTTGTCTGTCGAGTATGCCACAAATCACACAGTTCACCAGAAAAAAAAATGCATAACTCAAGATATTGTTCAAAACATATTTCCTCAAATGTATTTTCCTTTAGTCAGTCCTTATTAAAACTTGAGCAAGATGTTCAGTATATTAAAGGTTGCCAGAGCACTGATGTACACCCTGTTAGGCTCCGTTTGCTTCCCTTTGTCAGCTAACTCGTCACAACCACCAGCTATTACATTTGCAACTAAGCGTCACGCATCAGTCGTGGGCAAAACTGATATGAAACCTTGGAAAACCCGGCATTAAAAAAGTTACCTCCTTCTCCCGGCAACGTAAGCCGCTTGCTCACTGTTGTATGACGATGAATAAGGCGGAGAAGCGGAAGGTGGACGCCCAATTCTTGTGGAAGCTTCCCATGACAAGAACGAAAAACTACTTAGACTCAATCTGACCATCAGTGTCATAAACCTGAATTCCCTGACTAAATTTGGATCGAGACAAGTGACACACATCTCACGCATACTCGTTAAAACATTCCAGGTCGAGTCCCCTCCAGCACGCCCTTGACTATTAGTGGTGAAGGCAGTATTTTAGTAATTATGTACTTGCTGCACGAAGCTCATCTTGAGATGTTTTTGCGCTTAGTTAAAAAGGTTGTTGATGACTGTTTCAACCTTGTTTATGAGTAGTTGATGCGAAGACATTCAGGTGTACATTTTGTTTGTATGTTTACTGTCATTGTGTGTGTGTGTGTGTGTGTGTGTGTGTGTGTGTGTGTGTGTCTGTGTCTGTGTCTGTGTCTGTGTCTGTGTCTGTGTCTGTGTCTGTGTCTGTGTCTGTGTCTGTGTCTGTGTCTGTGTCTGTGAGTGAGTGTCTTTGAGTGTCTTTGAGTGTGTGTGATAGTAGTAGTAGTAGTAGTAGTAGTAGTAGTAGTAATAGTAATGGTAATGGTAATGGTAGTAGTAGTAATAGTAATAGTAATAGTAATAGTATAGTAATAGTAATAATGGTAGTGGTAGTGGTAGTGGTGGTAATTGTATTTCCACCATGCACAGAGTCATCCAGTGGCTGGAACATGTTGGGAAAGGTGTGTGTCGTGGCCCTGACGGTCACCTTGGCAGCAGCCCAGGTGAACTTCCCGACCGACGAAACTACCCATTCCTTCTCCGGCAACATTAAAGCAACTGGAGAAGGAGCAGGAGGCTCACCAATCTTCTTTCCCAGAGAGTCGGAGCGGCCTGAGGTGAGTGATGATTCAGGTGTGGTTGTTTGGTACAGAAAATACAAAACAGAATCGCTTGGTTAAAACTAGAGAAACTTAAGGAAATGGTTGATTAACTGGAAATGTTTCATATATACCGAAAAAATTATAAGAATCCAAAAAAAAAATTATGGGAGGAATTATCAAACAAAGTTAGAAATTCTGGTACACATGAGAAAAACAATGATGTGTTTAGGTTGTTTTGGGAGGAGTCCACTGGCATTTTCTAGTTTCCGTCTGGGCTAATTATTACCACCGTGTCCTGTCCAGCGTCTCTCAATTACTTAATTTAAAGCTCTAATCTTGTTTTCCCCTCGAATATGAAACAATTACATGAGAAAGTATATTCGACATTCACATCTTTTTACACAGATCCCATGCACCACGTTCGACGGGAAGCAGGGCTCGTGTCGGCTGCTGATTAAGTGCGCCACCTTCTATGCTGATATCGCACCATTGTCCCGCTCCCCATGCACCATCAACAGTGAGCAACAAGGCGTCTGCTGTCCCCCAATCAAAGAACCAACTACGGGTGAGCATCAAAACCATATTATTCGTAATTGTTCTCACCTTCTGCTCACTTGAACTGCCTCAAATCCATCTTCTTAAATGTTTCATGCCATCTACTCACCGTCTTTAATCTCATAACTTCCTCCTAAAGTTTACTCTCACCCGCTCTCCCTTTAGTTTACCCCTTACATTACCTTTCTAGACTTCCCACTTGCCCCACTCTGTTCTCTGTAACTTTCTTTTACATCCTTCCACACTCACTTCTCTGACTTCCGCACGTTCCTTCGATCTTACCTCTCATTTTCTCAAGTGCTTCTTTATTTATAACTGTTCTAGTTGCTCCCTACAGACCCTTACTTTTTTGACACTTGCATACACCCATCCATCCTCACCTCTGTCTCCCAAACGCCTCCTGTTATAACACTCTCCTCGTGTTGCTGCAGACGTGAGTAAACTCATCACCAAGGAACATCGGGCGCCTGTCTCTGTTCCTTCTAGTATCCAGTTCCCTCAGGTGAACAATGCCTGCGAGATGGGCATCCAGGAAGTGATCAAGAAGGACGAATTCGAGTCCCAGTTGGTAAGGTGTTCCTGCAAGTGTATTTTTTAGTTTCCTTTTCTTTTTGCAATGAAAGGATAATGTCCAAAAACAGCAAAGACGGAAAAGCGAAAAGTCATGTAGGAGACCTCCAAATAAGTAATTTTGTTTAATTTTTGAGTTGAAGAGCTTAGTGTTTGTTTAAGGTCATTGTAGGAGTCGGGTTTGCTGCCCAAAAAATATCTAGTTGATTATTATTGCTGGATTTCATCATATACCATGATTATTTATAGTGAAATTGAGGAATATAGTGCATTCTAATTTAAACTATAGTCGTATCAACTAACAAATTCGCATGTAGAATTTTATAACTATTCATCTAGTCCATAAATCTATATATTGGATCTAGAAGTGTTTTATTTGAAGGCTCACGTTCACATTCTTTGTTCTTTTACTACAGCTACAGAAAAATGTGGTGGCGGAGAAAGGCTCGCCAACGTCTCTACACGCGCAGCTCTTCCAGACAACGGAGGAGATCATCAAGAAAGCCAAGGACGCCTCCAAGAACATTGCTGCTTCTGTCATTCTCGTGAATGAGTGAGTGCCATATGATTTGTCGTTACCGGAAATGAAGCTATCACTGAAAATACAATTGTTAAACTAATTAATCGTGTGATTAGATTAAATTTTCTCCAGTTTTACTCGTAATGCCATATTGATATACAGGTTCTCGGCTACTAAATGATTACTTATTATACGTATTTTTGTAGATTTCAACTTAGCAAGGACCAGGGTGGGTTTGGTCTGCCCACGTTTGGCATTCAGAACACAGTGATCCAAGACACGTGTCCCAAAGATCCAATTTGCCCGAAAACCAAATACCGCGCCTTGAACGCCAACTGCAACAACCGCCTCAACAAGCATTGGGGCAGCGCCGGGACTGCCTTCCAGCGCATCCTTGCACCTGACTACGATGACGGTGAGCCTCGGGACTTTAACACAAGAGCGATGTGTTTATACGTTAAGTAGCCACGTGGTTATGTGGAGAGAAAAAAATTGCACGCAAATCACTGCCATCTTCTATTCTTTACTTTTTTCTATACTTTTTTTTCACATAAGAACCCCTCAATGACTTTTATTACCTGCCATCAGGAGTAAATGCCCCCCGCATCAAGGCCACATCTGGGTTGCCGTTGCCATCAGCACGTGACATCTCCTCCAAAGTCATCATCGACAAGGACAACGTTTACGTCAACTTAACCATGCTCATCATGCAGTGGGGGCAGTTCCTGGACCACGATATGACCCACACTCCCATCACCAAGGGTAAGACGTCCTGTTGTCAATGAATGGTGTTAATATACAGAGGCGTTAGGTAAGACCTCATCCAAGTCATTGTTTCAAATGCTACAAATTGAACTTTTTAATATTTGTTTTTATTATTATTAAAACAAATTCACATTCTGGTGGCGCATGTTAACTCTTGAGAAAAGAATTTTTCCATTTTGTTTCCCTTTTTATAGGAAATAATGGAAATATAGAACATACTTTAAGAAAAAATTTGCCCAGTGCAGTTGTCTCCATTGCAGAAAATTGGATCTTCACGGATACTGTGTTGTCTTTTACAGGAAAGGACATGTCGGATATCACCTGCTGTCGCTCCGGAATTCTTCTTCCGAAGCCAGATCTGCACCCTGACTGCTTGCCAATCGACATTCCAGCCAACGACAAGTTCTACAGCAGGTACGGCATGACGAAATGACGAAACAGTTCAAGTTGTTCATAGTAATAGTAGAGGCGTCTTTATCCTCTTAATAAGTACCTGATATATTCCATATATCAATGTGTGTGGGTGTTGTACCATTTTATGCTAAATCAAAATCGTGAATGTAACCAGCTGGACTATAAAAGAAATGTGTCAGAAACTAAATTGGAAAGTTACACCATTCTTGGATCAAAATTTATCCCAGTAAACGTTCAAGTACAACTTTACCATGTGGTGTGTTCCTTCTGGTGTTTCTTTAGTATTATCATCTACAACATGCATTGAGCAGGAAAAGTGTCAATCCCCACCACTTCCAAATGTTTTGCTATTACATTCTTCTTTCTCAGATTCAATCAGCGGTGCATGGATTTCGTGAGGTCTTTACCAGCAGTCCGCCCCGCGTGTAATCTAGGCCCACGGGAGCAGATGAACCAAATCACGTCCTTCATTGATGCAAGGTAACTATAAACTTTATAAATTAGAACCTCGTCAATCACTCATTCTACCTCTGTAACCCTGAAAATCTTCCCCATTTTCGAAACAGTAGGTTTCATTCAACCATTATCTTTTTTATATCTACATTCATCTCATGTTACACAGTCATTTTATTCCTTCACCTCATTCTTTGATTTGTTTTCATTATTTCTTGTAGAAAATTATTTTTATTAACATTTAAAGTATTTATGCAAAATGTTAGTGATGTCGAATCTGTCGTAATTCTTCAGTACTGTATTTAGGCAGAAATCATAACACTTTTTTTTAGAGGAGAATGTAGTAATTGCAATAGAAATTAAATTAATAATCTGTTTTAACGGTTATTGACTCTAAAAACCATCCTTGTACTTACCTAGCCTACATGCTTACTTCACTTCCATTGTTTACATATCATGTATGTTTCGCCTTCCTTACCCATCACCACAGCGTCATCACTTAACTCTCTTCTTTTCACTTGAAGTATATCCTTCTAAAGACACTCATGTTTCTCAATCCCCCACCAGTCATTTCATTACCTTGTTATTTTCCTCCTAAAAAGTTACATTTGTCTATATCTCTAATATTCACTCTCTTATGTTCACCTCATTTCTCTCTTCAACTGAAATATCTGTAACATCCATCCCCCAGTCGTTAAATAGTTAAACTTCCACCTTATTTTTTCCCTTTTCCACGTCATTTTTTTCCCCTCTTCAACAGTAACGTCTATGGATCCAGCATAAAAGAGTCTGCTGCACTCAGATCATTAACCGGTGGACTGCTGAAAGAAAACAACAACCAAGAACATCTCCTTCCACCTAAACCAAGCGAGTGCAAGGACTCAGCTGGCCAGAAGTATTGCTTTAAGGCGGGTAGGTTTACATACTCTCTATCTATGGACAACTTCCCTATTTACTGGAGATTTTTTTCAGGGTGGTTTTATGTATTTTGTTATAATAATACCACCAATTGAAATTCTAAAATACCATAAGAATCTGACAAATTCACCACGTTTCTATAGGTGACTCCCGCGTCAACGAGCAGCCCCAGTTGGCCGTCATGCACACACTGTGGATGAGACAACACAACCGCCTGGCCAAGGAACTTTCCACCATCAACCCAAGCTGGACGGATGAGATTCTCTTCCAGGAGGCGAGGCGCATTGTGGCAGCACAGATGCAGCACATTACCTACAACGAGTACCTTCCTATCATTCTGGGTAGGTATGAAAGGGTCCTCTCCTTTGTCTCTTAGCCTGTATTGAATTTTATCTCCCCCGACCACTTGCTGACTCTGTACAGGAGCCTTATCCGCCTCTGTATGGAGTGCGCATCTCACGTATGGGGAGCTCCACGCACACAGAGTTGCTAAACAAGGTTGAGTCAAAAGCTTTTCGTCTTATTGACTCTCCTCCTCTTACTGACTTGACTGTCTTCAACCTCTTACACTCAATGCCGCAGTGTTGCATTTCTTGCTATATTCTACCGTTATTTTCATGCTAACTGCTCTTCTGAACTTACTAACCCCCACTTACTCCCCCACCTCCTGCGGCCTCGCCACACACGATTTTCTACTCGCTCTCATCCCTATTCTGTCCATCTCCCTTATGCAAGAGTTAACCAGTATCTTCACTCTGTATTTTCACCTTCCTACGACTTGAACTCAGGAGTATCAAGACATATGCAACCCTAATTTGTCCTCCCTTTTCTAATTTTCTTATTCTTTTTTTTAGGAATCACAAGTGGGCTTTTTTTATTACGTTTTGTATTGTCTTTGGCCGGTTTTCCAATAGTATAAAAAGAATTAAAGTATTGTTTCTGTATTAAGATGTTATTTGTTTATTTTATTACCTTTCATTTGAAGCACATTTTTCTTTTCTTTTTGTACCTCCTTGTTATAACTATCTTAACATTGCAGCATCATTAAGCTGACATTTTTATCCAATCAATTTTAAATTCTGCGCTCCATCTTTGTATCCTCCACCAACGAAATTGTGCGAGAGGTTATGTTTTCACTTTGTTTGTATTTTCATGTCTTTGTTTGTTTGTTGGTATGTTAGTAACTTCCTGACATAACCATGCATCGCAACCTCATGAAACTTTATCAACATGACTCCCTACCCTAAAATTCCACTCCATTATATTTTGAAAGGTCAAAGTCTTAGGTAAAGCTCAGGAAAAAAATAAACGTCGACGTTATTCGACAACACGAAGTTGGCCTATACCTATTGGATTTTCAAAAATTCATAGCTCTCAAAACGCACGACAACTTCGCAAAACTTCACCAACATGATCCTCTACCCAAAGTATCCACTCTATTAGTTCTAAGAATGTTCATGTAAGGAAAATTTCACGAATATCAGTTGCGGTGGCGGAAGTACTTTCGCTCTACTGAATGCTCCTCTAATTTTGATGTGTTGTTATGGGCAAGAAAATCACGCCACTCCCTAGATGGCTTACTCGCTTACCTTCATTCACAGAGCGATACACTCAAGACAAGAATATTAATTTAAGACACCATATATATTTTTTTTCTATTAAATTTATTTTAATTATTTATTTTTCATATAATGACTCATCATCACTATTATCATCATCAGCCTTTATGAGTTCACTGTAGGACAAAAGCCTTCCACAACCTTCTCCACTCATCTCTGTCAGATGCCTGTCTGTTTCAGGTTACTCTAGCAAAACTTCTCTCATTTCTCCATGTGGTTCTCTGTCTGCCCTGCCTTCTTTTACCATTCCTTGGTTGCCATTCTGTTACTCTAACAGTTCAAATATTATCTCTTCGTCTCATAACGTGTCCTGCCTATGTCCACTTTTAATTATATAGTGACTATATAACTTTTACTTTGTCTGTATGGTAGCTGGGTTCAACGGATACACCACCCTTTCCCTCTACTTAATTTCTGGCCCTGTGGTACCCTCCAATCACTATAAGAAGAAGAAAAAAATAATGTTTAGAAAGCTCTTACTTTTTCACTGCTAATCACAACCCCGTCCCAACTTGAGCCTCTTCATCGCTACAAACTATTCAGACATCTTTATCCTCCGTCGCACTGTCAGATTTGTAGAGCATTACTTTTCTTGTGTGAATTGAATGAAAGTTTAATATTCATCCAAATCCTTCAGGCCGTGCATTCATGGAGGGCTTTGGTCTTGTGCCACGTAAATCTGGCTACGCTCCAGGTTACAAGGACAATATCAACCCCAGCATCAATAACGTCTTCGCCACAGCCGCCTTCAGATACGGCCACACCCTCATTTCCGGCTTCATGGAGTCAGTAGAAGAAGCAGAGAGAGAGAGAGAGAGAGAGAGAGAGAGAGAGAGAGAGAGAGTGAGAGAGAGTGAGAGAGTGTGAGAGAGTGTGAGAGAGAGAGAGTTCTAGATTTCTTTCTTTTAACTTTTTTTATCATTAAAAGAGAGAGAGAGAGAGAGAGAGAGAGAGAGAGAGAGAGAGAGAGAGAGAGAGAGAGGAGAGAGGAGAGAGGAGAGAGGAGAGAGAGAGAGAGAGAGAGAGAGAGAGAGAGAGAGAGAGAGAGAGAGAGAGAATTGTACAAATATATACACGCAGTCCAAGAATTACTTATACCTTCCATTTTTATAACACTTGCAGAACCGTCAGTAAGTTTGGCACCGTGGTACAGAATCTGAGGCTTAGCGAGAACCAGTTTTCACCCTTCTCCCTCTATCAACCTGGCGGCTTCGATGCACTTGTTCGAGGCATTTCGTCCCAGCCGAGTCAGAAATTCGACCACTTCTTCAGTGAAGAGGTGAGGTTTCAGCGTTGAGACTTGCAGTGTCAAAAAATGGGGCACATAAGTGGTCACTGGCTTTGGTGTGTCCTAGAGTTTGTATGGTCTTGGGTTTGATCCTCATATTATTCCATCGGATGATATTTCTTCCATGACAAATATGTTGTTTTGTTGTGGTGGTGTGGAATGTAATAAAGCATGAGGGAAGAGTGTAGTCTTGTATTAGTTATATTTGTCTTGCGTATCATTTATGTATCATTATCGTACTTTTTCATGCCATTAACCTGAGTTTTTACACTGCCCTGAAGCTTCTTAATGAATCACTTCAGTTTTATGTTCCATTAACCCAAAGAGTGCAAGAATAGTAACTCATCTGAGCGTGTCATTCTTACATATGTTTCATAATAGGTGATGAATCCGTCCATGTAGCCTGACAACATCTGCGAAGACCTCAACTTATCCTTTTTTCTTTCACAGCTGACCAACCATCTGTTTGCCGGCAATCAAGGCTTCGGCATGGACCTTGTGGCGCTTAACATCCAGCGCGGCAGGGACCATGGGCTGCCACCATACAACAAATGGCGCCAGATTTGTGAACTGCCTCTGGCACGATCGTTTGATGATCTCAGGGACGTCATGAATCCCCAGGTATTTATCCTAATACGTATGTGATAATTCTTCTATCATGACAAGTAGAAATTCTTGAAAAATGTGGTTCAACTAAGTTTCTCATATTATTTTATTACTTTATGGTCGTTATGGAGTAGGCAGTGGACACCTGCCGCCCGGTGGAATACTCCAGGAGAGGTACTTACGGGGATGTAGGCAGTGCTGTAGACTGAGTGATTCCCCGTGTCCTCTCTTCACGGTTCCCTTAGTGTCTCATTTACACAAGAGAGCAGCTGCAGCCTGCCCTCTAAAGACAACTTTTTTACTACCAACATAACATTACTACACCTTACACTTTTACACTCTTCAAATCAAAATTTAAAAATGGCTTCACCACACCCAGCCTCGGAGTCCCCATCTGGGGAGGGGACCACAAATGTCCCCAGGTCGGACTGCCCCTCTGCTGACGACCTCGGGTGTCTTGACACTTCCTCTAATACTTTTACTCTCGATTTCTGCAACATTCGTGGCCCTAGATCTAATTTCCAATCTGTGGAACACCATCTCTCCTCCACTAAACCTCATCTTCTCTTCCTTACTGAAACACAGTTGTCTGTGACTACTGACAGCAGCTCCTTCTCTGTTCCCTCCTACTTTCTCTATCCTCATTTTCAATCCAAAGCTGGCTGTTGCGCATATGTGCGTAACGACATTACTTGCTCTCGTGCCCACAATCTTGAATCTTCAGAATTTTCTACCCTCTGGCTAAGACTTTAATGTCACTCTCTAACTAAATTCATCTGTGCTGTATATCTCTCACCTAATTCCTCTGACTATGTAAAATTCTTTGACTATTTGACTTCCAAAGTGGAGTACATCCTATCTCACTTTCCTTATGCTGAGATCTCCATTTTAGGGGATTTCAATGTTCACCACCAGCTTTGGCTTTCATCTTCTTTCACTGACCATCCTGGTGAACAAACCTTCAACTTTGCTATCCTTCATGACCTAGAGCAGCTAATGCAGTTTCCTACCCGTATCCCTGACCGCCTTGGAGACACGTCCAACATTCTTGATCTTTACCTAACTTCCAACCCTTCAGCTTACTCTGTTAAACTTTCCTCTCCGTTGGGCTCCTCCGATCACAATCTTATTTCCGTTATCTGTCCTATCACTCTAGTGCAGCCTCAGGACCCGCCTAAGCAGAGGTGCTTCTGGCATTTCAACTCTGCTAAGTAGGAGGACCTGAGGCAGTACTATTCTGATTTTCCTTGGGATGATTATTGCTACCATGTCAGAGATCCTTCTCTATGTGCCGAGCGAATAACAGAGGTGATTATCTCTGGCATGGAAATATACATTCCTCATACTTTCTCTAATACTAAAGCTAAAAAGCCCTTGTTTAACTCTGCTTGTTCTCGTGCTGTCAATGATAGAGAGGCGGCTCACAAACGGTACCGTAGCCATCCATCTGCTGAAACTAATGCCCTATATATTTCTGCCCGTAATCGTGCCAAATCTATTCTCCAACTTACTAAAAACTCTTTCATCAATAGAAAATGTCAAAAGTCTTTCCAACTCTAACTCTTCTCGTGATTTCTGGCATCTAGCCAATAATATCTCTAACAATTTTACTTCTTCATCTTTCCCTCCTTTACTTCAACCAGATGGCCCCACAGCTGTCTCTTCTTTCTCTACAGCTGAACTCTTCGCTCAAACCTTTGCTACCAACTCTACTTTGGATGATACTGGGCATATTCCTCTGACTCCTCCACCCGTGACTACTTTATCCCTAAAATTAAAATTCTTTATTATGACGTTTTCCAGGCCCTCTCTGGCCTTGATTCTCGGAAGGCTTACGGTCCGGATGGAGTCCCTCCTGTTGTTCTCAAAAACTGTGCTTCCGAACTCGCTCACTGCCTGGTCAAACTCTTTCGTCTGTGTCTCTCTACTTCTACCTATCCTTCTTGCTGGAAGTTTGCTCACATTCAACCTGTCCCTAAAAAGGGTGACCGCTCCAATCCTTCTAACTACCGCCCTATAGCTTTGATTTCCTGCCTTTCTAAAGCCTTTGAATCTGTACTTAACAAGAAGATTATGAGGCATCTATCAGTTCACAACCTTCTCTCTGATTGCCAGTATGGTTTCCGTAAAGGCCGATCTACTGGTGATCTTCTTGCTTTCCTAACTGAATCTTGGTCATCCTCTTTTAGGGACTTCGGTGAAACCTTTGCTGTCGGCCTTGACATATCGAAAGCCTTCGATAGAGTCTGGCATAAATCTTTAATTTCTAAACTAACCTCCTACGGATTCTGTCCTCTCTGTACCTTCATCTCTAGTTTCCTTTCCGACCGGTCTATTGCTGCTGTAGTGGAGGGTCATTGTTCTTCTCCTAAAACTATCAACAGTGGTGTTCCTCGGGGTTCTGTCCTATCACCCACTCTCTTTCTATTATTCATCAATGATCTCCTAAATCTGACTCAATGCCCTATCCACTCGTATGCTGATGACACCACCTTCCTTTTTTCAACGTCGTACAACAGACGCCCAACCCAACAAGAATTAAATGACTCAAGGCGAGATGCTATAGGACGCTTAACTTCTGATCTTTCACTTGTTTCTGATTGGGGCAGAGCAAACCTAGTTTTGTTCAATGCCTCAAAAACTCAATTTCTACAATTATCTACTCGACATAACCTTCCAGATAACTATCCCCTCTTCAATGACACTCAACTTCCCCTCTCCTCCACATTAAACACACTCGGTTTATCCTTTACTAAAAATCTAAACTGGCAATTTCATATCTCTACTCTTGCTAAATCAGCTTCCAAGAAGTTAGGTGTCCTATGGCGTCTGCGTCCATTTTTCTCTCCCTCTCAGCTGCTTGCTCTGTACAGGGGCCTTATTCGCCCATGTATGGAGTATGGCTCACATGTCTGGGGGGGCTCAACTCATACAGCTCTTTTAAACAGGGTGGAGTCTAAAGCTTTTCGCCTCATCAACTCTCCTCCTCTAACTGACTTTCTTGATTCTTTAAGTCACCGCCGCAATGTTGCATCTTTATCTATCTTCTATCGCTATTTTCATGCTGACTGCTCCTCTGAACTTACTAATTGCATGCCTCCACCCCTCCCGCGGCCTCGCTGCACAAGAATTTCTACTTATTTTCATCACTTTTCTGTCAATATATCTAAGAGTTAACCACTATATACACTCTTTTATCCCTTACACTTGTAAACTCTGAAACTCTTTTCCTTTGTATGTCTTTCCACCTGCCTATGACTTAAACTCTTTCAAAAGAGGAGTGTCAAGACACCTCTAATGTTAACTGGATCTCCACCCCTTGCTTCTATTCTCCTACTGTCCTCTTTACAGGGTCTGGCGACAAGCGGGATTTTTTTTTTTTACTTATTTTAGTTTTCCCTTTTAATGTAAAATGTTTTATACCCCATGTTAAGAACTCTTATGTCCTTGTTCACTAGCACCAGAGATGCATTTCAGTATTAATCAAGCAACACTACAGGTCATACTCTAAGATAAAGAACAATAGACTAACACATAAACATTAGAGTTTGTTACTCTGCCCGAGGCATGCACATCTTCCAAATAAACACAGTAGTAGCCCTACCAAGATCATATAGGCTTCAATTATGCACATCTATTTTGCATAAACACTCAAGCTCTATGTCCAATTTTGAACCAGTGTTAGAAAAATTTTGTGCCACAATCACAATAGAGAGACAGCTAGTCCAGTCATTGGTAATAATAGAAACTGCATATAACTCATTTACTCTGCAATCATGTAAGCACCCTTGCATTTTTATCAGGTGATTGCACAGCTTCAAACACTGTACGAAGATGTGAATGACATCGATATCTTCATTGGAGGCATCGCAGAGAGGCCAAAGGCAGGATCTCTTCTCGGCCACACCTTCCTTTGCATCGTTGGGGACCAGTTCGCTCGCCTCAGGGTGAGTGTGTAGCTGGTTGCTCTATAACTGTAACTTTGGAAACTTTTTTTTTGTTCTCTCTCTCTCTCTCGCTCTCTCTGTTTCTGTCACAGAGGTAAATCTTTTTGTCTTTATTTTGTGTTAACCTCTGAAGATTAATGTGTAATTTAATGTTAGAACACAAAGAATAACTGTATTGAGTATGATGTATTAAAGAAACTTTATGATGTGAGCTCAACATTCAGTTCAGATTTAAAACATAGTAAGGCATGACTTTTGAACATTTTAAAATTTATCTAGTCACCCATGCGGGCCAAAATATGTTCAAGGGAAGATGTTGATTTATTTTACCCTTTAATAGAACACACAGTGTACTTGTGTGACTTTTTAACCAGTCCAGCCAAAGTGATCACCTCGTCTTATATGTAGATTAGATTGTATCGGTCTAGCCTGTGCTGCCAGTACCACAATATTACTTCAATTCAATTATGTCAGCTTGGTGATCGATTCTACTATGAAAATGGTGGCCTGGAGCCGTCCTTTAGTGAGCAGCAGCTTGAGGAGATCCGACAGACTAGTCTCGCCCGGATACTGTGCGACAACTCAGACAGCATAGAGATGATGCAGCCTCTCGCCTTCATCCAGGCTCACCTCGCGTATGTCTCTTGTCTGCAGTATATACAGTTTATTTAGATTTTTCCTTTCTTGTTTTATATACACTGTGTGAGGTAATGAGGTGAGTTATCTATCTAGATCTTACACAGCCTCTCACTTTCTTCCAGGCTGACTTTTTGGTTCTATCAGATATTATTTTATCTTGAGAAAAGTAGCTTTTTTTCTCCATATAATATCGTAAATTCTAAGTTTTCATTCATGTATTTTAGACAGCTTAGCAGTCTCTCTCTCTCTCTCTCTCTCTCTCTCTCTCTCTCTCTCTCTCTCTCTCTCTCTCTCTCTCTCTCTCTCTCTCTCTCTCTCTCTCTCTCTCTCTCTCTCTCTCTCGCTCGCTCTCCCTCTCCCTCTCCCTCTCCCTCTCCCTCTCCCTCTCCCTCTCCCTCTCCCTCTCCCTCTCGCCCCTCGCCCCTCGCCTCTCGCCACTCGCCCCCTCTCTCTCTCTCTCTCTCTCTCTCTCTCTCTCTCTCTCTCTCTCTCTCTACTCTCTCTCTCTCTCTCTCTCTCTCTCTCTCTCTCTCTCTCTCTCTCTCTCTCTCTCTCTCTCTCTCTCTCTCTCTCTCTCTCTCTCTCTCTCTCTCTCTCTCTCTCTCTCTCTCTCTCTCTCTCTCTCTCTCTCTCTCTCTCTCTCTCTCTCCTCTCTCTCTCTCTCTCTCTCTCTCTCTCTCTCTCTCTCTCTCTCTCTCTCTCTCTCTCTCTCTCTCTCTCTCTCTCTCTCTCTCTCTCTCTCTCTCTCTCTCTCTCTCTCTCTCTCTCTCTCTCTCTCTCTCTCTCTCTCTCTCTCTCTCTCTCTCTCTTCTCTCTCTCTCTCTCTCTCTCTCTCTCTCTCTCTCTCTCTCTCTCTCTCTCTCTCTCTCTCTCTCTCTCTCTCTCTCTCTCTCTCTCTCTCCTCTCTCTCTCTCTCTCTCTCTCTCTCTCTCTCTCTCTCTCTCTCTCTCTCTCTCTCTCTCCTCTCTCTCTCTCTCTCTCTCTCTCTCTCTCTCTCTCTCTCCTCTCTCTCTCTCTCTCTCTCTCTCTCTCTCTCTCTCTCTCTCTCTCTCTCTCTCTCTCTCTCTCTCTCTCTCTCTCTCTCTCTCTCTCTCTCTCTCTCTCTCTCTCTCTCTCTCTCTCTCTCTCTCCTCTCTCTCTCTCTCTCTCTCTCTCTCTCTCTCTCTCTCTCTCTCTCTCTCTCTCTCTCTCTCTCTCTCTCTCTCTCTCTTCTCTCTCTCTCTCTCTCTCTCTCTCTCTCTCTCTCTCTCTCTCTCTCTCTCTCTCGTGTCTTCATGCTTTTTCAGTACCCTACTGTTCCCAAAGAAACTACTTGTCATCAGAAATATCGCATACAACATATAGATTTGTGTGAATTTAGGCATACTTGTATATATGCAGATTTTTAAGGATATCTATCACATATTTTCTTACACAACACATATTTTAGTTAGTTGATAGCACAGACACACCCTACCAAACTGGAGAAGCATGTGTATATCAGTGTTTAATTAAGTCTACAGATTTTACTCTCATTTTATGTTCGAGGAAAATAGAAAGACAGTACATACAAAAAAATTAATTTGATCTAGGAACTAATGAGCCTTCTTTAAATACAATAAAAAAAATCAATGTACCGCAATGAATAAAGAATCGGCAATAGGTAGAATATCGATTCTTTTCTTTCAGGAATAAGCGAGTTTTCTGTGGGTCTGGAAACCAGATCCCTAAAGTGTCCCTGCATCCATGGAGAAACGAGCCAGTGTGGGCCTGAGAAGGATGCAACTATTACCACCACCACAAACAGCACATCCACCACCACTACTCTCACCTTTATAAAGAAGATCACATGCTAACAACACTATTGAATGAT
>JAPQNM010000003.1:22988589-23051089 GCA_029783475.1 Metacarcinus magister | reverse complement strand
TGCGAACAAATTTATTCAAGAATGCGACAGAAATGTTAATTTTTTAAAAATTCAGAATTCATCGGGTATATAATGTAAAAATATAACCCTCAATTCTCTAGTCCTAGAGCATTCTAATGAATATGAAAAGGAATACCAATACTTTATCTATACATATAATGAGGTTATAATACTTTCTCCAACCAAAATACTTTCTTTGGACTTTGATAAATGTGTTTGTATAAGGTGCCTCAAACAAGTGTTCCTGTCGAGCATACCATTGCTGCCAATTCTGATTAAAATAATTGCTTTCGTATCTTAATTAAAAAGCACTGGTTATTATTTAATCATTTATGAGAGAAATTTTGCGTATATATATTTGTTTCTGAATGTATTTATATGTATATGTGTTTTTTGTGTGTGTGTGTGTGTTGGCTGCCCTGTTGCCTGTTGGTAATCTTGTTCGTCTGGCCTGTTTTCACTCGTGAGTCGTGTGATAAGCTTAGCATAATAATACACCGGTCCGTCTCCAACAACTCTACGTCTTGCAGTAGCCACCATAGTAATCAGTTGAAAAGTTACCTGAGAAGCCTTGCACTACAATATGGCAAATATACGATGTCTGTCAAGGGTATTTTCTGCTTACAGGTCAGTTGAGTGTGATTTTGTGATGGCAGTAAACTTTACCCAAACGAACTATATAATAAAATGTTACATCTTCACCATAGTGGCGTCTGTTTATGAAATAAAATGGCGTCTGCACCTAGTCTAACTCGCTACTTTTGGTCATAGAGAACATTATAAATACTTACTGTCCTTAACACATCAATGAGGATTTTAGTGAGTGGCTATCCTTAGTTTATCCAAATGGCCGATATTAAATTGCAAGTAGCTACCTGAGAAAAACCAAGTCCAGTAAGAAGCGTATTGGATGACAAGTTTGGGGCAAAATACATTTAAAGCACTTTGGTTAGGTAAGGTGAGGTTAGATCTAATTTTTTTTAAATTGAAAATGTACAGTTTGGAATGGGGATGTTGGCTGGCCAGAGGTGGGGCTTAGGTTTCAAAGGTTAGGTTAAGTTAGGAAAGGTAATATCAAATTTTAAGTTTTTGGTTTGGAAAGATTGAATTTAATTACAAAAATATGTATTTCCTTAGTCAGGGAAATTTTTCTAGTTTAGGGATTGTTTTGGGGGCCACCTTATATATGTGCTCCCCCACTAAAAAGAACAATTTTCTAGCTGGTCCCTAAGCTTGTTGGCTATAAGAAGATAAGCGAGTTATCTTTTTGCACAAAAATAACCCATTCAAGGGCAATTTAATATGTTAATATGTAATATGTTATGTTGCAACAATGGCAACCTATACTATGGTTGCATACCCTCAACCACCAAACTTCGTACAACGCTGGCACCGATGCCGGAACCTGCTCTTGTCACCAGGGTCACACGTCCTGCCCACCGATCCATCCTTACAATTTTCAAAAGTGGTGCTGATAAAAAAAAAAAAGTTAAAGTGTATTTTGTATTGTCAATACATATCGATAGAAGTGTAAGACACAACTGGTTTCCTTCACAGATATGGACCTCGAGGTTAAGATTTTATATAGAAACATATGATCTAGAGATTCTAGACCGATTAACTTGTTGAGTGAGTGAATGGCAAATTAATTAATAACGTCAATCAATGTTATATGTTACACATCAGAAATAACAACGATCGCATTCACTATTTAGTGAATGACCAACAACTTTCTGCAGTCAATAAAGGAAAGTATCTTTGAATCATTATATCCAGAGATTTAATGCCCGATCACCATTTGTCAGACGTAGTTGAAACCAGTCAGGGCTCGCGCTGACCATTTTCGCCATATGCAATAAAATAAAAACATTGGCGATAATTATATCACATCGGTGAATGTTCTTGGCGACAGTATATTGTATTCTGTATTCTGTCAATGTGAGCGGATTGTTTAGATCCGCGCACATTGACAGAATCCACTTACCTTAAGCACAACATGTCATGCAAAATACAGCACGGATAATGGCAATAATTTGTGTATTTGATTGATCCTATGTTGCCTCCGTGAAATATTTTCAAATCATTTGGCTTTTGGCTACAAAGTTGGCTACGAGTTTTAAATGTCCAGAGCAAGCCCTGCCAGTTATTGATTAGTTGGCCTCATTGATAACATTTGTAGGTATTGAGGTAGGAACACCTGTAACAACGTTACTGGAGGTTGTGTGCGGCAGGTGAGGGTTACCAAAGGTGTGTCTGGTCCTGTCTAGACAGTGTCTACTGTAGCATGTTACCAATTGAGAAAATACTACATGATTATGCTCCTTTATCCTATAATACACTACAATATCATAACACTCATTGTACGTATTTACCCAATAGTATCAACACGAAGTTCGCTAGAATCTATATACAGTATATAACTTTTGATTAAATACAATGTACTTGTTTGTACTTGAATGTACTTGGTATTTTTCAAGTACTTTGGGTCCAAGTACAAGTACATGTAACATTTTAAACTCAAAGTACAAGTACATGTACCCAACCCTGATATGCACACATATTAAATCTCGGTAATATCTTTCAGATACCATGAACTAGGATTTTCATATACTATATACTGTAATGACTGATATTTGTGGCACTATGTGTGTGCATACAATAAGGTATTATTTTGATCAACCATGGTATAGGTTGCCATTGTTGCGACGTAACATGATATATTATCACAAAAGATATTTATATGTAAAATTATGGAGCGTTTTTTACACAAACCTATTGAAGGAAACCAATGCCATTCTGATTTGATTGTGAGTCAGATAACAAAATACATGGATAAACACAAATATCTGGCTCCACACTATTGTTGGATCCGTCTCGCCAGATCATGAGCTGTGAGACACGTCAGTAAATATCTCTCGCGGACCATCCATGGATATAACAACCTATCTAAAGCTTGATATCTTTCACCACCATAGAAGGTGTAATGCAACATTACTATTATCTAACTTCCTTATATCATGCCCTGAATGAATGAAAATGGCCAAATTATGTAACCACCACTTCGCGTTTAATTCTCTTTTTTCAATCTTTCCTCCTTCCTCTTCCTCACCCTACCCCAGCACCATCACTCGACCCCCTCACCCACCTTCCCTTCTCTCTCTGGCCCCTTCCTATCTGCCCTTCTTACCCCACTGTGACTTGCCGTGCAGAAAGGGAGCCAGCCTGAGGCAAGCAGTACCGGAGGATAGGTGATTATTTTTAACCACGACTGTACAAGTACAGGTACTGATAATGATTTAGGAGAAATGGATAACAGTATGGTTGTTGATTCAGACAGTGAGAAAGGTGTACAAGTAGAAAACTATGATACAGAGTTTGAGCAGGACACTTATGTGAGCTTTGTTCCTAGGAAATTTGGGAAGATTTACCCTGAGGAAGAGAAATACTATGTAGTAACCTATGATAAGGCATACATAGGAAGAGTTCTAAAAGTTGGAAAAACCAGTGGAACAATTAAATTCTTAGAAAGGATGAACAATTAGTAGGAGTGGCCCAAACGTGATGATATTGATGAGGTTAATATGATACACTTGATCAGTGGACCAGTGGTATTGTCAGGAACACTTCCTTTTACAATTAAGGGGATTGATAAAGCCTTTGCTAACTTTAAAATGCATGTAAAACAAAGTATGATATAACCACTTCCCTACCACTTACACAAAGTAGCAGTAGGTTAGTTTTTTTTAATTTTATTTATTCTTCAAACTGCGAGCGAAGCGACCAGTTTGGAAGTTACGAAACGACCCCATCCAAAATTTGTCTCCGTCCGTCCGTCCGTCTGTCTGTCTTCCTAGACCACTGGAGGGATCGGAATGAAACTTTCAGGGGTCGTAGGCATCAACCCTTAGATGGTTATTATATATTAAAAACATATTGTTATTATGTAAATTTTAAAGTTATTTGTGAAAAACCTGTATCTCGGTAAATACTGGTAGCACATATTCATACTTACCTGGCACAGGAGACACCTTGACCTACCTCCTACCTCCAACCTCCCTTTCTACCTCCTATCTCCCTTTCTACCTCCTACCTCCCTTTCTACCTCCAACCTCCTACATTCCTTTCTACCTCCTATCTCCCTTTCTACCTCCTACCTCCCTTTCTACCTCCTACCTCCCTTTCTACCTCCTACCTCCTTTTCTACCTCCTACCTCTCTTTCTACCTCCTACCTCCCTTTCTACCTCCTACCTCCTACCTCCCTTTCCCTCCCTTTCTACCTCCCTCCCTTTCTATCTCCTACCTCCCTTTCTACCTCCTACCTCCCTTACTACCTCCAACCTCCCTTTCTACCTCCAACCTCCCTTTCTACCTCCTACCTCCCTTTCTACCTCCTACCTCCCTTTCTACCTCCTACCTCCCTTTCTACCTCCTACCTCCTATCTCCTTTTCTACCTCCTACCTCCTATCTCCCTTTCTACCTCCTACCTCCCTCCTACCTCCAACCTCCTTTTCTACCTCCTACCTCCCTTTCTACCTCCTACCTCCCTTTCTACCTCCTACCTCCCTTTCTACCTCACACCGGTTGAAAAGTCAAATTTTTTACACAACATTCCAATATCTCACACAGGTATTAGAAGCAGCGAAATGAGAAAATAGAATCTACAGTAAAAAAACATTTAAAATGTGTGTTTTTCTATTTTTATCCAAATAAAATAAACTTTTGGTTTTGATTGAAAAATACAACAGCGTGTAACCTGAGCGAGCAGTTTGGGTATGCTGGGTGAGTTTTTTTAATTACATGGTCACCCAACCCAGCATGTCTAATTGCATTATTTTTTTTTATTATTATTATTTTTTTTTTATATATATACTAGCTACCCAGTATACAAATTCATAGTTATTTTCCAAAGGAGGAAAAACAGGTAGCTAAATGTTTGAAAGATGTGTGTTTTTATTTGAACTGATCTTATTTAATTCAGATATCAAGTAATTTCAACTACAAGTAAGAGGATGTTCGTTTATTTACCATATAAAACAGTTTTTACACCTGTCTCAATTCATCCCAAGAAATGTCTCGATTCACCCCATTTTCCTTTACTGAGTCAAAGTGATTTTTATTTTTTGTAAAAATAAATTAATAAATAAAGTCTTGTACATTTGCACACAAATTCATCACTTGCCCCTCCATACTCACCTTGAATATAAACTGCTTCACTCTTATAGTTTAAAGTACAGAACCAAATAAGGAAAAAGTGTCAATTCACCCCACTCGACGCTAGCATAACTGATATCTCTATTTCATTGCTTCAGGTTATTGGTAACAAATAAAATTTTTCCCACTTCAGACAGGGCATTGCATCAGGCTATCACAGCCCAGTATGGACTGGTGGCTTACAAGTGCGAATGATGAGCAGCCCCTCTCAACAGTTTGAAGATGCCAAGACTCGTCTTGGATCACTAAAAGAGGATCCAGGTTAGTACTTTAAGAAATGCTTTGTTCTTTCACGTTGTGTTTTCAACAGACCCGTCCAGGGTGTTAGAGTCTTTCTGCACCATTATACATATAAACATTATAATGATTAACAGCTGCAAGATTTTATCCAGTGAATTAATAGATAACCATGCAAGGGGACCACTTCTAAGAGCTCCACAAATAGCAAATCCAGTATGATACCTCATAAAGGAGTTTTGTTTCTTTAATTGCCTACAATATTTGAACACTTTTTGTGCATACACTAAGCATAACTGAGGTTTGTAATAGCTTAACTGATTAGCCGCTGAATGGCCAGTCAGCTAGGCTATTACAAAACTCAATGAATGGTCAATCAGTTAGACTATTACAAAGCTCCAGGTGTAAGCTTCAGTTGAACTATAACCCACCTTTCACACGAGGACACTGGTGTCTACCATCGGTGTCCAGCATTGGTTGCCTGGTTCAAATTGGTGCCAGGCAACTCTAGTGTCTCATCGACACCGCTCCTTGCCAGTCGGAACAATGGCGACCAACAAAGAGAGAGAGAGAGGAACACGCTTTATATATATATATATATATATATATATATATATATATATATATATATATATATATATATATATATATATATATATGTATATTACAAATGAAATAGTGCATGCGTATGTACACATATTTATTCACACATTATATTTCTCCTACTGTCCTCTTTACAGGGTTATTAACTCCCAAGGATGCGTTTTTCCAAGGGTGCGCAAGGGGTGCGGACTACATTAAGCGCACCCTTGGGGGGCCGACTGTATTGTTAAGTTGTGGTGTGTTGTGACAGTTATGAATTTTTGAAAATCCTGTAGGTCAATGGCCAGCTTAGAGTTGGGTGCAATGAAGGTGGCACCCAAGATAATGTCCAATGGCAATACTAATTGGAACTTTTTAATTTCTCTTGATCTTTATCTTTGACCTTGACCTTTCAAAATGTAATGCAGATAAACTCTAGGATAACAGGTCATGTTGATAAAGTTTCATGAGGTTGCGATTCATGGTGATGCCAGGAAGTTGTTTACATACTGACAGATTGACAAACAAAATTGAATAACCTTTGCAGCTGTTGCTTATATGTGGCTGCAGTTTGGCTCAGAGCTGTACAAAGACTGCTTATCATTTCCAATGTCACTATAAATCATGTTAAGCATTTTATACCTACTTCACCTCTTTTCTGCATTTAAAAAGAAACAATTTATGAATTTTATTTGTTCTTTACATGTTGAATTACTGCTTGAAATAGTTACCTGCTTCACAAAGATAAAACATAAAGATACTGATGCAGTTGGATACAGTACTCTTTAATGGATTTTGCATGATATGTTGATATATGAATTTTAGAATGCAAACTTTACTTTCAGGAAATGAGACAAAGCTAAAGATCTATGCCCTGTTTAAGCAGTCAACAGCGGGAACTGTGACAACCAAACGTCCGGGCATGATGGATTTTGTGGGTCGGGCCAAATGGGATGCCTGGAATTCTTTGGGCAGCATGAGCCAGGAGGAGGCACAGAAGACTTACATACAGTTGGTTGATTCACTTGTAGGCGAGGAAGTAAGTTGTGTGATTTTTCATAAGATCTCGACTCTTATGTTTTGCTACTTCATTCTCTTATGTACTCTTTCCCTTTTTATTCCTTTAATTTGGTTTTATTCTACTGTGTTTGAACTTTCATATTATGTTTCTATTGATTCTCTTTATATCCATGCTAATGCTCGTTAGAAGCAATTTGGAACTGACACTTTGATTTTGTTAAATATTGATTGCAATGAACACAATGCACTTGAACCTTTGCATTAGGTGGGCATGATGATGCAGCATTGTAAACATCAAGTCTTGACTCAGAATGAAATTATATATACATGTAAAGCTACTACATAAGAAATATAAAAAATTTTGCTTGCAAACATTTTCAAACCCTCCTGAGATGTCTTGCTTGAGACCAGAAAATACTGTAAGGTAGGGTCCTGTTTAACTGAACCCTTAGTATCTGAAGACCTCGCTTAACTGCATTTTTCATGACTGGATCTAATATGCTAATATAACAAAAATGGGCAAAATCTGAACTGTTAAAATTATATGTGTATCACTAAGTGGACGCTCAGAAAACAGTCAACATCACCTTCACATTTTAAACAACTCTGATCTACTTTTATAGGTCATTGTGACAATGTTCCAGCTGACTGTGACAACTATCTTTTATGTTTTGATATTGTAGTCATACACCCATCCATGTTTCAGCCCACTGTGACAACTTAATTTTTGTTTCGATATTGTAGTCATACACTCATGTTTTATCACCACTTAGGACATTTTTCAGAAAGTTTTCATCACTATTTGAATAATCAAACAACTCCTGACTGACTGTGACACACTTCTCATTTTGCTCATCTGTCAGCAAACACGGCACAAATTTTCCAGCAGTACAATGCGTCTGTAGTTATTTAGTTAAAATTGTGTAGCACAAACGTTTACAGATGCCTACTTCCTTGGAAACCTCTCAGGTGACAATTTTCTTGGATCATGGCACACTATCTCAACATTATCATTATCATTATAAGTTTGCAAATGTGAAACATTTTTGCACAAACAGGTTGCTCTTTATGATCATTTCGTCACGGGGGGGATTTTTTGTCTACCCTTCCTCCTTACATATTGTAGTAACAATATATTATTATGGGTAGAACTCGTGATGATAAATCTGTAGGATAAGTACCAGCCTTCCGACACCAACCTCTATTAACTCACCTTCGGAGGCTCTGTATCGCCTAAGTTTTAAATCTAATGTACCCAGAGTGTTTGGCGAAGTAAACAAGTAAGACAAGCTTTTTTTAGTTTATTTAAATAAGCTCACCCTGAAAAAGAAGTCATCATTAAGACTCACACACCATTCACTCGCTACCTGGCTATAAAACTTAATTGTAAGCCTTACGAGTCCTTACTGTACTCACGACCTTCCTACTCTCGAGGAAGTAGTGTGCGCGTGCGAGCGTACACACGTGGGTGCGGGCGCGCGCGGGAGTAGGCGCGGGCGTGCGTACGTGGGTGCGGGCGCGCGCGGGAGTCCGTGGATGTAGCGGCGTGGGTTGAGGGGGGGGTACGTGGTATCCATATACACGTCTCCCTCTGTCCTTCCACACGGTCAGTTTCTGCAAAGAGACTCCACCACAAACACAAGGAGGGCAGGACAAAACCAGGCTCCCACCTTAACTCCACTTCACTAGCTAAACTCTGGTAGCTGTACGTGACGTCCACCCTTGGACTATTCCACTTCACACAGCAAGACTCAGAGACACGTGGCAATATGGGTCCTCCATTTCCACAGCTAAACTCCACCTCTCCACTCACTAGCTAAACTCTGGTAGCTGTACGTGACGTCCACCCTTGGACTATTCCACTTCACACAGCAAGACTCAGAGACACGTGGCAATATGGGTCCTCCATTTCCACGTAGCAACTCCACTACTAGCTCAGCCTCTCCACACAAAGGCAACTCCGCTAGCTAAACTCTACGTGGCTCCACTTACCTTCCCTCCACCTCACTCACCACCAGTTTCTTCCCAAAAGAAACTCCACGCAATTCCTCACGCCACCATACAACTGCAGTCCACCCGACTAAGCAAGATTGCAATGGCGACGCGAGTAACAGCGTGGAAAAAGAATTTCACCCCCAAACCTGACCTGTCACCGCCGCCGCTCCACCAAGACTGACCGCAGTCCACCCGGGGTCAAAGCAGCTCGCCGCTACCCCGCCCGGGTCACCGACATGCCACAGACTGCCAGAAGGCGTCACTCTGGTTGTGTTAATTCGTATAACACAACCCCAATCTAACATGCGCGTAAATGTTACACATCATGCAACTATCCCTACAATTAAGTAGACCTGCTTGCATGCAGAAAATGTCTCCCAGCCTGATAATACCCCCCCCATGGATATAAAGCATTTTGGTTCTAACTCACTCCCTTGTCTAAAATGCTCCAATTTGATTGGTGCAGGCACGTCTTGTTTTATGACTCACCGAAGAAATATTCGGCTTAATGAAGCGTCCCCACCTGTGTCACGTAGGCCCAAAACTATGCAGGGCCCCGCATTCCTTACCCATGACGAGCTCTCCTCTGTCACGAGGCCTAAAATTCCACCCATGACACATTTATTGTTCAACTTACAACAAATTGTCGAGTGCACTAAACACATGTCCACTCAAGTGTGTGTAGCTTAATAAGTAACTAACTGACATGGCATGATATGGCTAGCATAAGGCCCTGTCCACACTAGTGGGCAATGGTCGCTGGGCAGTGCCCGTCACCGAGAAAAGCTCGCATGCACACTGAAACTGTTGTCCACACGACAGAGCCTGCCTGGCCCAGTCAGAGGCGAGCAGCTGGGCAGCCAGGCAGTGTAGCCGTTCTCTAATCAGGAGGACTGTGTGCGGTGCAATAACAATGCGAAGCAAGAAGGACCGCAAGAAGCTATAATCATTGCTCTGTGCCTGAAAAAGAAAAAGAAGTGGTGTAAAGACTGGCTAAGTAAAAGAAAACAATTGGGAAGTCATGTCTGGCAGTGACGCACTGCTGGGCGCAGCGGGCAGTACCTGGTGAAATCGCTCACCTACCTACCATTTTACTCACTTGCCCGCAGGAACAAGCTGTGAGCCCATCAACGGGCAAACTGTGGGCATTGCCGCCTAGTGTGGACAGGTTCATAGACTAAACCTGAAAGGCACTGCACACTGTGCCAGCTCATTGGCACTTTTTAAAGGTTTGGCTTCTTTTTGGACATAGTCACACTATCACACTACTCAAGCTCCAACTAACTAATCTAGAAAGAAAAATAAACTAAGATTAATCTCAGTTTTTTTTTATTTAAGTATTGTTTTTGCATTTTCATTCCAGTGAGTATAAAAGTAAGACACTAAATCTTGTGTCATCAGTTGAGTTCTAAACTAAACCTCTCACAATATAGCATACTTGTGAGGAATCATCCACATCGTTATTGTTCAAGCATTTATATGATATAGACCCATTATGTTGCTCATACAGTTAATGAAGCTCAGGCATGTGTCTTCTGCTAAACATATTACATGAAACTTTTCCTCATTTATCAGTTAATCACTTCTTTCACATCAACTTCAGTCATTCAGGGGTCCGGTTGACTCTTTGGTACAGTGCTAAGCTCATGACTTTAAGGTTGCGAGTTCAATCCCTTCTCACAGCAGCTTAACTTGGTGTATTAATCCTAGCAGAACTATATGGTCTATAGTTACCTAGTTTGGGGGGATTATTTGATCACCTTTTTTTAAAAATAACTTTAGTCATTCACTGTATTTATTATCTTCTTGGATTTCCTTGTACTCGCATTAAAGTAATGTTTTCAATCTGTTGTTCAATGTTATCTTCTCATTAAGACCACATGCTAATTGTTCTATCAAATCGTTTTTGAGACCTAATATATTTTGCATACAGGCACGTTCCCACATTTCCCACATCAGCTTCTTAAGAGCTGTTGCAGAAAATGTAAGTTCTAGAAAGGGACTGTATATGAGGGATTCTTCAGCATGAAGGTTTACTCAGAAATGGAGTGATCAGGTGTATTTAGAGTGATATTTCCCATTTATCACAATACCTCATATCAGTGATAAGTGTGTTAAATCATAACTTTAAATTTCTTTTCAGCAAAGCAATGCAGCTAGTCAGGCTGAGTCAGGTCAGAAGTACAGCACCCTCCTTGTGACATGCCAAGATGGGCTCAGGGTGATTACACTCAACCGTCCAACTAAGATGAATGCTATCACCGTGGAGGTGAGTCTTCCAAGCTACTAAGACGTAATGAAGGCATTATGGCAGTGATGGAAACTGCTGTTCAGTTAAATGTTAGTCTCACCCAGAATATCAGTTCAATCGCAAAGCAATGTTATGGCTGCTGAAATCTCCATTTAACTGTTTAGTAAATTACAGTTAATACCCTCTAACTCTGATCACTCAAACTCAGACTGTACATAAATTGGACAAAAAATCTGGGCCGACAAATTTAATGTAGTGCAAATTAAGTCATTCAACTATTTGGAAGTAGATGGGTTATTATGTTTGGCAGATGTACTTTTTTCCCTCGATAATCCATCTTATAAAATCTTTAAAAATTAAGATAGGAGATTAGCTATGAGTAACAACTCAGATTGGACTTTATTCAATTCCAGATAAGTAGCTACTTCTACAGTAGGTTCTTAAGTTTTGTGAGGTTTTATTTTGACAGTTTTTCTGTGGACACAATATAATTTACTCAATTTAAACTTTTGACAGCAAGAAAACTTGAATCTTGACTTGTTTGAACACTGGTTTGTGCTTTTTTCTTGTTTTCAGAGGCAAGGTGTCCAAAATTCTTGCCTACTGTATTGTCTTGAAAGAATCGCTTCAGAAATTAATTCATGATGCATATACAAACTCAGTATCCATAAACCATTATCATTTTGCTGAGAACTTCATTTACAATGACAAAGCAGAGATGACTGTTTTTATTGAGCATGAACTGAATGTAATATTATTATGCATAATAGCTTATTACATCATGACACTTACAATTCCTTAGAAATCATCCTCAAATGATATATTTTCTTGATTAAATTTGACAACAATCCTTATTATTACATAACTTCTTGGTATTCATAATTTTTTAAAAATTCATTGAAATTGTTTACTAATGCTTAGTTTTGTTGCCACTTAGCTCTGTACAAGAAACTTAATGGTGATGATGGTCTATCTATCTTTCTACCAAGCTGACATCTCCCTAAATGGGGGTAGCTGAGACAAGGCACGCATACATACTACATACATATACACTACTCTCACTTTGTCTCTAGGTCCTGTATAGATAATAATGATGATTAATAGTATTATGTTTTCTTGAATAAGTATAATGATTATGATACTCATTAATAATTCTCATTAAAAATGAAATTCAACTACCATCCTGTGGCCTGGTGTCTGAGGAAAGTAAAGAGAACCTGGCTTTCATTGGATGGTAATTCAATATACTGATTCCTTTATCAAATATAGCTTAGTAGCAATAGAATGTGTAAGTATAGTCAGACAGAGCTTAGGCTGCTGGTGGCGAGCGGAAAGAGTCGGGAATTACCCTTTTACAGGCCTGCCACGTGTCTTTTAATCCGCATTGTAGAAATGTTTCAATATAAGTAAAACCATGGCAGACATGATCAGGAAATATGCATACACGTTTATTCATAGTATTATAATGTATGTAGAAACAGTAAACTTATAATGGATAAGATATATATAAACATATAAAGAAACGTGGCATACATATTTTACAGTGTTGCTAATAAAAAGCAGTACCTATTAATGAACTTCCCTTTGTGTGTGTGTGTGTGCGTGCGTGTGTGTGTGTGTGTGTGTGTGTGTGTGTGAGTCCGCACCCGGAGGTTGCCAGATGCCTCTTTTAAATTCTTTTAAATACGAAATTCATTTTGAATTTGCGCGCAAATCTCGACACGTGGCACCAGTGTACCAAGGGTAATTCCCATCATGGCCACACCCTATGCGCAGTCTAAGATCTGTCAGACTATAGTAACAATTGTTTATTTTCACAGATGTATAATGAGTGGATAGCAGCTCTTGAAGAGGCCAAAGAAGACCCTAAAACAGTAATCACAGCCATGACTGGGGCGGGAAATTACTATTGCTCAGGAAATGATCTCTCAAATTTTACTAATATTAACCCTAATGACATGCATCAGCTCGCCAAAGATAGTGGAGTCCTCCTTAACAGGTACGTTCTTGCTCTACATACATAGGAATGTCTCTATTATCTAAGTAGTTAGGTTCCTCCAACAGTGCTTGTGTAATTGAATCTCACATACCAAAAGGAATAACATAGGAGAAAATGTGGGTTACGTTCCTTTCACCCTAAAATTTGCATCCAATTGTGAAATATTGTACATGGACATAATCAAAATATAAAAGAAGATAATACACTTTGCACAATAGAAATGCACTTGCACCCTAAATATATGCAAATGCATAATTATTGATTGAAATAAATCGGTATGATGCACTTATATAATAGAACATGTTATCAATATATTATGTATAGTAGATCCGCCATCTTAAGTTTACCACCGTTTGTGGCCAATCTCAAATCTTTTAGCATGTTTCTTACTGTTTCATCAACTTGTAAATCATTTACAAATTGTGATTTATATTATTTGTTGCTAATTACTTTTCAGATTTGTGTCAGCTTTCATTGACTTCCCTAAACCTCTGGTTGGTGTTGTCAATGGTCCTGCCATAGGAGTGAGTGTAACAGTAATGGGATTGTTTGATGCAGTTTATGCAACAGACAAGGTTAGTTATTTATTCTCCACTGATGTTCTTACCCTTTAATCTGTTCATTCTTCAGTCCTTCTGCTTTCCTTTCTTTTTCTCCCTTCAGTTTTCTAACTGTCCCATATCTTAAGGGGCTTTCCACTCAATATTTATCTAACCTCCCTGGCACATCATTCTCTCCTGGAATATCCCCCAAAGATTCGGCCATGGCAGAAGAGCCTCCACCTCTTCTTATCCATACTATCTCTCCTTGCTTGTTCAGTACTCCCTCTCTGTCAGCAACTCTTTCATATACTGCTTTACCCCTTACCCTATCCTTTCACATCTACGGCATGTGCCTTATACTTGTCCTCCATGCCATATCATTATCGCTTTCCTTTACAGGTGACTAAATCACTAAATGAATTGTAATTGTAAGCACAATTTCTGACAATTAAAATTTTTTTTTTATTGTTTCATTACAAATGTGAATATCAGCAAAAACACATGCAACTGAAACAACCACACACATAATGCAATCAGAAACAGCAGATTGTGTTTAGGCTGCTTAAAGTTAGTTATCGCCTATTTTAAGGGTAGGAGAAGAGACCAGTCTTTAGAAATTACAAAACGAACGAATGTGAATGAATAAAATGCAAAATATAAATTGAGAGAAGATATTAAAGCTGTATTTAATAGATTAAATGTTTTAGTTCTTCAATGTTCAGTTATAGAAAAAACATGTTTTGAAAGATAACCTGGAAGAGAAATGAGGTTGCAAGATGGTGTAGGAATAAGTACTATGAAAGGGGTTCCTGGTAACCACACCCATAAAGTTGTCAGTGTTTCATGCACATACACATATACAGACACAGAGAAAAGTTTACCTTTGTCCTCCAGATTCCAAGACTAACCCACATTTTATCTCCAGGCTACGTTCAACACCCCCTTCAGTGCCTTAGGCCAGTCTCCGGAAGGCTGCTCATCATACACGTTCCCAAAGATGATGGGTCCAAGTAGAGCCAGTGAAATGCTGCTATTCAACAAGAAGGTCTGTTTGTATAATGACTGTTCATTCTGTGTGTGTGTGTGTTTACCAGTTTTAGTATACAGGGCCTGAGCTACACTCGTGTGGTCCTGTCTATATTTGTTCAGTTTTTCCTTCAGTTGATGTATATTTTTTGCCATAATCACCTCTTCCTTCAGTCCATTCCATGTATCTATATTTCTTTGGGGAAAACTACTTTTTTTTGTATCGTCTAAGCAAATTCCTTTTTGCATTTTTTTCTTGTGTCCCCTCAAATTTTTAGCCTCTCCTTTTCTTCTTAATATTAGGTCTTTTTGTCTGTGGTGCACCAAAACCTCTTTATATGCATCTATAAACATGAACTTACCATGTTGTGCTGCTGTCACTGAGCATTAGTAGCCAAAACAATAACTACACGCACAGCTGACATAAACATACATTGGTTAGAGTTGGGTTAATATAATCCCTTCAATCAGGAGTTAGTGAGGTCAGGTCAGGTTAGATAAATTTATAGTAATTGTAAGAGGGAGCATGTGCACTTGTTGGTTTGGCTATTTCTGATCTGTAACAGTGAACTCTCAGCTGTCAAGTCTAACATGCCAGTCTTGACTGGCAATTCAAACAAGCCAGTCTCAGTTGGCAAGTCTAACATGTCAGTCTCGGCTGGTAAGTCTAGGGAGGAGTGGAAGCTCTTCTGCTGTAGCCATTCCCTTTGGGGATGTTCCCAAAGGGAATGAGGCATTAGAAATTATAGATAAATAGAAAGTGTATATTAGGGTGCTTGTACTGATTGATTTACAGGTTTCAGAGAAACACTGGTGAATTTGGTCTTTTTACTATAATATACACAGGAGGCCAAGATGATAGGTCTGTAAGGTGCATCTGGTAGGCACAGTCTCTCTCAAGGATCCGAGTAGGGTGTGTGGGGCAGGGTGAGGTTTCTGCTGTAGATGCTGACCTTAGCTTGAGAGAAGATGCAGTGGTCAAAAGTGACAAAGGTTCTTGCATAGTCCATTTTGAATGTATTACGGACAGTTAACAATATGTTATAAAGAGTAAAAAAAAAAGGATATTAAATAATCCCCTAGCTCTGCTATGATTAACGAGAGCACTACCCCTCTCACCAAGAAGGAGATCTCTTCAGCAGGTGGAAGAGTTTGGACAAGTGTGTAGGAGGAATAAATTGAGTGAAGGGAGTAAGAGTAAAGTAATGGAATGCACAAAGGGGTTGGCGATAAAAGGATGAATGGTGCACTGCTAGAGGAAGTGGAATGCTATAAATATTTAGGGTCAAGGATTACTTTAGATGGAGGAATAGACAGAGGTCATGAAGTCTAAGATCAGTGATTTAGTTGGGAGGATAGAAGAACGTTGTAGAGCAACAGGAATTAATGTAAAGAGAGTATGGGAGTAACAGAGAGGAAGAGATGAAATGTAATGTAAGTTGTTGTTATGAGAGTTGGCTTGTCAAGCAGAGTAGTTGAGATGGTGAAGAGAAAAATGGGATCTGATGTGAGGAAGACCTCAAATGAATGGACAGTGCAAAAATTGTTACGTAAAAGAGAAAAGTCTGTTGAGTTAGTGAGTGAGCTAATGGGAATAAAATAAGCGCCAGACATCAAAGGTCATATGGTGCTATGTTAAGTTAAAGGGCAGACGGTAGAGCAAAGAGATAGCAGCAAGGTAGAATATGGGAACGGAAAGAATGGGTCTGGTAAAGAAAAATTATTAGTCACTCACTGAAAAAACTACAGAAGTGGTGATAGAAGTGGAAAGTGAAGTAGCAAGAGATGGGGATGAAGAGAGAGGGTAACCTGTAAGAGGTAATTGTGCTAGATGAAGGAACAAGAGGAATGGGGGAGGAAGGAGGATAGGATGTAGTAGAGGGAAAGGTAGTGCTAGACAACCACACTTCATTCTATCCTGTGCAACTCAACCATGCTCATCTAACCTTAAAACAACCATTATGAACACAAAACAAGTTTCACCTGGCGAACTAGATGTGGTCCGAGTTATTTTGGTGGAGATGCGTTGAGAGAGGAATCCCTCTGTCATCTTCTCACCACACCCTCCCCATCCTCCCTGCTGCCTCCCCAAGGCCTGGGTTCAGGGAGACATTACTCTTCCCTCCCCCTCTGCACCTTGTCTTTTCATAGGATAGAATACAAAGGAGGAGTTTCTCAGACTCTTCGTTCTGTCCATTTCGTCACTTTACGAACCGCAAGAATTATGATGGTAGGATTCCTATAGCCCCAACCACATTATATATTTTACATAAAATTTTGCAGATCACTGCTCACGAAGCCAAAAAAGTGGGGCTTGTAACTGAAGTATTTCCTGATGTAAGTTTCCAACAAGAAGTGTGGCCTAAACTACAAACCATGGCCAAACTGCCAAGCAAGTCCCTTATGTACTCCAAAGCACTAACAAGAGACTTTGAAAAGGACATTCTTCACAAGGTAAGTTGCTATTTTAGTGGCAAGGTCTACAAAACTATGTGACGCTTGTTCCAAAGAACTATCCCGAGAGGATGGCCACGTCCTTACATGATCCTCTCAGTCTCCTTTCTCCCCTTTCTATCAAGTAATCTGTTCTTCCATTTTAGTAGGGGTCGTCCTTTTAACGCATTGCCTCTACCTTACTCATGTACACTGTCATTTCATTCTCTGACATTCTTTGTATGTGGCCAAACCATCTTAGGGTGGTGCTAAATTTGTTATACACACTTTTGTTACTTTCACCATACTTTTTTTGGGGTAACTCATTTCCCTTACTTTGATTCTTTATCTGTGACTTACTTACATTCCACATCCAAGTCTCACTTGCGTAAGTTATTGTCTGTACAATTATTACATTAAAGAATATGCACGGTGCACAGGTGGCTATAGAAAGGAAGAGCATATAAAAAAATGCTACAAAGCAGTGGCAAAGGAGATTAGAGTGAGAAGAACTGAGTACAACTCTTGGAATAGGAAAGTTAAGGAGTCAGTGAAAGACAGTAAAAGGAAAGTAAATAATTGCTTTGGAAGAAAGTTAAGAAAGAGAGAGGAAGAGTAGGGGCTGTTAATGTCAGAATTAAGAGAGAATGGAGTTTGTGTAAGTGCTAAAGAGATGAAAGTCACTTTGAACATTTAATAAATGAGAAGAGAGCAATGGTGTTGAGCATGGTGGAAAGTATGTGCGTGTGTGTGCAGAAAAGAATTTATAGAAGGGAAGTAAAAGAAAGCAATAGACTAGACATAGGACTAGAACTCCTCTGAGGAGAGACAGGGAGAGGTATGTCAGGAGTCTCGCAGAGGATGTTTAGGGTCATTTAAATACTAATGACCTTAAACCTGCCTTTCGAGCCCTAAAGAAGCTCTGCTCCAAGTTACATCTCGGATGAGTGCTATCTGAACAGCAGATGGTTGCCTCGTATCAGATGCAGATGGTTGCCTCGTATCAGATGCAGATGGCTCATTGGGCCGAGTACTTTGAGCAGTTGTTCAAGGTTAACCCTCTAAGCGGACGGCTTCAAACCACTAGGTTACAGGTGATGGATGCTGATCCGCCCATTAACAAAGCTGCATCCTCTATTGATGAAGTCAAAGAGGCTGTGGCAAAGTTGAGGGGTGGAAAGGCAGCTGGTATTTGTACATCAGTGCAGAGTTGCTCAAAGCTGGAGGCTGTGGGTTACATGCTGTCTTGACTGCTGTATGGCATTCAGGTACCATTCCTCCTGACTGGAAAAGGGGGTTGATCGTCCTTATCTGGAAAGGGACTGCAACAACTACCACAGGATAACGCTGCTCAGCGTACCAAGCAAGGTGCTCCCCCATCTGGTACTGATGTGAATTTGCAGTCACTTGCTGAAATATCAGCAACCTGAATGGTCAGGGATTACACCTGGTAATTCAATAACTGACAGCATCCTAGCGCTTTGCGTACTGGATGCTCACAAGAAGGCGTTTGATTCAGTGCATCGCGAGGCATTCTGGGACATGGACACTGAACACCAACCTGAAGAGACAAATTGATGTCTTTGGTAATAAGTGCCTTCACAGAATCATGTGGTCAAATTAGCAACTGCTCCTTGAGACTGAATCAAGGCCTATTACCAGCAAAGTCTGCCAATGTCAACTCCAGCTATATGGGTACATGGCACGTTACCTAGAAGCTGATCCTGCTTGTTGGGTTGTCTCTGAGAGATAACCTTGGGTGGAGGAGGCCAAGGTCCCGCCCACAAAGTTCATGGCTGGGGCAAGTCGATGCTTCCTGCTGGAAGTTACTTGGTATGGGTAGGAGACTTGCATGGAGTGATCGCCGGGACTGGCGTTGGAAGGTCGACGTAGACCCCATGATTGATTGATTGTACAAAAAGAAAGCTGAAGATGAATGCTGGGAAAAGTAAGGTGAGGATCTTAACCACCTCTACTTCTCTTTTTTTTTTTATATATACTTTAATACACCTTATAGGGTGAGTGTGCCAGCAGTGGGAAGGTGTGAGAATGAAGGAAGTGAAGGAGTTTAAGTATTTGGGAACAGTGCTATAGAAACATAGGGAGATGGAAGGAGAAATTAAAAGAGAGAGGGCTATGGAAGCCATGTGTGTCATAGGGTCACTTGCAAGGATTATGAGAGGAAGGAATATATCCATGGAAATAATGAGAGGGTTAAGGAACAGTATCCTTCTGCCAATACTGATGTGTAGGGCACAGCAATCAAGAATGTGTGCTGTGGAAATTAGCTATTTTAGAGGAGCACGTGGCATGACATGATAGGAGGGTGAGAGCAATGAAAGTGTGTATGAAAGATGTGGCATGGGACCATGTGCAAATGGAGTGAAGTGTGATATATATATTGGTTTGGTAATATTGAGAGGAAGAGTTTGTGAAGAAAGTATGGTGCCTAGGAGGAGAGGAAGGCCAGTAGTAAGATAGAAGAATAGGGTGAAGGAGTACATGCATGAAAGAGTTATTGATAGAGGGGGAAGGATTGAATTAGCAAGGAGGAAATGTTTCGATAGACAAGTGGAGGCTCTTCTGCTGTGGCCATCTAGAGGGAATAAGGCATAAGAAACTATAGATAAATGGATAGTGACAAAGGATATGCAAGAGTAAAGATGATAAAAGCATGTAAAATGTAAGTAGAGATAGAAAGAAAGAGAACACTTATTGCATGGAGAAATGCAAATGAGGGAGCTCCCAGAACAGACATCGGGCCTTGTAAAATGCCTAACTTCTGATCTTTTCCTAGTTTCTGATTGGGGCAGAGCAAACCTGGTTCTGTCCAACGCCTTGAAAACTCAATTTCTACAACTATCTATCCGACATAACCTTCCAGATAACTATTCCCTTTTCTTCAATGACACTCAACTGCCCCTTTCCTCCACATTAAACACACTCGGTCTATCCTTTACTATAAATCTAAATTGGCAATTTCATATCTCTACTCTTGCTAAATTAGCTTCCAAGAAGTTAGGTGTCCTATGGTGTCTGCGTCCATTTTTCTCTCCCTCCCAACTGCTTGCTCTGTACTGTCCTGTCCTGTTAAGTGTTTGGCATGGAGTCCATGGCAGCACATTCACTACTCCATCAGAGTGACCCACAAAATTTGCATTTAATATTCAAAATTTGCAGCATGCAATCGCCTGAGTTTAGTTAGAAACAATAACCATCTAAGCAGATAGCAGCCAGATGATAGCAGTTGTTAAAGGTTAATGTATACGTTAAAAAATAAAATAAAAATCTTCCATGGCTGCTATGCCATTGGTCACATAGAATTTTGTGTTGTACTAATTTTTAATGTTTGAGCCAAGTTCTGTGGGTTATGTCACATGTCCTGTATGGTAGTCTCTCCAACTCCTATGGATTTGAAATAGACTATTAATCATCACTATGCTGCCATGAACCCCATGCCAAACACTTCAAAAGAAAATAGAGGAAAACACAGTGTCAAGTTGAGAAGACAGAACACTAAAGAAAGTTAATTTGTATGAAAATTAGGATTATTCTGAGTATAACAACAATAATGGTTAGGATATATTGCTAGAAGTGACAGCAGGGCTGCCTCAAAGCCACCTAGAGTATCATTTCATGCTGGAAGCTCACAAAACACCTATATTTCATATCCTATAGCATGACAACTATGCAACAAATCACAATTATAAACTTAAACGAGAAAAAGAATACTGGTCAAAGAAAAAAATGCTCAGATTGTTGCAATAGCTTTCACATACCATGTAATTTTTAACACTGACATTTTTTCAGGTGAATGATGCCGAGTGCGACCGCCTGGTAGAACGTTGGACATCTGAAGATTGCATCAATGCCATTATGAACTTCTTCAACCGCAAGAAGTAGTTCATTCAACATTCATGGTTGTGCTTCTGAAATGAAGTGACAATAAAGTGGAATGATAATGGACTTTAAAATAGATTTGGTGTAAATAATCTGCCTGTTGTAATAGTATTAATATATATTTTTAAAATTTGTTGAAAACCATCCAACTGGATCTGTTGCATGTCACTTGCTACATTTTATTCTACTTTTTTTTTTATAAATGATGGTGAGCATGTCATTATTGTCTTTCGAAACTGTGGTAAAAATGTTTTTGAATGAGACTAGTTGACTGACTGTCGTACAGGTAAGGAAAGTTGGCCAAGGACTAGAAAAGTAATAAAAATGCCTGCTAACATTGCTCCTCCCAAAAAATGTCTAATATTTTTCTCATGAAAGTATTCAAATCGTAAGAAACAATTGGGCAGAGTTTACCAGTGAAAAGGATGCAAGAGTGAAATATTGGTTAACTTAAATGAATGAGGTGAACAGAAAAAGGATGAGAGTAAATAGAAAACCTTGTACAGCAAGGGGGAAGCATGCAGTTAGTAAGTTCAGAAGAGTAGCAACCATGAAAGTATCAGAACACCAAGACATGCAACATTGCAGTATAGTGTGAGAAATTGAAGACCGTAAAAGGAGGGGAGGGGACCAGGTGGCTCTGTGGTACAGTATTCGGCTCATGATCTAAAGGTTGTGAGTTCGATCCTGGCTTATGGCAGGCAGCTTCTTGGTGAGAGGGATAGCAGTCTCGTTAACTTTAGCAGAACTATATGGTCTATAGATACCTAGTTAAGGGGGATTATTTAATCATCTTTTAAAGGAGGGGAGTTAATGAGACAAAAGCTCCACTCAAAGAGCTGAGTGAGTGTAACCTCCCCCACCACCCACGCATAAGTAATTAATGTTAAGCCATCAATAACCAACAATGCAATTAAGTTAAGGGGAAAAAAACTAGGAAATGTTCTGTGGTGCATATTGAAGTAACTAAGCCTGAAGGAGTAGCAGCAGACACACACACACACACACCCACACACCCACACTGTGTGTGTGTATGTGTCTGTCTGTTTGGAATAATAAATGTTTCAATAATAAATTAAAGTCAAAATGTAGCAAAATAGCAATATTTTTTTATACAGGTCATGTAGTAAACCATGCATTACTAATATATATATAATATATATAAATATATATATATATATATATATATATATATATATATATATATATATATATATATATATATATACAAATAAAAATAAAAATGTTCATGAATAAATGATTCTCATTCTTCCTGTGACCACAACCTCAGAGGACGACTGGTTCACAAGGTAAAAAATCCGACTGACCTAGCAGACATAAAGTCTGGTACCTGTACTTGATTGGGAGGAATCTTGATATCCCACTTAATTTTAAAACTTATTTCTTGGTGACCATTGCTGCCTAATTTTCCACCTATTTCCATATTTGTTATAACTAAATCCAGTATGCTATCCTCTCTAGTGGGCTCACTCACTATCTGCTTAAGAAAATTATCTTGAATTATATTAATGAAATCATCCAATTTGTGATCTCCAGCAATATTAATCCAATCTAGATTTCTGTAATTAAAATCACCCCTAAATACACACATTTATATACTTAGATGCTGCATAAATTTCCTGAAATAATAGCGTGGACTCCTCTTTAGATAGATTAGGTGGTCTATAGATGTTGCCTATGATTAGCTTCCTCCCGTTAATAAGTTCTACCCATATTGATTCACTGTTGACATAATTTAACTTCTGTACTAACATAATTATAGTGTTTTTCACGTAGATTGCTACCCCCCCTCCTACCCTGCCTATTCTATCATATCTTTATGTTATACATTGTACACGTTTATTTCAAGTTCTGTGGCAAAGTTTTTTACTGCCGAGTCTAACCATGTTTCTGTGATAGCAATAACATCAAACTTCTCTACACTTGCGAGTCCTCTCAATAAATCCATCTTGTTTCTAATACTACAGCTATTTGTGTAGTATACTCTATTTTCATTAACCCTTTCATCTACGCTAGCTGGGTTTTTTACCCGTCATATTCTTAATCTTACCAAAAGTACTCCCACCTTTATCATTAAACTTGCTCTTCTCCTTCACACCTTCCTGGTCTCTAATAAACCCTGGTCCTCATCTCACTCTCTAATCTTCATGCCAACACCCCAACCCCCTGTAGAGAGAGGTGCACACCCTCTCTAGTGTATAGGTTGTTTTTACCGTAGAATCAGGTCCAGTTGTCTATGAACAACCACCCGTAACTTTTGCAATGATCAGCCAGCAAGCTGTTCATTGCATAAGCGTCAGACCTCCATCTTACACCCGCAGCCCTGCGAGGCAAGATTCTACACTACAAGGGTGCCACTAAGGTCCCTAACCCTATCCAGGGCCTCCCTGTACCTCCTAAAGAGCTCCTGTCTCTTAACCCTGCCTATGTCATTTCCACCCGCACTAATGCAGACGATGGGTGCGACACCCTCCCTCACCAGAACACTCCCAAGCCTGTCACCTACATCCCCTATCACCGCTTCCAGAAAACAGGAGTGTGTCCTATGCTTCCTATCTCTGGCACAGAAAGCCTTATCCAGATACCTGACCTGGCTGTCACCAACAAGGGTCTTACCTGAAGACAGGGAGGGCTCGACTGTCTCTCCATCCTCCACATTCATCCTGCAGGGCGGCAAAGCCATTCCTGGTCATAGAGTTGGGGATCTCCTACATCCTCTTCCCGTACTTCTGACCACTGTCCATGCCTCCTGTCGACGAGGCTTGTCTGGTGTTGCAGGGACTCCACGGGCTCCCAAAAGCACCCGCAGCTCCACGTTCTCTTGAGTAAAGGCTGCTACTAAAGCAGGGAGACCTGCAAAGTTTCCACAAGCTCACAAAGCTGCCTCAGCTCCATTAACAAGTCACTGTCAGCCATCTTGCCTTCACCTCACTAAAATACGGAGCACAGAAAAAGCACGTCTTACCCCTGCAAGCTGCCAGAGTTGACTTCCCAACAGACAGTGCTTGTAAAGCTGATGAAAGCTCCTGGTGAGTTATAGCTGTGATAATTGTATGGCTGTATGAAGGAGGTAACGCAGGGGGTGGTATAGGGTCAAGGGAGCAGAGGACAATGTGTATGTTGGAGGTGAGGCACTCAGCTTTTTGGACATCATTGATGAGGAGAACACTGTCACTAGTTAACGGGAAGGTGAGAGGGGGCTGAGAGTCTACCATCTTCCTGAAGAAGTACCAAGTCTGAGAGACTGAGAAAGAGAATGACAGGAAAGCACAAAAGGAGACCCACGCAGAACGTTTCTCATCAAGAATATCACGCTTGCATTGGGCCTCTAAATATCTGAAGCGTCTGTGAAGGGGAGGGATGGGATTCTTACACCACATAGTAAAGGCGTGTCGTTTGGCCTGAAGGGCTGCCGCACACCTTCGGGACCACCAGGGAACCCGGAAGAAGTGGGAGGGACGTCAAGTGATAGAGACCCTACATCCACCAAGGTGTCTGTAAGGTTTTGAATTTGACTTTGTGAAGGGAGGATGGTGGGAGGAGTTATTAAATTTATCTCTTTGAAAAGAGGCCCAGTCTCCCTTATTAAAGGATCAACGAGGTCTGCGTGATGAAGGGGGGGGGGTGTTGGTACTGAAGGGAAGGAGATTACAACAGGAAGGTGGTCACTTCCCATGTAAGGGCCGGTTGTTATAGTGGTGAGGAGGAGAGGGCCATTCCCCAGGCAAAGGTCCAAGGTAGAGGGGTTCCCTGAAAATGGATCAGTCCTGGTAGGGAGACCCGGTGGTGTCAGGAAAGAAAGTTGCACTGTCTACCAGAAAGGCAGAGAGGGACAGACCCAAACGGTTTCTTCAGCTCCTGGAAAGGGCTGGTTCCCTGAAGTCGTGATGGGCTTAAATTAAAATCACCCATTATTAAAGCTGGGGAGGAAAATTGTGAGAACAAGTGCTGGAAGCTGGAACTCCTGAAGGGAGATATCCAAGCATGGGTTGTAAATCAAAAGGATCTGAAGAGGCCCAGAGTGAGAGGCTCAAGGAATGCACTGCCAAGTGAGGGCAGGGGCTGCTGTGCTGCTAGGTGTATGAGTTTACTTGGGGGATGAGTGGGTTGAAGTAGGAGAGGAGCGGGTTGAGGTAGAGGAAGAGGTGGTAAGGGTGTGTGGAGATGGAGTACCTCCTGCAAGGGGGTATTCCTCCTAAGGGATTCTGTTTGCCAGGAGGTAGGGCGAGGGGAGGATTCTGGCCGACTCCTGGGAGCGACGGCCCCAATGAGATTTTGGTGTTAGAGGTGCACAGTTAGTGGATGGGCGATGGGGGGTGGAGCAGTCCTGGGCAGCCAATGCAATGAATTTTACTTGAGAGCAAAGTGGCTTGGGAGGGGAAGCAGGTGCAAGCGGGTCCAAGGAGTGGATAAAAGAGGTGAATTAACCACCTCTACTCGGAGAATCGGATATAGTCAGGTCTGGTTCCTGTTGCAGTTATTCTATCTGCATTGGTAGGTATGCCGGGCACTACCTAGAGGTGGGGCAGTGGTTGCCACACCCCAAAAAAACATGAATTGGGCGAAGACAAGCCTTAGCGACATGGTAACCAATGCATTTCCCACAGCAGAACTTGCCACTGTAGGAGACGTTACCATGTTCAAACAGAAGGCAGCGGATGCACCTGAATACAGGGAGAATGTGGGATCTGACACGGTACATAGCTGAATTTAAAACAACCCTATCAGGGAGGGGCCCTCTATACTTGATACGAATAGCCATATTGGCCATAGTCTACCCATTCCACACAAAAGCCGGAGTCTGAAGCCATCAACCACCTGAGTTGGGGAATCGTCAAGAACAGTTAAGTTAATTAGGATGTCATTTGTTCACGAACTTTTACGTCAGCTCTAAAAAAAAAGTCAACCGGAATATGAGCTGCATCAAGTTCAAATTTAAGGTCTTTTGGCTCTATCGGTCTTAACTTCTGTCTGTGCCTGTTCGCTGTTCTTGCCAAGTGCTCGAGATTAGGCAGACTAGGACGTGGTGCGTTTCTCATCTCTTGTAGAATAACATCATCCACTATAGCAGACGCTGGTTTAAATAGGTCTTGTACTGCCAATTCCTTTACCTGTAACGTTACTTAAGCCTGCCGGTGCTGGATGGTTGTGGCATGAGTTGCTCTTTACAAGTTTCCCATTTCTCTGGGTAACTACTGCCTTGCACAGGCTACATTTAGGGCGGACAGTACACTGCCAGTATGTTACATTTGCTCATTGCATTTATTTGTTATAAGTGTACCCAAGACTGTCTATGAGCTTGTCTCTACAACACTGTGTGCCCTTCTCAATGAGCTGGAACGTAACTTCACTTTCTGGCTGCAGGTCAGTGTTTTGTATGGCCGGATCTTCAATTGATGACTCTAGTTCCATTGGACAGTCAGGTGGGTCATCAACTGAAGACTCTTGTTCAACTGCAGGGGCACGCGAGTCTTGTTCCATTGTAGGGGCGGTTGTGTCATCAATTGAAGACTCTCGTTCCACTGGAGGAAAGGTTGGTTCGTCAGTGAAGGAGCACGAATTACAATTCCAATCAATGGAAATACAAGATTTCACTGCTGTGCAGTGGTACAGTGGTCTAGCGCTCGGGTGAGCGAGCCTAGGGTCCCAGGTTCGAATCCCCGATATTCGCTGACCACTTTTCATTCTTTGATATCACCGCCGAGTGGCCAAAGACTACCCAAATTGCTGCCATACTGTCCTCAGACGGGATTTACAACGTTATATGCATCTGAGGCTGTAGCAGCGATTAGCCTCGCACGTTCTCAACATATTCAAGAGAGAACGTAAACATTTGAGGTGTCACTATAAGAAATCTGATAACCTACGTCAAATAACAGGCGAGGCAAGTCCATCTGTGCCTCCACAGCCTACTGGCGCCAACGGTTAATGATATATAGAAAAATCAGCACGAGATATGCCAGAATTACATTTCCTGTGCTGCCACCTCCCACATCTGTCACACTGCAGACCTTCTTGCCTTGCTTGTACAGTTACAAGGCACTGAGTACACTCATCTGAGCAGTCTGCCATCTTGCCAGGGACTGATTTAATTTTATGGCCATGACCAATTACAAAGCCACAATGAACCACAATGAACCACAAAATCCCAATTGAACGCCCAGTTAACAAGCGAGATGTAAATGATCCACAAAATCACAATTGAAAGGCACAGTTAACCCCCTGAGTCCCAAGGATGAGAGACATATTCTTCTTCTTCTTGGGAATTTGATGGGGCCGTGCAGGCTGTGGTGCCACAGCCTCTAGTGCCCCAAAAGTGCAGGTTGCAGATGAGTAAGTGGATCAGATCCTGTTGAGTTGACCTGTCCTTTGGAGGAAGGTCCTGGTGTGTTTGAGTACTTTGAGGGCCAGGCCAGGGTCTTGAGAGCCACCTAAGAGGTCAGTTATTGCTGGTCTGCAGAGGTGAAGAGACGACAGTGAGTGGAGGAGTGCCATGCGGTGGGAGTGGTGACGAGGACAGTGTAGTAGGTGTTCTGGGGTGTCAGGTTGTGTAGGGCACCAAGGGCAGTGGGGGTCCTCTGTCATGCCCAGCTTGTGTAGGTGGGAGTTTAGGCGGCTGTGTCCAATTCGGAGTCTGGTGATGGCAGTGTCAAGGGCACGGCTGGGGGAGTAGGTCCACCAGTGGTGTCGTGTGTCTTGTCTAATGCGTCCAAGTGAGGTGTACTGTAAGGCGTTAGTCAGGTCTGTGTCCCAGTGTAGTTTACAGGTTGTGTGGAGGTTAGTCAGAGAGTCAGTCTGGTCAGTGGGGAGGTGTATGGGGAAGGGGTGGGAGTGTGCCTCCGCTGCCGCTCTGTCGGCCACTGTGTTGCCTATGACGCAACATGTGAGGGGACCCACTGAAGGTGGATGGAGAAGCCAGAAGAGGATAGTTGGAGAAGAAAGTTGTGAATGGTGAAGCAGAGGGAGTGGTGTGTTTTAGGGCGGTGACGCCAGATGAGTTGGAGGGCTGAGAGGGAGTCTGAGAAGAGAGTGACTGAGCAAGGGGAGGTGAGTGTGGTGGCAAACCTGAGGCCCCTCTGATGGCAAAGAGTTCTGCCGTCAGAATGGAGACAGAGGCCGGCAGCCTCCAGGCAGTGGCAGTGGAACGTACTGGGATATACATTGTAGCCCCAACAGAGGGAGGTAATGGGAGGCGGGAGCCGTCGGTGTATATGTGGAGGGAGTTGTGGTATTGAGTGTGCAGGAGGTTGTTGAAAATTATCCTGCCCTGCACCGGACAGTGTGCCTTTGACCATTGTGTATCTGTGTGCAGTGCTTTCTACAAAAGGCGTGTGGGCTTGATATGGTAGGGGGCCAAGAAGTGGTGCCCTACTCTGTCTGAGGAGGAGGGAGTGGAGGGCGTGGCAGCTGGGGGAGGATGCAAGTTTGGTGTAGGTGCGGACAAGGAGGGTGGAGCGTCGGTGTGACAGTGAGGATAGGGAGGATTCTGCCTGAAGGGCTGTGACTGGGGAGGACTTGAAAGCTCCCAAGGCTATACGCATGGCTGTGTTTTGAATTACTTCCAATTTATGGAGAAGTGAAGGTGAGGCCGCCCCATAAACCTCATATCCGTAGTCTAAGCGACTCCGGATATAGGCACAATAGAAGCGAAGGACAGTATGCCTGTCCGCACCCCACTTGACCCCTGCAAGGGACTTCATTAAATTTAATCTTTTGAGGCATGAGGTCACCAGGTAGTGTATGTGACGGCCCCAGGTTAGACGGGGGCCGTCCACTACTAAGCCTAGAAACTTATGTTGGGTTTTAAAGGGAATGGGTGAACCTTTGATGGTGACCACAGGTAAGTTGGGTATTCGCCTTCTGGTGAAGCACAGAAGGCTAGACTTCTGGGCACTCACCGTTAGGCCCCAACATGATGTCCAAGTGTCTATGGCATCAAGCCCACGTTGAAGGTTAAGTCGAGCCTCCTGGATAGTGGAAGCAGAGCAAAGGAGGGAAATGTCATCAGCGTACAAGAGTGCATGTGTGCATGGAGAAGAGGGAAAGTCTGAAAGTAAGACATTGAAAAGGAGAGGACTGAGAGGAGAACCCTGTGGGACACCTCTGGTGACCAGGTAAGACCTAGAATAGGAATTACCTATCACCAGAGAGAAGGATCTGGAAGACAGGAAGGATTGAACCCAATTGAGAGGGGAACCATTGAGTCCCAGGCGGGAAAGTTTTTCAATAATGGCATTATGTGAAGAGGAGTCAAAAGCACCTTTGAGATCAAGAAAAGCTACCAGAGTGTATTGCTTGTGGTTAAATCCTTCCTGAATGTGGTGCTCTAGCTGGAGTAGGGCATCCAGGGTGCCCCGGTGAAGACGGAAGCCAAACATGTTAGGGGGAAGAAGGTGTTTGTGTTCCAACCATCATGTTAGTCTATCATGCACTATATGTTCTAATACCTTACTGAAGTTAGAGAGGAGACTGATGGGCCTGTAGGAGGAAGCCTCCGATGGGTCCTTGCCAGGTTTGAAAATAGGAATTGTGATGGCATGACGCCACACAGAAGGGAACGTGCCAGACACCCAGCTGGCGTTGAACACGTTCAGGAGGAGGAGGACCAGAGAATCTGGGAGGCGGTGAAGAAACTCATAAGAACATAAGAACATAAGAAATGAGGAGACTGCAAGAGGCCAGTTAATGACCTACACGAGGCAGTTCCTTACCCCCCACCCTTGGAATAATCCAATATTTACCCATCCTACCTGTCATCCCTATCCATACTCTGATCCAACCTTCTTTTAAAGCTATCTATTGACTCAGCACTTACTACGTGTCTACCCAGCCTATTCCAATCGTTCACCACTCTGTTAGTGAACCAATATCTACCTATGTCTGTCCTGAATCTAAGTTTTTCTAGCTTGTACCCATTTCCACGTGTCCTATCCTGACTACTAAATTCTAAGACCTGATCAATGTTTCCCTTATTAATTCCTTTTACCCATTTGAAAACCTATATCAAATCCCCTCTTGCCCTCCTTCTCTCTAGGGAGTGGAGATTAAGACGTTTTAACCTATCTTTGTAGGGTAAATTTCTCAGCCCCTGAATCATCTTGGTCATTCTTCTCTGGACTGCCTCCAAGGAGCCTATATCTTTCCTATAATAAGGGGACCAAAACTGAGCTGCATAATCTAAGTGGGGTCTTACTAGCGCTAAATACAACCTCAGAATGACCTCAGAACTCCTATTTATCACACACCTACTAATAAATCCCATTATCTTGTTGGCTCTATTTCTAGCTATAATACACTGTTCCCTGGGGCGCAAGTCACTGCTTATTTGAACCCCTAAGTCCCTCACACTATATGACTTTCCTAAGGTATTGTCATTTAATGTGTAGTCTACAGGCCCATTACCTTTACCTACACTCATAATGCTACACTTGTTAACATTAAACTGCATCTGCCATTTCTCTGACCACTCGTACAGCCTATTTAAGTCATCCTGCAGCATCCTAGCATCATCTAAATTCTTTACCTGTCTTCCTATCTTTGTGTCATCGGCAAATTTACTGATATCACTCTAAGTCATTTATATATATTATGAATAACAATGGTCCTAGTACTGATCCCTGTGGTACCCCACTAGTGACATTACCCCATTCTGATTTCTTCCCATTAATCTGTACCCTCTGTTCCCTACTTTTTTTTTTTTTATATATCATTAACCGTTGGCGCCAGTAGGCTTATGGAGGCACAGATGGACTTGCCTCGCCTGTTATTTGACGTAGGTTATCAGATTTTTATAGTGACGCCTCAAATGTTTACGTTCTCTCTTGAATATGTTGAGAACGTGCGAGGCTAATCGCTGCTACAGCCTCAGATGCATATAACGTTGTAAGTCCCGTCTGAGGACAGTATAGCAGCAATGTGGGTAGTCTTTGGCCACTCGGTGGTGATATCAAAGAATGAAAAGTGGTCAGCGAATATCGGAGATTCGAACCTGGGACCCTAGGCTCGCTCACCCGAGCGCTAGACCACTGTACCACCGCCATCCCCTAATCCACTCTAGTATCTTCCCACCTATGCCATGAGCCTTGACTTTACTTAACAGTCTCCTATGGGGTACTCTGTCAAAGGCTTTACTGAAGTCCAAATAAACTATATCATACTCGTCCCCCTTATCTATGGTTTCAAATACTTTCCTATAGGTTAATAAATTTGTCAGGCAGGACTTCCCCTTGCTAAAACCATGTTGACTATGTCTAATTAGCTTGTGTTCATCTAAATGTTTTCTAATTGCCCTTGCTATGATAGTTTCTAACATCTTGCCTACCACTGATGTTAAACTAATTGGGCGGTAGTTACTACTTTCTGCCTTATCTCCTTTCTTAAATATAGGAACTACATTTGCCTGCCTCCATAGCCTAGGAACTACTCCTGTGTCTAGGGATTTTCTAAAAATCATCGCAATGGGTTCAACGAGTTCTTCTCTACATTCCCTAAGAATCCTCGGAAAAATGTCGTCTGGCCCTGGAGATTTAGTCTTTTTAAGTCTATCTATTTCCTTGCTAATTACTTCCCTACTTATGACTATTTCGCTTAATTTATCAACCTCTTGTCCCCTAAAGATCTGTACTGGCTCCAGTTCCCTACCCGACTCTTCCTGAGAAAATACGGACAAGAAGTATTTATTTAATTCCTTACTAATTTCCTCACCATTTTCTATCAAGCTGCCATCCATTCCTTTAAGAGGTCCTATTCTTTCCTTTGTTTTAGCCTTGTACAGCTGATAGAATCCCTTTGGATCCTTCTGGGCATCTCTAGCTATCCTAACCTCATAATTCCTCTTTGCGGTCCTAATATCCTTTTTAACTTTCCTAGCTAGGTCATTATACTGCCCTACTACCTATACTTCTCCCCTTTTAATTCTCCTATAGAGTCCCCTTTTTAATCCAATTTCCCTTTTAATGCTGCTATTCATCCATTTTGGATCATTTCTATTTGACCTAATCCTCCTCTTAGGTATATACTGTTCCTGCCCTGTATGAATTTCCCTAACTATGCTATTATAATGTAATTCTACCTCAATGTTTTGATCCTCCTCTCTGCCTACTCCTATTCCCTCCCAATCTATACTCTGGAGGTGGTATCTGAGGCCCTGGTAATTGGCTTTTCTAAAATCTGGTACTAAAGCAGTGTTTTGTTCTATCTCCCTCTTTGCATTAATCTTGAATCTAATTTCGTGGTGGTCACTAACATCAAATCTAGCTCCTATCTCAACCTGACTGACCAAAGTTTCATTATTCATGAAGACCAGATCTAAAATATTTCCCTGTCGCGTTGGTTCCCTTACAAGTTGTGTGAAAAAACCATCCTGAACGACATTTAAGAATTCCTCCGAGCACCCGTCTCCTGTCATACTATCCCAGTCTATTCTCCTATAATTAAAGTCCCCCATAATGCACACATTATTATACCTAGATGCCCTTGCAAGCTCCTGCATCAGGGGTGCACTAGCTGCTTCGTCTAAATCCGGAGGCCTATATATAATCCCTAAAATAAACTTTTTCCCTCCTATAATAATGTCAATCCATAATGATTCTGTATTCCTATCTGTTTTTATTGTGGTGTTGACATAGCTATTTAATGTGTTTCTAACGTACAGTGCCACACCTCCCCGTCTCCTCCCTACTCTATCCCTGTGAAAAAAAAGTGTACCCATCTATTCCTACTTCAGGTAAGAAATGTTTGCCTGCAATATCTAACCAAGTTTCTGTAATACCTATAATATCTAACTCTTCTACACATGTAATACCTCTAAGTGTGTCTATCTTATTTATTACATTTCTACTGTTTGTATAAAAGACACGAAGTTCATGTACCTCCCTCTCTTTACCCCGTCCTTTGTCACTATTACCCTTACCTCTATTAATATTTAGTTTCCCTGACTGGACTGCCTAACTGCCCTCTCAAGACACTCACTAAGCTCCTGCACCCCCTTCCTACTGAAGTGTACACCATCCCTGGCATACAGCTCCTGTTTCCCATAGAACCTGCTCCACTCATCCATAAAACCTACCCCATCCTCCCCACACATCCTCATCAACCTCTCGTTGAGGCCAAGGGCATGTGAGAGCCACCAGCCTCTAACCCCCTGTCTAGGGAGCACTCCTGACACTATAAACCTCCTACCACTCTCCTTTATCTCCCTCAGAAGCTCCCTATACCTATCCACTAGCTCCTCTGACCTTACCCTGCCTACATCGTTCACTCCCACGTGAACCACCACTAACGCCTCCTTCCCCGTCCCCTCCACTACCCTCCTGTATCTCTCTATCACGTCCTGCACTCCAGCCCCAGGAAGACAACACGTCATCCTCCTCTCCCTGTCGGCCTCACAGAAAGTCTCATCTAAATATCTAATCCTGGAGTCACCCAGAACTAACACTTCCTGCGACCCTTCTAACCTTTCCCTGTCCTTCCTCACCTTCCCACCTTCCTCTCTCCTTCCCATCTAACTTCCTCCTCACTATCTTCGCCTTGGGTGTCCTGTCCCCTTCTCCTGCTCCTACTTCTATCACGACCTCTTCCTCCAACTTGCAGCAGAAACAGGAGGAATCCGAAAGGCGCCATGACGAGACACGCAAGATGCACGATGACCTTGCACAAAAATTTTCAATCCTCCAGGACTTCGTCGCCTCCAACGTAGGATGCGCTCGCGAAGAAGTCATGACTTACGCCACCGCTGCTGCAACACCGCGCCCCACCACTAACACACACTCTCTCACCAGGCCTAACTCGGAGACAGCACCCTTCACCCCAGTCAGAAATGGTGCCAATCCTACTAATAAATATTTTTTGCCTATCTCTACTTACAATAGTTTCGCCGTTCTAGCAGAAGAAGAAGAGGAGGCTCACGAGACAAGACTCATCGGCGACTCAATCGTGAGAGGACAGCTGGAAGAGTTCTGCGGCAGGGCACGAGCTACACGGAAGCGTCTGTGTATGCCAGGTGGACGACTGGACGACATCACGGCAGCCTGCGAGGAGGCAACCGTGAACACAAATGACAATACTCTTTTCCTTTTACACGCAGGCACAAACGACGTTCAGCACACCCGTTCCGAGGAGCTGATGGAAAAGTACAAGAAAATGATCCAGGCGTTCAAGACAAAAACTAATAACATTATCATTTCAGGCATTCTCCCCAGGATCCGTGCGTCAGCCGCCTTCTATGACAAAGCCTTCAGCACGAATAATCGTCTAAAAAGTCTCTGTTCTCAGGAAGGCGTCGACTTCATCAACATGTGGGACGACTTCTACGATAAGGATAGCCTGTTCCGGGGAGACGGACTACACTTGAACGGTATCGGTTCCGCACGCTTTGGCCGACTCCTCAATAATAAAGTTTCTCTTTTTAGGCAAAAAAACGAAACACAGCCTCCTGCAGACGTGTCGTCGTAAGTGATTCTCGCTGTCGTAAGCGGAACGTCATAAGTTGTTGCATGATCAATGCGCGCAGTATACGTAATAAATTCCTTGATCTCGAAGCCCTTGCAGCGTCGGACGAATATCACATTTTAGGCATTACTGAAACATGGCTCGATACGGAAAACAGAGACTTTTTAGCTGAATATAACTTACCCGGATACTCGATGTTTAGCTGCGAAAGAAAAAATAAGTTAGGTGGAGGAGTTCTTCTCTACGTAAAAGCCAGTCTTCGACCAATTTTAACCGACAAGAGAAAAATAAACAACGTGGACACAGTATTTTTAAATTTAACTATTCGTTCAAGAAAAATTGTTATCGGACTTGTTTATAGACCTCCAGCCCAAAGCGCTAACACCGATAAAGATTTATACGACCAGATAACTGAGATAAGCGATTCAAGCGAAAGTGTCATATTCGGAGATTTTAACTTACCCGTAAATTCATGGGGAAATCCAGTATCGTCCCACTCTGGTCAAAATTTATACGATAATTTACTAGAAAGCGCTCTAAGTCAACATGTTAACGAACCAACGAGAGGTGATAATATATTAGACCTTGTATTCTCAACAAACGAAACGCTAATAAGTAACGTCATTGTTGGCCCTGAATTCAGCACGAGCGATCATAAAATTGTTAAGTTTGACATAAATCTCAAGATTTACGATGAAAACATTAGTGAAGAATTAGTTTACGTGTACAGTAAAGGTAATTACGAAAGACTTAAAAATATTCTCTCAGAAACAGACTGGAGCCAATTATCATGTGAAACCGACGTAAACGATTCATGGAATAAATTCACTCACATCTTAAACAATGCGGTAAAATCGTGTATTCCAGTCTGTAAAAGACGTTCAGGTAATAATATTAAACCAAAATGGTGGAATAATCGAATAAAAACAGGCCTGTCTAACAAAAAACGTGCATACCGTAAATACCAACGAACTCAACTCGAAAGTGATAAGATTTTATTTCAAAGACTTCGCCGCGAAACTAATAAACTTATTAGACAAAGTAAAAAAAATTGTGAAGCGCTTATCGTCAGTAAAATTAAATCGAACCCGAAAGAATTCTACAGTTACGTTCGCCGTAAAAAAGTCCAAACTAGTAACATCGGTCCACTTCGCCTAGACAATGGGGAACACGTTAACAACGAGGTCGATATGGCCGAAACATTAAATGAATATTTTGCCTCAGTTTTTACAAGTGAAGACACAAATGGTTTCATAGAGATGTCGCAAGTCACAGACAATAGCATCCTTTTAAATAATTGCGAGATTACAGAGGATATCGTAATAAAAGTACTTGATAATATTAAAGTAAACAAAACTCCTGGGCCTGACCGCATAGCGCCACGTGTATTAAAAGAAACCAAAAATCAAATATGTAAACCCCTCTCGATAATTTTTAATAAATCACTAAACTCCGGTAAAGTACCTCGAGACTGGAAACTTGCAAATGTTACCCCCATTCAAAAGAAGGGAAACAAGTCTCTTCCATGTAATTATAGACCGATCAGCCTCACCTCAGTAGTCAGTAAATTAATGGAAACCATATTGCGTAACAAACTAGTAAGCTTCTTGGAAGAGAACAGTCTCATTAAAAACTCCCAACATGGCTTCCGTAATAAACGTTCATGCCTCACTAACCTACTAGACTTCTACAACGACGTATTTAACATATTCGACGAATCCAAAGCGGTAGACGTCATTTATCTGGACTTTCAAAAAGCGTTTGACAAAGTTCCCCATAAGCACCTTCTAAGTAAATTAATTTCGCACGGCATTACTGGTAAAATTCACTCGTGGCTCGAAGACTGGCTCTACGAGAGAAAACAACGCGTCGTTATTAACGGTAAAGCATCAAACTGGCGAAACGTTCTAAGTGGAGTGCCGCAAGGTTCAGTGCTCGGCCCCGTTCTTTTTGTAATCTACGTAAATGACATCGATGAAGGCCTCACCTGTAAGATATCCAAATTTGCTGACGACACGAAAATAACTGGAAGAGTTACTACTACTGCCGAAAAAGCGCTACTACAGTCCGACCTCGATCGCTTAGTAAATTGGTCAAAGAAGTGGCAGATGACGTATAACTTAAATAAGTGTAAAGTTTTGCATATTGGGAGTAACAATAATCGCACTAACTATTCAATGAACGGTACCGAACTTCTTAAAGTTAATGAAGAAAAAGACCTGGGTGTAACTATTAGTAGCGACCTCAAACCAGGCAAACACTGCTCAGAAGCCGTTAAAACCGCTAACAAATTAATTGGTTTCATTGGCAGAACCTTCGAGTTTAAATCTGATAAAGTCGTCCTGACACTGTTCAATTCCCTCGTACGTCCGCATCTCGAATATTGCGTTCAGTTTTGGTCACCTTACTATAGAAAAGACATTGTAAAGCTGGAGAGAGTCCAAAGACGAGCCACAAAAATGATTCCGCGACTGCGCAATAAGCCATACGAGGAACGACTGAAGGAGCTCAATCTGTTCAGTCTAGAGAAACGTAGATTACGGGGAGACCTAATAGAAGTTTTCAAAATGATTCGTGGTTTCGATAACGTCAATATAAGCGATTACGTAATTGTTGATCGGGAAAGAAACACAAGAAACAATGGATTCAAAATAATCGGTAAAGCCTTCAGATCGGAAGAATCTAAACACTTTTTCTTCAATAGAATAGTTAATGTATGGAACTCTCTCCCAGCACAGGTAGTCAACAGTAATACGATTGAAACTTTTAAAGCTAAACTCGATAAGTACTTGACGACAAAACCTAACCTAACTTATTACCCGCTTCGTTAAAAATACCCGCTTCGTTAATGATGAAATTTGATTTTTTTTTTTTTTTTTTTTTTTTTTTTTTTTTTTTTTTTTTTTTTTTTTTTTTTTTTCAAATAGTGATAGATAGCCTTTTTCTTTCTTTTTCACACTATACTATCAAATTTCCTGCGCAGTTTTTATTACTACTTCTGCGCAGGTGTTTCTTTAACCACTTTTTTTCCTGCCGGCGTTTGCCGGAGGGAGAGGTGGGTGGGGAGGAGCCTTCCACTTTACTATCCTTTACCTCAGACTTGTAGAGAATATAGAAGTAGAGTAGCTACACAGGCAACCTTGTAAGGCCCACCAGGGCTGTTGTTGCCTGTTATTCCTTTGTATTCCTTTGTATTCCTCCTGTGCAGCTAACAACCCAAACTTGTTGCTACACTCCACCTCACACAGGGGAGGAAATTCCACCTCACACAAGGGAGGGCTCACCCTCCCTTTCCCTCCCCTATCCACAACCCTCCAACTATCCCCCCCCTGTCTCTGACCTGACGCTCGTGACCTGACGCTAACTTCTCGCCTTACCTCTTGCATCTGTTGCCTCGTCTGTGCCAACAAAACTTTCACTTCCTTAACCTCCTCCTCTAAAGCTACATTTCTAGCTAACACTTCACACAACTTACATTTACTTACCATCCATTGTCTCTCCATTCCACAGGAACCACACCTCACTACTCCACCCTCCATACCTGTAACCCCCTCGCCTATATTGAGTACAACACAATCAGTCATCTAAATAATTTTGCCCAAAAATACACACAAAACACAATAAAATATTTGTTATGGTAACAATATAGCCTGGTATCCCTTGTGTTGACGCACTAAAACACAATAAAATATCTGTTATGGATAAATACAACCTGGTATCCCTTGTTAGCGTGAGCAAGTAGCAGCACGTCCTCCTCTGAGCAGGTCAGGCTCTCTCTGAGCAGGTCAGGCTCTCATTCGGGACATTGTCCGGCCCCGTCGCCTTCCCAACAGACAGTGCTTGTAAAGCTGATGAAAGCTCCTGGGGAGTTATAGCTGTGCTAATTGTGTGGCCGTGTGAAGGAGGTAACACAGGGGGAGGTATAGGGTCAGGGGAGCCGAGGACAGTGTGTATGTTGGAGGCAAGGCACTCGGCTTTTTGGACATTATTGACAAGGAGGACGCCGTTACTAGTTAACGGGAAGGTGAGAGGGGGCTGAGGGTGAACCATCTTCCTGAAGAAAGACCAAGCCAGGGAGACTGAGGAAGAAAAGGACAGGGAGGCACAAAAGGAGGCCCATGCAGAACGTTTATCATCAAGAATAACACACTTGCACTGGGCCTCTAAAAATCTGAAGCGACTGCGAAGGGAAGGGATGGGATTTTTACGCCACATGTTAAAGGCATGTCGTTTGGCCTGAAGGGCTGCCGCACACCTTCGGGACCACCAGGGGACCCGGAAGGAGCAGGAGGGACGGGAAGTGACGAGGTTGAAGTGATGGGACCCTACGTCCACCAAGGTGTCCGTAAGGTATTGAATTTGATTTTGTGAAGGGAGGCTGGTGGGAGGGGTTATTAAATTAATCTCTTTTTGAAAAGAGCCCAAGTCTCCCTTTTTAAAGGACCAACGAGGTCTGCGTGATGAGGGGGGGGGGTGTTGGTATTGAAGGGAAGGAGATTACGACAGGAAGGTGGTCACTCCCCATGTAAGGGCCAGTTGTTATAGTGGTGAGGAGGAGGGGGCCATTCCCCAGGCAAAGGTCCAAGGTAGAGGGGTTCCCTGAAACTGGATCAGTCCTGGTAGGGAGGCCAGGTGGAGTAAGGAGAGAGAAGGTTGCACTGTTTGCCAGGAAGGTCGAGAGGGACAGACCCGAACGGTTTCTTCGGCTCCTGGGGAGGGCTGGTTCCCAGAAGTCGTGATGGGCGTTAAAATCACCCATTATTAAAGCTGGGGAGGAAAGCTGTGAAAACAAATGCTGGAACTCCTGAAGGGAGATATCCAAGCATGGGTTGTAAATCAAGAGAATCTGAAGAGGCCCTGAGTTAAAGGTAATAGTCACCCCCAGGTACTCTAGTCTGCCCCCGGGGAAAGGAGTGATAGTGAGAAGGCTAGAAGAGAGGGATTGGTGGACAAGCAGTTGCCGTTGCCGTGGCCAAACAGAAGGCAGCGGGTGCACCTGAGGACAGGGAGGGTGTGGGACCTGACACGGTACACCGCTGAGTTTAGAGCAATCCTATCAGGGAGGGGCCCCCTAAACTTAATACGAATGGCCATATTGGCCATCGCCTGCCCTTCCCTCACAAAAGCTGGGAGTCTGAAAATGTCAATGATCTGTGTTGGGGCATCGTCAAGTATGGTAAGGTTAGTTAGTATGTCCTGTGTGGACATTTCGGGGGATACTGGGTATATCCTCCCGAACATGTAGGTGGGGTCATCGTCTGTCACAACCCAGCATTTGACAGACCACTCCCTCAGCGTGGTAACCGACTCCGGGGGTTGAGAGGTTTTCGAGGTTAGCTACCTCGAATTTTATGCCCCTGCCGCCACCTGTGATGGTCAGGGTCTTCTCAATGTATTTTTTGGAGAATATTGATGAGTAAATTGCCCTGGTCACTTTACCAGGGTGTATAAAGCACCTGTTCCCCTCAGCAGAGCGGAAGAGGATGAATTTTGAGGAATGGGGTTGCAGGGGTTGAGGTTGGCGTGAGGGCACAGCTCTAGCGTTAGGTGAGGGTGGCAAGGCAGCTACTGAGGCGAAGGATCGTGCATTACATTTGCTGGATTTAGTTGTGTGCTCATGGACCTCACCAGACGATGGAGAAGGAAAGCGGGTCCGTTTGGAGACAGTGGTGGTGGCGTCCATGTGGGTGGCAACATGGGTGGCAGCATGGGTGGCAGCAGCTGCCGGTGGGTCACAGCCGTCGTCAGTCGGCATGAGTCCCTTGCCGTTCGTCGGCTGTCGATGCGGCAGGACTGCACTTGGGCACTGGTATAGTACCCACCAAGCCATAAATAGGGTTGAGGTAGGTCTGCACTCTACCGTGGTTCTAGCGCCTAGAGACATATAAGGATAGTTCAGTTAAACGTCATCAACAACAGCCATGACGTCACGCATGAGGCGTGACGCGTGCTGGAGACCCTCTTCAGCAAGAATCTCATTCGAATGTTGGTTTTATTCAAGGATTTACACATCATATATAAAGTGTGGTGTTCTTTGATACAGACAATAGTTGTACAGGTGGTTTTAATATGATGTGGTATTATTATTAGAAAAGAATTCTATAGATCTTTGGCAAAACCCTGAGAGAAGTGGTGGACCGATCGACACTTTACATATTTTTAAGCTGGTTAACAACTGCTAAAGCCATACCTAGCTTCTGCTTGGATCTTTTCAGGTATTTTCATTCATTAAGCCTGGGATATATTTTAACAACCCAGCACGGCACGTACAAAAAAAAGAAGCACACCGATTGTGACTCCAGCCAAGTTCCACAGCCTAGTCCCATTTTTCCTCTTATGTCTCCATTATGAGAGATTATTAAGGATTTGATGTACACATGTGTTAATGTACATACCTTATTTATACATTGTAACCGAGAATTACCCTTGTAAATAGTTATGACAAAAATACGTAAGAAATAATTGATTGGCTGATTAAATGGAACCGCTAGATAGCATGTTGTAAAAAAATAATGTACTTACTACGGTAGCTCCATTTTTCCTACCTGGTCCCCTTATTTCTCCATTAAGAGGGATTATTAAGGTTTCTACTGTACTTATTCATTAACACATCACTCTTATACATTCATCCCTAGGACGCATTATAGCCTATGCATTTCATGTCTCACCCATCCTTTGCCTCACACCTAACATTCCTTCATGTGTCTACCTAACTTTTCTTTTCACGTCATTACACTTTTCCTGTATCTTTTTTGGTTCAGGTTTTAGTTCCAAATAACTATCATTAGGACTTGGTGTTAGTTCTCATTGATGATTACAATAGCAAATTAACCTAACCTAACCTAACCTTAATATCTACTGCTATCTAGACCTTTGCTGGGCTTTAAAAACCTTGAACATCCCTGAGTTGGCTAGTAAAATAAGATAAAACCGTGAGAATAAGACATCACTCCTCTCAGAATGGTTTATTTCTGTTGATTCCTCGTAATTTACTCTTGTTTTCACATATTTAAGACAATACAAACCTTCCTTAATCTTTTATATGCCTTCTACATAGTTAAATACCTTCTTCAATAAGGTGAAATAAGAAAGAAAAAAACACTGGAGCGATGTGGTTCATATTGCTTACCTGGATCATTTTCCTGTTTTAGGAGAAAAAGGGAAGGTACAGCATTGGCTTTTAGTGATCTTGTTGAATGTGGAGACTTGTTGAACAGCTTCCTCTTGATTAGGTACTGCTGTGTATAGTCTGTCGCCTTGAACAAACTCTGGCAGTATCTGGATTTAATAAATTTTTGCGACTACACGCATGAATCCACTGCCTAACTAAGGACTTTGTCTTCGGAAAACGATAAAAATGAAGCTTTCCTAGTTTCTTACACCTGTTATTGTTATTACAGCCGTATACAGCACACCAACTTGTCACTGTTCACGGAAAGAAACATTTGTTGGTCAATCCAGTCGCGCCGCGTGGGTCACCAGTGACGTCTGTGTTTACATGCGCGTCATAAGCGCGGTGCATTGTGGGAAAAACAAGTGCTCAGTGAGTTATCCTTATATGTCTCTCATCCTTGCTGAGTCCCGCTGACACATTATTGCGCCAAAATCACAATGTGGTTCAGAAACACATTTGACGCATTATGCGTCATTTGCCACTACGGAACAATAAATATTTAGCAAAAATCGAGAAATGACGCTATTTGTGTAATTTTTCAGCCAGTTGAGTGAAACGGTGAATTTCAAAGTTAACTGTCTAATAACGGTCAACGAAAACTATATCTACTGCCCGGCCGGTAATACCAGCCAGTAGGCTCCCAGCAGTCAACGTCCAAGAGTGTTGTGAGTGGTGAAAACTGTTTAGTTTTAGCTAATTTATGTATGGTGCCAATCCATTTAACAGAAAACTAACTTTTTCACTGGGAAGTTAATACAATTCCACATCTTTAGATATGTTGTAAGTAAATAGTTGGCTCACAAAATATTCCGCTATGACGAGTTGAAGTGAATTCACAGTTGATGCATATTCATTCTTAGCATATTTTACATTATTTTATTTGATAATATTATAGAAAAATATCTATAAAGATTGCAATATGTAATTCATACACATAAACATAGTTAGAAGGTAAGAAATCTCTCTAAAAACTAAACAATTTTATGCGCGACAAAATGGCTTCTTCACTCCCTGACACTGAAAAGAATGAGCATATTTCATCTCCGGGCCTGAGAGGGTTCACAAGCGAGATGTAAATGAACCACGAACTCCCAATTGAAAGGTTAACAAACGAGATGTAAATGAACCATCAATAATCTTGGCCGAAATATCTCCATAGTGTGGGCGAATTCACCTGTGGACGAAATGACTCCAAGGTGTATCGAAATGGCATGTGGGCGAAATGACCGTATACCCTGGGAATGACCAAAAGGACCTTCACTCATTTTGATGGCCAATTAATTATTAACAAGACTACTGTGCATTTGTGAGACCAATCTTGGAATATGGAAACTCGATTTGGGTATCAAGATTCAAGATGGACATGGACAACTTGGAAGCAGTACAAAGAAGAGCCACAAGATTAGTTCCTGACATCAGTGGCCACTGATGTCAGGAACCAATATTGTGCTTTGAGTGTGTGTAGGTAGTCAATTGACTACCTACACACACTCAAAGCACTAGCACTGTTTTCACTGCACTACAGAAGGAGACATGATATGATTGAAGTCTACAAGAAAATGCATGAATTATAGTCAGACACACCTTAGAGTGTGGCTGGGGTGTTCCGGTCGTGGGGAATAACCGTGTTACAGCGGTGCCACGTGTAGAGATTTGCCGCGCAAATTCAAATCAATTTCGTATTTAAAAAATTTATGAGGCCCGAATCGTGTATCTGGCAACATCATATGTCATATGTGAAGTTTTCTTGAGTGATAAGATGCATTATCCAGAACGAAAGGGAAATTCATTAATAGGTACTGCTTTTTATTAGCAACACTGTAAAATATGTATGCCACGTTTCTTTATGTTTATATATATCTTATCCATTATAAGTTTACTGTTTCTTCATACATTATAATACATTATAATACATATTTCCTGATCATGTCTGCCATGGTTTTACTTATATTGAAACATTTCTACAATGCGGATTAAAAGATACGTGGCAGAGCTGTAAAAGGGTAATTCCCGACTGTTTCCGCTCACCACCCACAGCCTAAGGTGGGTCTGACTATAGTACGAACAGAGAGAGAACATTTTTTTTTCATTCAAGATTCAAGTACAAGAGGACACCAAGACACTCAAGACTGGATGTTCGGAATTTCTCCTTTTCTAATAGAATTGTTAACGACTGTAATTCACTACCTGAGGCACTGGTGTCAGCTTCAACCATTGAACATTTTAAGTGAAAATTAGATTGCTACTGGAAAAAAAATATTTATGATCTCCCGCACTGATCCACCCAATCAATGTTGAAAAGTTGAAGATGGAAAAAGTTGGTACTGGCACACAGGGGTAAGCCTTTTAGCCAGTTAACCCGGTATGCAAGTAAGACCGGTGTGAGTTCAATCGAGGTCCACTTTGCACTCTGCACTCAAGTGAACTCACACCGGGGACATCTTCAAACTACAGGCCATACTGAGGACTCTCATGATATTGGGTTTCCAACATCTTAACTACTAGGAGCGCCTAAAAGAGCTTTGTTGGACGCAATTTTGGTCCTTATTCTCTTGGTAGATGTCAGTCAAGTATCGACGTCAGTCGTCTGCTCCCGGGGCGCGCATGCGCAAAGGACCCAATGTCGCATATTGTTTCGGTCACTGTTTCGTGATGCAGAGTTGTCTGGGCACAGCGGAAGCCTACCTTAGCTGCGCTTACAGAGGACGAAATTCTACAAAGTAAGTAAGTAATATGGCCACTTTCTCAGGGTGAATAAAGCACCGGCTTACCTCAACAGACCAGATGAGGATAAGTTTTGGGTTATGGGGTTGAGGGTGGCGAGGGTACATCGCTTCTGCGCATGCGCTGGAACCTTCTGCGCTGCCAGCCGCATGACTCAAACATTGCAGTGACTGCTATAGCCTCACTCTCTCCGTCTGTCTCCCTCACCTCTGTCCCGCTCCGCCCTCCCCTGTCTGTCGGACTGTCCCGCTCTCCCCGCTATCAGGCTGAAACTTGTCGGCCTCCGAGATGCGTAACTATATATATATATATATATATATATATATATATATATATATATATATATATATATATATATATATATATATATATATATTGTTACGGCACACCCCCCTTTTTCACTTCCCTCCAAGGCAGGGTGTCGCAAAACACGTTACCTCTCCTTACCTGAGGAATCGTGTAGCGGGGGTTGGCGGGACGGGAAAAGGGGTTTTAAAATCACACAGACAACAACACTTCTCCTTTCCTTGTATATTTACAAACACTTACGCTTACAGGGTACAGCACAATAGTACAACCTCAGGGCACAGAGTTCCCCACAAGAGGTTCACCCAGAACACACAGCCTCCACAAGTCCACACACAGCAGCCTCCACACAGCCATGCACTCCCTTAGCAAGGGCAGGGCCTAAGGAAGCCAGGGTGCCATGTCTCCGGCCACCCTGTCCACTTCCCTCCAAGGTCCTGCCTCTCACGCGCCCAGGATGCACACAACAGCCTCCACACAGCCAGTCAGCCACTCCCTTAGCGAGGGCAGGGCCTAAGGAAGCCAGGGTGCCATTTCTCCGGCCACCCTGTCCACTTCCCTCCAAGGTCCTGCCTCTCACGCGCCCAGGATGCACACAACAACCTCCACACAGCCGGTCAGCCACTCCCTTAGCGAGGGCAGGGCCTAAGGAAGCCAGGATGCCATTTCTCCGGCCACCCTGTCCACTTCCCTCCAAGGTCCTGCCCTTCACGCGCCCAGGATCGGCCTTGCACCGCTGTGTCCCTCTGTCTGTTGTCTCTCTCACTCCTGGCCTCCTTCTGCCAGCCAACTACATCTCCCCAAACACACCCCACCACGACTGCGTATCGCTGAAAACACAGATACGTAGGTCACCGTATTTTGACACCTGTCAACGCTCACACGGACCCCTACATCCCCAGGGAGGCCTGGATGACCCACCGCTCCCTGCCTCCACACAACTACACTTACAATAACTACACCGCTACAACACTATTTACATGCTAAATGCGTCACCGCAACACTATATATCAAATGAAATAGTGCTTGCACAACTTTATTAATGACAGACTCCTCATTCTATCGCGTTCAGCGAGCGACTGTAGTGATGACCGACCACCAGCAGATCACAGCCGTCCGTCGGCTGTCGATGCTGTGAGACTCAATACTGGAAGAATGTTTGCACTTAGCCACTGGCAGAGCACCCTACGAACCGTAGGCAGGGTTGGGGAAGGCTGTTGAAAGTCAGTGGCCGAGAGAAGTACGTCCTTACTCCACCGTGGTTCTCGTACGACTCGGAGTCGGAGGTCGGAGCGAAACTGTCCATTCACTCTCGTGGTCACTGACAGACTGACACAGTTGCCATATCGTGGACTGAACTGCGCCTATTCCCACGCATTAGGTCAGTATTGCTAAATATTTTTTTTAGTAACATTAAAAAAAAATGATACTCAAGGTGAACAAAAAGGGGAAAATACTTTTTATGATCCCCTTCCCCCAATAAATATATTAATTCATGTAGATTCACTAATATGTAAAATATGATCTTAATTAAAGACAACTCTTTGACTATGCTTAATTTTTTCCATCCTCTTCCTTCTTATATTTTCCTGTACTTGATAATTCCACCACCTAGTTTCCTCGTCTTCCTTTCTCTGTTCAGATGTCACAGTAAGTACCTTCCTAGCTCTCTCTTTCACCACATCGGTAGTCGTTTCCCAGTTGTCCACCACTTTTTCACCACCATCATCTAGCACCTGGTTCACCTTGCATTTCACAGATCTCCCTTCAAATTCTACCCTCTGATTCTTGGTTCAATTTTTCTCTTCTTATTTTTCACCTCTAATTTTTAGTCAATGCTGTCTAACTACGTTCTTCCTTTCACCACCTTACAGGTTACATCTCCTGCATAGGATATAGTCCACCTGTGTGCATCTTTCTCCACTCTGGAAGATTAATAATACAAAAAAATATCTAATTTCTTTATTGTTTCATAAGAAACATTGGAATGTCAAACAACTGCCTCCCAAAAATCTTCAGAAATCTGCCCTTTAACTTGGTATCAATTGCAGTCATATTGAGAGTGATCTTGGTTGTCATAAGCTATAATAAAAAAAAGTTGTCAAAGCCACTTAATAACACTACACTTAAAAGTCATATACTGTTGGGACATCACTGTAAGAAAAATAACTCCTTAATTGTATACAATTTCACAATGCTTTGTGTTGGTACATAAAAATACACTACCACTCAATTATACATTATGCATATAATTTCATATGCATCTTTCATTCACACCACAATTTAATTGTAAAATGATGACTGCTGCTATGTGTGCAAGAGCATATTGTAAAGTATGCATATTACATATGTGAATGGTGTTGGTTGATGGTGTTTCTTAAAAATGCATGTTCAAGCATTTTTGACGGCACTGTAATGAACTATTTATAAAAACTGACATATCTTATATAAAACACAATAGATGGAGAAATTATGCTCTTCATATCAACATCCTCAACAGGTCATTGTATTGAAGTTACAGCAGTGATTTGGCAACTCTTAGTATGTGCACACCAACTGTGATAAAGCTTTCTGCAAGTTATTAATTTACAGTAGAAACCTATCTAACTGAAAAAGACCTCATACAACACAATTTTTGTGACCAGATTTAACATAATAGAATATAGAAAATAGGCAAAAACAGAACATTAAATCACGTGCACATATCTAGGCAGATGGTTCGTCTTTGGCGAGGCTTCTTAATCCGCTCTTCACCTGGCAGCTACTAACCCGATCCACTAGAAACTCCTTTCCTCTTTGCTTACACACTCACACACACTTGATGAAGTGTTATCACTCGATTATCCTTCAGTGGAGGGGTGCGTCTAATGAGACAAAGCTATTATATGTACATACAGTATATGGAAAATCTATATCAATAAAACCCAGTTATCTAATTTTTTTTACTTATCCGAAGAAGGCTTGCCCCCTGCCATTCAATTAAATGGAATTCTACTGTACATGATAAACAGGTATATCAGAAATAACCTAAAAACTTTTAAAGTGGAAGAAATGGGAAAATAAAAAAGGCATAGCAGTGTCAGCACAACTAGTAACAATAGACAACAAGAAGTCTTAACCTATTATTGTCTGTAATGCCATTCAAAATTGAAAAAATTGAAAAATAAACATCATAGAAATTTACATGTATATATAGTGCATATAGTAGCAGCATAACTGAATGCTTCCTGTAGCAAACCCTCAAAAGTAACAATATTTCACTATGATAGGCAGAGAAAATTGCTTGTGTAAAAGTGGAAAATCTGCCCTTGGTCTGGAGTATGTAAAATTCTAATGTTTGCAATTATTCACATTTTGCAGTCCTAAATCCAAACAAAATCATGAACTCAGACAATGTGGTAAACATGCTGTCAGTAATAAAATCTGTAACTGCATAGTTTGAATGCAGTATTTTCTACTTTTAGAATATTGCGGCGAGTATAAAATATACAATACATATCTTTTCATTTTGGTCATCACGTGATTAAAAATCTCTACAAAAGTATGTAGTTACTTTTAGAATTAGTACAATTAAAGGCAATAGAGTGGGGAAGTATGGAGTGCTTCAAATGCTTTTCTGGCTTAACTAATTATACCTGAGGCAGTAAATTTGCATTTTATTTACTACAACATTTGCTGGTCTCTGAAGCACTCACTTCAGGCAGCAAAGCAGAGTGTGTGTGTATGTGGGGATTGTGGTGTAAAATATAGTGCTATTACAAGTTTTAAAATTCATGCATATACATAATATAGTGTACAGGGTACACACATGTATTTAACTCATTGTAAAGCTTTACTATTAATTTATGAATTATATTCATATATTTGTCTGACTGGAAAACTGCTATGAATGATAACACTAACTGACTAAAATGTAAAGTATGACATTGATTAAAAAAATCATGTTTCTAGAAAATGTACTGTAGTAAAATTATAAAATAATTTCACCGTAGGGTCTACAAAGAAAACTAAGATTAGCAATCAATGTACATTTTGAAATTAAGTATAATCTCTTGGAAAGTGTAAGAATTGATTTATGGATATTAAGTTATTCACTCAATCTCCTACAACTGACTCCTACAACTGACTTTTTTTGGTTCATTTTCCCATTTTTTCACTGCTTACATTTCACAAGTTCCCTCTCTTGAGTGGTGTACCTTCTAATACCACATCTGGACACACACACACACACACACACACACACACACACACACACACACACACACACACACACACACACACAAGCACATATGCATGCATGCACTAGCGCACCACACCCACACACACAAATGAGACTGACTAGGAAATTCACTTTTGTTCAAGTCAACAGAAAGGGAAAAGTGTAACATGGCTTATTGGTAGGAATGATGAGACAAAAATAAAAACAATTTCAATTAAAGATACGTAACTGTAACATTGTGCTCACAATATATTCATAGTTTGTGTGTAGTTCAACTCACAAAAAACATATATGCATTTTATATTTCATCTTATTATCTTACTTCAGTATGTTGCTTGTATTTAAAGGTTTGAGCACACATGTGGGGTGCTGTGACATAAAACATTCAACAACCTATTAGATGAAGCAAATACAGTTTACATTATACTAACACCGTAGCAATATTTTAAGTACAAAAGTGACATGGCTATACACAGTTAAAGTTTACCTTTGGTAAACTCTGCCATTTTCTAATAATAACCTTGAATAAAATTATTTCTAAGATTTGTGTGTATAATCTTCTACCATGTGTCAGACTTTCTGGAGACTTTAACAAGACAGATATATATAGCTGGTGTAGCATACTGAAAGACCCTGACACTGGTGCTGATCCCAGGTGTGTGTCTTCCTTTCAGATACCTGTAATTACTATCATCTGGTCCCATGCCTCATCATATTACTATCCTCATCCTTATCATGCTATACAGTTGTTGTTTTTCATAGATATATATAAAATAACATTTGAGCTATGTGCCAAGTTTTTTGCCTTTCAACATCTAATGTAAAGGTACACAGTATGCTAAGTCATAGTTGCAATCAGTCAAAAAGATAATAAGACTGAATCCTGAATTAAAATGTAGCTTACACAAAACTACCAGCCTGAGACTACACACAGGGGAAGGCATTCTGCTTGTGGTCCCTGTGGCTGCTTTCTGTCTTGTACTCGACTAGTATTAAGGTAATGAAACATTTTGATATGAATCTGTGTTTCAGATAAGGTATGAAAATATTTAGATTGGCAGTATAATCAGTGAAGAGAAGTTGGTTGGCAGTTGTTAAGGAGGCGAGGGGTGCTTGAAGGCTGGAAGAGTCTCCACCATCTCTGGAGACAATTCAACCATACTTTTTCACACTTTTCACAATAAAATATTAAAATATTAATGTTTCTGTGATTTCTGTAATGGGTGGCTGAGTATATTTCCACACAAATCTAATGCATCTAGGATAAGCCACCATACTGATTCACATATACAGTTAAACAAAAGTTTGGAGATAAGTAAACACAACACCACTCTACATTTGCTAAACTGGTGTCACAGTAATAGTCTCAATGTCTCCAATACTCTTCACACGGCGGTGAGTTTCATGGTGGAAGTATGCTTGAGAAGGCATGAAGGAGGAGCGCGGCCGGGCATGGTGGCCATGGCGAGGATGGGCCCGGGTGGTGACTGCAGGGGACTGTCCGCCTGAGGAAGAGGACTCTCCCCCACCATTGGTGCTACCCCCTGATGTAGCCTCTTCTCTCAGCCGCAATCCAAGAGCTCGACTAAGTGACCCCTTTATGGTAAGGAAGAATAAGTAAGTAACAACATTTATAAGATGTTCACATGACTTCTCAATAATCCAAAAAGCCTTATTCATACAGAAGTATAAATTGAGATTTATTCTAAGTTTTGGGAACTAAGATTCTTTAATGAAAAAATATGTACTTTAGTCAGTAAAGGGATCCTTGCAATCCATTATGCAAATGATCAAGCAAATACCTACAAATTTATAAAAGAGCTCAACAACATTTTCTTTTTAATAGATGTGAGATTCTTTAATAGCATGTCTAAATTCTTATTTATCTCTATCTATTATCATGTCTTCAAATAATTGTTTTGCTACAGCAAAATGAAAACATAAGTTAGTAAAACTAACAATCTAATTATTACTTCCTTCGTGAATTACTATAATAAACATCAATTTCTTAATATATCTTTCTTGAATTTGCCTTTCACTTTTATATCACACGGTGTTGCTGATCCATAAGTGCAGTATATAATAACATCAAAGACCACATTATATCAGTACTCTAAACAAAAATAATAATCAGGAAAAAAGCTAATTGTAAAAGTTCTACATATAAAATCATGACAAATACAGGTGGCTTGAAACTATCGAGCATGGTGTTATTAATTTTAATATAAAATTATGTAATTTCAGTTTCTAAGAATATATATATATATATATATATATATATATATATATATATATATATATATATATATATATATATATTCATCACAACTAAGCTAAAAATCTATTTCATGATGCAATGTTAGGCAAGGCCATGCTTGTGATTCATGTGCTGATATTTATACAAAACTTTATCATTTCTGCTCTTGATGCACAACTCAAATGTAAGTGTACAGTTTTTTGGCCCTTAGTACATGCTTAATACAGCATGATATGCAATTGTATCCCACCCTACCTAACACACACACACACACACACAAAATTCTTATAATCATACAAATTATACTACTATTCTTATAATTATCAATAGGTTGTATGTTTCTCCAGTGTGTGTGTGTGTGTGTGTGTGTGTATTTACAACTAGGTAAACACACACACACACACACACACACACACACACACACACACACACACACACACACACACATACAAATAGAAAAAACCTAATATTGAGAAGAAAAGGAGAGGCTAGAAATTTGAGGGGACACTAGAAAAAATTGCAAAAAGGAATTTGCTTGAAGGATACAAAAAAGTACAGTTTTCCCCAAAGAAGTATAGATACTTGGAATGGACTGAAGGAAGAAGTGATAATGGCAAAGAATGTACATCAACTGAAGGAAAAACTTGACAAATATAGATACGGAGACAGAACCACACGAGTGTAGCTCAGGCCCTGTATACTACTAGGTAAACACACACACACACACACACACACACACACACACACACACACACACACACACACACACACACACACACACTGAAGAAACATACAACTTATTGATAATTATAAGAATAGTATTTCACTATCTAAACGAGATAATAAAGAAATTGATTTTATCAATTATTTGTGCAAGGTTGCAATATGGACCAAGAAGGATATAAGGAAGATTGAAAGAATACAAAAAGTAGCAACAAAGATGGCCCCATATGAGGAAAGAACATCAAGACTAAATCTTCTAACTTAAAAAGGAAATAAGAGAAAGGCAAGATATAATTGCAGTGTAGGTAAGATATACTTGCACTGTATAGAGTTTTGAATGAAATGGAAAAGAGTAGACAGAGAAGATCTGTGTGTATGGAATTCAAGTGATACAAGAAGTCAAGGAAAAGAGTGTTTAAAAAAATGCTTGTAAGAATGATACCAATATATATAGCTTCCCATACAGAACCATATATATCTGGAACAACTTAGACGTAGAAGTAGTCCACGCTACGAATGTTCAAGAATTTAAGGCCAGGCTGGATAACAATACATATGGAGATGAGACAGTATAAACATAGCTCTTTTCCTATATGATATCAAATTGGTAAATACAGCTAGGTGACACACAAAAAAAATAAATAAATAAATAAAATAGATAAATAAGCAAATAAATAAATAGATAAATAAATCAAATCATTATTAAACAAAATAAATGATGATAACAATATTGATGATAATAATAATAATAATAATAATAATAATAATAATAATAATAATAATAATAATAATAATAATCTATCTATCTATATACCAGGCTGTTATCCCCCTAAAGGGAGGTAGCCAATTCAAGGCACACCAGGGTTCTTGGAGACATTACTCTCCCTTCACCCGCTGCATCTTGTCTTTTCATAGGAGAGTATACAGAGGATGGGCTTCCCAGACTCCTCGCTCTGTCCCTTTTGTCACCTTTTATAAATTGCATGGATTACGGTAGTATAATTCTTGTGGCCTTCACCATAGGACTATAATAATAATAATGTAATAGATTTACTTTAATTAAATTCAACTAGCAAACTGAACCTGATAACCTCACACATACACTGACTGATGAGGTCGTTTATTTACCTATGACCTTTAAGTATACATTGGCTTCCTAGTGATGTGATAGCAGCCACTTAGCCTATTACATATCCTGCATGGAATGTAGAGAATAAATGTCTACAGGAGAATTTAGGGTCATTTGTTTATAACAATTGCTTGAAAACTACAAGGAAGACAAAAGTAAATAGTATGATCGACAACTAGTCATCATTACTATTTTAAACTTTACCATCCTAATTTTATGCAGAAAAGCTAAAGGATCAATACCTTCCTTTATACACCATTTATGGTCACATATTCACAACTCCATAAAATAGTACAACTCTCAGAACACTTAATAAAATTATATGTTGTGATACTGCATAAGTAAATAAAGTTGCTATAATTATAACTAGGATCATTATTGGTCATATATATATATATATATATATATATATATATATATATATATATATATATATATATATATATATATAATATACATATATATATATATATATATATATATATATATATATATATATATATATATATATATATATATATATATATATACTGTATATATGAAGACGGTTTGCTATCACTAAAACTATCCTAAGTATCCTCTAAACAACTAATTCATGCTAATACTATAATGTTAGTCAATCGTGGTGGTTATACTTTCAACCCTCTGATGTTATGGCACATTCCATTATAACATTTATTGCCAAAATCAAGTAAATAAGGGTTTTGGAGATCGTTTTTCAACAACTGTTTTTGAAGAGTTTTTAAAGTTTTAGTTACAAAATCTTGCATTAACTACAAATATAACGAAACAATCAAATGTTAGTCTGCACAGTAAAGAGAGCCTTCATAATCCAAAATACTTTTGCCCATATAATGTGTATACTGATATTTCCAATTACACGATTTAAGCAAGTAAAAGTGCAATTTGCAAATTTTGCTTTCAGAAATCACAAATTTTAAATGATGAATTGTACCATTTTACTATATTTGTGATGTCCTTTGCAACAGTTACTAACTTGAAGTATATTACTATAAGTGCACTGGTGTACCGGCCTTAGCATGTGGTAGCTCTGTAACCACATTTTGTAACCAAACGAACTTTTATGACATGCAAAATTCTGCAAAACCAGGATTGTGCAGACTTCGTTTTTAGGGGGAAGCACAAAGATAATGAAGATAATGATCCAAAAGGACCAGTTATACAAATATACTACCTAGGATGACAACAACTAGTCATATCTAACTGTTCAGTGACTATCTACAGGGTAGATATTGACTACTAGGGTTATCAGCAGTGTTCAGATGTGATAGCAGAACCTTGCGCTACTTTGTATAGCAATAGTGGAATTATGCAAGATGTGAAAAATTATTATCTGAGGGGTCAGGGGATTACAGGAAATTTATGAGATCCATTATCAACTATCTCCCTAACATGCCAACAATCTATATCAGCTTTGCTTTTGTGATATTTGTTGGTGGCTTCTGTTATTCCAATAATTAGGTTACAAAATGGAGTGTGTTTTATATTATGGGCTATGTCTTAATTTGTGGAACTGTTCTATGAATAATCCATTGGTGTACCAAACACTGATTATTTCAGCAAAATGAGAACTCAACACTTTCTGAAATGCTAAGGATCTGATATGATCTACATTACTTCATGACCTCTTTACCATCTCAAACGAACTTCATCTCTTGAATATAAACTTTTCCTCTTTAATTGTTTACATCTTTTTATATTCCTAATTTCAAAAATCTAAAAACAGTATTGCCTTCACAAAATTAAGAGCATAATCAAATACTGAACATACCTTGTGCAGAATTTACATAAAATAATATAAAAACAATGATTTCTGGAAAATTGTCAGTTATTTATAATTCAGAGGGTTGCAAGCAATGAAAAACCAACCACAGCAGAAGCATAGGATAATACATACATGCAGGCGGGGAAGGGTACGTGTCTTCTAGGATAGTACCTGAGAGGTCCGCCAAGTGCCAAACTTTAGGAAACAAGGCAAGACAAAACTTTGGTCAGTGGACGTCATTCAATTAAAACCCTTAAGTTTCCCAAGCCAAGTCTTACGTCACATTGTATAATTCTGGCTTTAAGAAACTTAAAATCTAAGAATGCAATTAGCAATGACATTTTGCTGAAGGAAAGGTGTGACAGCAGTAGAAGACATGATTAATATTGTTTAGACTCAAAACCATTACCCTGACACAAGATACCAACTTACAACACACTGGCTTATAATCACTTGATAGGGGTAGATAGGCACATTACAAAAATTCCTGCAAAATTCTCTACGGCCCTTTTTCCTTCACCACATTGGCATATCTGCATTTTTTAATCAAAACAACATTCTTATTTTCAAAGTATTATTATCCATGTTTACATGTCTGAATCAAAATGCCAATATTATTTTCTAAATATTATCATCTGTTTCATTATTATTACAGTGAATTAAAACATAAAAGGTCATTAAATTTATACGGTAGAATTTCAGCAAGCAAAAAAAAATTGCAGAATGAATATTGTTGCCTTAAATAACGGATGCCTTATCTATCAGTACTGATGTTATATTACTTATATTTCTGGGATTTTATATGCAAACTTGAAAAAATGTGTAGCTAACTGCAATAAATAATTTGTGTATTTATACAGTATATGCAACATTATTCTTTAAGATCAGAATCAGCATGAGCCTATTAGTGACATAAGCTGTCACTTGAGAGAATCCACTTTGACTTTTCCTACAGCTATAAAATGACTTGGATACTCTACACAGTAGCATTTCCACTATTTCTCTTCTATTTCCTTTTTGAATATCTATCTATCTATACATCAGGCTGTTATCCCCCTAAAGGAGGGTAGCCAAGACAAGGCACGCATACACACACCCATATACATATACACTCCTCTCACAGTCACAACAGATGTGCGGGAACCTCCTCCAAGGGTCATCAAAACCACGTCCTTTCTCATGTATTCACCACTGCTCTCCATTCACTTCTATCACACACAATCATCCTTCCTTGCTCCACAGATTCAATGCTCTTTTCTCACCATTCATTCATTCCATTCGTGGCTTTCCTCTCAACCTCACACCTCTCACATCAGATCTTACTACTTACTCTCTTCAAGAGCCGTTACTCTTCCATTCTCTCCATGTGTCCAAACCACCTCAACACACCCTGCTCTGCTCGACCAGCCAACTCCAACATAACACCAGTTCTCTTTCACACCTCATTTCTCACTCGGTCCATACACATTACTCCACAAATACTCCTAAAACACCACATCTCCATTACATTTAATCTTTTTTTATATGCTAATGCCATACTCTGGTATACTTTTCCAATATAACATAAAAATATATGTATCTATGTCATGAGTAGCATGTTTATCAACCTGAATGTATTTCACATAAAACTAAAAATCTAGTGTGGCAACCCAAAATTTACTGTCTCTTCGAAGGGCATCTTCAATTTTTCACTTTGAAAATTTCATGTTGATATAGGGCTACAAGAATAAAGCTGACATAGAGGAAAGTCCATTCATCTGATTCCCACACATCATGAGTAATTCTCCATTATATAAGACTTCTTCACCTTACAGGTCTCAAGAGATGGTTTGTAACAATAATTACTGTCAAATTATTTATAATCTAATTCCATTTAATTAAAATCAATTGAACATTAATCACAATATCAACTGATAGAGAGGGTTCTCTGAATGAATGAGGCATCAGAGATGTAAATAAATACACTTCTATGTTTGAATGTATAAATCAACACCATCAATCATTCCACTTTCTGTACTACATTAACATTATGTGATCAGGGATTTTTTTTTTGTAAATGTTCTATGAAATAATTTTGTGTGAAGAGCTGCGAGGTAAAAGTCTTCACATGTAGTGTGTTGCATTACTCTAAACATCAAACTTACAAAACATCTGGTCTCATCATGATGCCATGGTAGTTCAATAAATGGACACTAAATTATGGCACATATAGAAGCTTATTAGAGCCCAAACCCTTCAGTGTTGTCTGTACCTTAGATGGTAGTGTAGGAAATGCAAAACCCTGTTTTTGCAAGGGCTGTATGAGCAGTCACCGGAGATGGTTATTGTGAGGTGCAGCACAAAACAGCAGAAGCAGTACAGGAAGGAACACAAGGATGGTGTGGTTAGTACAGAAAATGAAAATAAATCTGCCTAACTTCCAGTGTTATATGAGAAGTGTTCTTACAAGTGCCATCGCTCTCTCTGAACCTGGGAGAGGCTTGGTGAACCTGGACAAGACTTAAAAGATATTGCAACAAAATGGGATTGTCTTCAGCTTGGCTGGAATACACTCCACACAATAAATAAAAAAACAATAATAAATAGATAAATAAATAAATAGAAAAAAATCATGAATACCGAGTAAGCAAAGTTGTAACTCATGAATCAGCTTCTGAATGGCATAATGACATGCCAAAATTACCACAATCTGATGCATGTCTTGCTGTTTTTAGTGATTTGTGTTGTGACATTGCTCATTAACTACATATCATAATTGCAGTTTACTTCAGTAAAAATGTGTGTGTGTGTGTGTGTGTGTGTGTGTGTGTGTGTGTGTGTGTGTGTGTGTGTGTGTGTGTGTGTGTGTGTGTGTGTGTGTGTGTGTATTTACCTAGTTGTTGTATACAGGGCCTGAGCTACACTCGTGTGGTCCTGTCTCTGTATCTATAGTTGTCCAGTTTTTCCTTCAGTTGATATACATTCTTTGCCATTATCTCCTCTTCCTTCAGTCCATTCCAAGTATCTATACATTTTTAGGGAAAACTACTTTTTTGTATCGTTCAAGCAAATTTCTTTTTGCAATTTTTTCTTGTGTCCCCTCAAATTTCTAGCTTCTCTTTTTCTTCTCAATATTAGATCTTTTCTATCTGTTTCCTCCAGGTTGTTCATCAATTTATATATTGTGATTAAGTCACCTCTTTCTCTTCTTTCTTTCAGTGTTGTTAGATACATTTCTTTTAATCTTTCCTCAAGTTAGGTCTTCCAATTCTGGCACCATCTTAGTTGCAATTCTCTATATTCTTTCTAATTTCAACACATGCTTTTTCTTGTGCGTGGACCATATTACTTTTGCATATTCCAGTTTTGGTTTGATAATTGTAGTTATAATTTTTCTCATCATATCTTTATCTAGGAAATGAAAAGCCATCCGTATATTCTTTAGTATCCTGAAAGAGTGTGTGTGTGTGTGTGTGTGTGTGTGTGTGTGTGTGTGTGTGTGTGTGTGTGTGTGTGTGTGTGTGTGTGTGTGTGTGTGTGTGTGTTTGTGTGTTTGTGTGATATGTATATAATTTTTATCCAACAACCCAATATTACTAGAAAGTTGGGCCATGAGTCACAACACTTGCAATACTAGTATGGTGTTCTAGACAAGAGGGAAAACCCAAGATAGTAAATCTGAGCTCAGCTGCGGACTCTCAGGTGACACACTGCACACAACAACCACCATGAAGCTCTAGTGCAAAGCTATTAAAGCATACTGATGCAACATACTCTCAGCCAAACAGTTTTATTTACTAACTTCTGCTATCCACTCCTGAATGATGCAAAAATGAATAGAAGTTGTGAAATGATTCACTGTAGAGGTAGTAAAAGTATTCCTCTTGCATTAGATTAATATAATAAGCTAAACAAAATCTAGACTGTATGGGTTCTGGAGGAAAGCTAGGAATGGGTTAATAATTCATAACAAGATTACTCCCTCCTCGAAAACCTGAGTTGTCAATAATCTCGTAATAATGAGTCCTTTGTTAATGTTTACTAGATATATTTTAAGAGTTTATGTAGTGTGCTCATAGGAAAACAAAGTACACTGAATATTCTGCTTGCAGTCTAGTATCATTTGGCATAGATTTCCAAGGATGGAGCGAATCCTACTGCATTCTAATGAAGGGTTATATTTCTTCCAAGAGACTGGGATAAAATATTACATTGTGAGTTTGGCAAAAACGGGGTTATTGTAGTGCCTACAAAACTTTTATGTATTTAAAACTGAAGAAAATAAGAAAATACAAAAAATTTTAAGTTAGTATAACCATATTTAGAAGAAAAAAGAAGCTATTCTACAGGCCTTTATTGCATAGACAAAGTATTCAACACATGAGTAACCTTATTTTTCTCCCAATTAGATGGCAAACCTGAACTTAGACAATCAAGTCTGATCACTTGCTCAAAGTTACTGATATTTTTTGTGATATATATGCACTAAAAAGCCTGCAGAGGTTAGTAATTTCTTGCACTATTACTATCAACTAGCATTATCAAATCAAAAGCGTTTGATAAATAACTTCTAAATCACATAGGGTTAAATGCTAGATCTATTAATTCAGTTCCTGAACTGTAACTAAGTATATGTAAAACCTCAACAGCTTCATCAGTTTTACTACAATATTCAACCTTACCCTTAACGAGGCCCTTCGCTTGTCTTTGTCACCCTTCTCCAGGCCAGTACCGTAGCTACGAGAGAATGACCTCCCAAGGCTACCTCCAGAAGCCAGTTTCTCCTGTCTCCGTCGCTCCATCTTAGCATACCGGGCCTGTTCATCCAGCTGCTGCCTGCAAGGTGGAGAAGACCAATAACTAATATTATCTATTTGTCATGGAGGATTGATCCTTGTTGAAAGAAGTTCAAAGTTCTTTGTTTCTCAGAGACACTTCAATCTTTATGTTACCATTATCTGAATATAAAATCATTCTCAATTTTATCTGCCTTCTTTTAACACTAGCATAATGAATAATGAAAAAATGGGTTTTGATTTGGATCTTAAGGGTTCTTTGGGCTCTGATGATTTTTCACACCATTCAAAGATGTTAATAAGTTGAGTGGCTATCAGATAGCTTGAATGTGGGTTTCATGGACATAATAAATGCATATTGTAATCACTCATCTCAGTAAGACAAGATACTGTAACATGTACGATAGTTCTAATCCTGCACTGCACATTGAAATCCTTCATAGACTGTTCAAAAGACGGTGTGTATTTGCAATACTCTTCTTTCTTTGGATATGTATCTTGAGCATCACCATCATCATCATTCTTTTGGTAAATACCTTATTTCCCGCCTTATAAGACGCACTTTTTTCCCCCAAAAAACTCCTCCATAAATCACCCAGCATCTTATATCCCAATGGTTAGGTTTATGTAGGCCTTTGGGTAGAGATTACTGGTACTGTGCTAGCACCTAAACACCCATGTTTGAAACACAAGTTCCCTGATGACCCCAGAATGAAATTTGTATGAGTTTATATGTATTTATTTGATTTGAGGAGAGGGGTATGAAGCTCAGTGAAAATGTGAAGATTTAAATTAATATTTTAGATATTTACTTACCTTGCAGGGTTAACCAGACTTTCAAGCTCTGTTGCAAGATGCCTTCTGATTATATTTTTAGATTGGGGAATGCCAAGTGCTGTAGACATGGTGTCTGCAGTGAATGAGGGCTCCAGTACCACCAGTGCACCATGAACACCACTATCTATGGAAGGAAATAATATTTACAGAAGTTATAAAAACATAGTCATGTATCTCCAATACAAACTTTATAATCATATGAAAGACAAGTATATGACTGCTTTAATGGAAAAAACAATTGGATAAAATATTACAAACAATACAATAAGTTAAAGTTATTCCTGGGAACTCCTGCCATCAGGTACTCAAGACTCGACACTCACCTTTGAGGTTGTCTGCATACTCTGCGAGATCTATGGAACGTGCCCATCGTACCCACCGTATGTTTGTCCACACCACAGGATCTGTATCTACCAGCTCAGACTGCCTCCGCCTTTCAGCCAGAATCTGTAAACACAGCATAAAAACTTTGTATTGATCTATAATAATGAAATAACTAAAATGTACAAGGACAAAAGATAAAACTGCAATCCAGTAGCAAGTGAAGATTTTCTGTTATAACCATCCACTTGAGAGGAAATTCCAAAGAATAGGCATGTGAATAGATTAGATGAAGTAACATATAAAACTGCACATGGATACAGAATTTTGTGGTAATACAAGCAGAATAAAGATGTAAATGTTAGTGTGTATTTGTTTTACTTCTAGAGATGTCTTTAACAAGAACATGAACGTAAAGTATGATTCACTTGCTTAAGAATATCTATGGTTCAGTATAGTTCTCTGTAAAGTTGTTCTCAGTGTGTGTAAGGTGTAGCAATGTTAAAAATACATATGTAGTAAAGTTATATATAATTACTAACTAGCTGGTGTGCCTAATAGTTAAGCCTGGTGCAGTGGTTGTTGGGAGTATTTGTGAGAGGATCGAATACTCGCTCTACCCGTCTCCACCGGTTAAGGTTGCTGGCTTTCCCTCTCTAAGTAACCAGTGTTTTGTGGGTTGGATTTGCTTATGTACTATTGTACATATGTTGTACACAGTTCCCACTGGATTATGGTTGCTATGTTTGCTTGGTTAAGGATATTTGGGTACTTCTAAGGTTAAGAGGTTTTATGGTTTGTAATGGTTCATCAGCTGTGCTACTATAGTTACTGCCAACTGTTGAACACCTATCTATGACGTTCCCAAAATGTCAAATAAGTGTAAAGTGGTTACTAACTATTTTGTGAGTATCTGTGCAGCGCTAATGAAATGACTTCATACACTGGATGTTGATGGCCTAAAGCAGTGTTTCTTGACCTTTTGTAACCTCAGCATCCCTGTACCTAGATACAGGCAGAGCAGTAATCCTCTAAGGCATGCTATGGTACCTCAATATCCTCTATAATTTTATTACAAATAGAACATTTGTTTTATCACTATGAAGTACAAGTAAATATAAAATTACATTTGACAATTTATAATGTTAATTCTCTAAAAAATAATTATGCAAAGCCATTAAAAAAATGGTAATACAATGGCTAAGTGCTACGGAAAGTCACTCTTCTTGAAGTAATGCCTAGTGTGGAGGCTAGTAATAATAATAATGATGAACATACCAAAGAACAGATACAAAAACAAAATTGCATTTAAGTTAACGATGGCACTGTCTATAACAAGACAATTTTTTTTTTACTTCTTTTATAATCTACTATTGCTAGTTTCATGATTATAATGTCTGAACTCTCATTATGCAGTGACTTATTCTTGTTCTTGTTCTTCTGCATGATTGACATCTTCATCTCCCTTGTCTTACTGCTGCTACTACTACTACTACTACTACTACTACTACTACTACTACTTCTACTTCTACTACTACTACTACTACTACTACTACTACTACTACTACTACAACACTACTA
>JAPQNM010000003.1:22951089-22983589 GCA_029783475.1 Metacarcinus magister | reverse complement strand
ATCTGTATTATGGTTATCATTTCTCGCATCTAACTCCCTTAGTTTGGAGACATACTTAACTTTAAAGATAAATCATAATAATTGAAGTTGTTTAGTATGTACAATCAATCCAAGTTAGTGATACAGCTGTTTTCTGCAAAATGTTATTTACAAAATATTAGGTACCAATATATATTTCATACTGGTGAAAATAGCACATTATTGATAGCTTGGTTCCAGCTCCAAAATAAATGACTATCAATACAACTTTAAAAGTTGCTAGTACCTGTATTAGATAGTAGTCGCTACTATGCTCTTTGTTCAATGGTTGTCAGGAGTAGACATATGCATTTACTGAAGTGTTTGCAGCTAATCAAGTGTAACTCACCAAAATTGTCACAATGTTCAAACAAATGTGATTTAAATGAGAAACCTAGGATAAACTTAGCTCATATATACATAATTGTAATATTGAGACGATAGTATTTGAAGGAAAGTAAAGGTGTGCTTGGATGGCAAGACAAGGCATTTTGGGTTCAGGGAGACTTAACTCTCCCCTCCCTTTTGAGCCTTGTATTTTTATGAGAATACAGAGGAGGGATTTCCCAGATCCCTCGCTCCACCCCTTTTACGATCAGGTAAGAATACGGTGGTAGTATTCTTGCTGCCCTAACCACAGGGCTATAAAAATAATGAGAATAATATATGATAATAATAATAATAATAAAAGTAATAATAATAATAATAATAATAATAATAATAATAATAATAATAATAATAATAATAAAACAAAGATAATAATAGCAATAATAATAATAATAATAATAATAATAATAATAACAATAATAATAATAAAATAATAATAATAATAATAACAATAATAATCGATCTATCTCTATCCTTGGCAAATATCCCCTTTAAGGGAGGGTAGCCAAATAAGGCATTTAGGGTTCAGGGAGACTTTACTCTTCCTTCCCCTTCTGCACCCTATCTTTTAATAGGAGATAATACAGAGAAGGGGTTTCCCAGACCCCTCGCTCCATCCCTTTTGGTTGACTTTAACAAGCCACAGAGAATATGTTGGTAGTATTCTTGCAACCCCCACTACAGAGCAAATAATAATAATAATAATAATAATAATAATAATAATAAAATAATTAGGTAGGTGTCAAAATGCTCTAAAATAGTACTGAACTGAAATCCATATACAGTATAATGAAACAAAATAGTGTTTTGAAAAATAGAACCATTAAATATATGTAAGAAGATTCCTACATGCTGTTGTTTTCCTCTGCTAGAAACCAAAATGCCACACATGCGCTCAATTTCAAATTCTTAATGCTTCGAGGCAGCTATACCAACAGCATTATTCATGCTCTTAACATGATAAATACATTATTTTCATACTATATACGTAGTTCCATATTGTTTCCTCCTTTCATCAAACTTTTACTTTAATATTCTTGTCCAAGGTACCATTACTTATAAAGAACCCAAAATAAACGAAGGATAAATATTAGGAAAATGCACAACCATCCCCAGGATTCCCAAATAATTAGCACACCAACCATAAGACCTTTACCAAACTACAATTGATTTTACCTACAAAAGAACTGTCTTTTGTCAGATTAAAAAAATCTAATAAATTACAAGCTTTCTCCTTAGAAAATCAGCACCACATTCAAGAATTTTCAAGCAGGAGAATGGCAAAGGTGATAAGTGTTACAGTACCATTTTTCCATCCTTAAAATTAACTTGAAAAGTAATACTAAGAGAAAAAGTGGAGGATGCCAATTCTTGCTGATAGGAACATAACTACTTACTGCATTCAGTATCTAGTATCTATCAAAAACATGAAAATAACTTAATACAATCAGCTATTCATATATATGTATACATAATGTCAACAAAGCTTATCAAGACCTTCATAATGATATTCACACAAGCAAATAAAAAGTGGCAAAAGAAATATTCAAGTCTGCTGACAAAACAACACTGAGCAATGCAACAAGAGTAAGTCCTTGACCAAACAACATACAGACATAATAGAGGTACTGGGGCACAGCAGCACATCGATACGTATCACAATCCACAGACCCTCGCTCCAGGGGAAAGAAAGGGGTGCCTAGAATTCAAGGTCACATATAATGATCACCATGAAGTACAAAAAAATTAAACCTTTAAGTTGTTGCAGCTTATGCTACAAAAAATCAGTGGTTAAGGTAGATGGATTTGTACTGCACAACAAGTGCAGTGCTATTTTGGGTACATACGTTCAAAGGTAGACAATTAAAGCAGTCTTTTAAGAAAAATGTCACTACATTACAGACAGTAATTGTTGTCTTCTTTTAGCAAACAAAGCATCCAAAGTTGAAAATTTCAGTATAAAAAATAGAAAACATTTTTAACATTAACAATTTTTTAAGGGTAAACATTTAGTATGACTTGTACCATGTTACACTCTACCCTCACTGGCCCAAAAATACCTACTTTCAGAAGATATAGAAAATGGATGATTTGAAAAAAAATTGTTCCAACAGCAAAGCATGAAGGATAGCATGAAATTTTGAAAAGAAAAGTTCTTGCCACAATCAATTTGAGCACTTTGAGAGCACTAACTATTTCATCCCGTCTATCACCAGACACATGTATTCACTGGGTGGAGGATGGATTATGAAAATAGCATAATTGTCATCATCATTATCATTATCAATCATTAATACTATATTCTATATTCAGATTTTTTTCTGCTGTTAGCCTATTCCATGTTCTCTAAACATGTTATTGCATCGCTCTCCATCTTAAATCTTTGTAATTTATGGGTTTGGCATATGCAACTTATCTGACTCAATACTATGTTATGGTACACAATATTGCCCGAGTGAAGAAAACACTATTGACCCCAAAAGATGAATTTTGAATTGTTGAATAGATTATCTTAGCAATGGGACCATTACCTAGCTTGATGCCAAATATCAATCCTATTGCTATTACACAATAGATAGAGTCTTCTCCCTTTAACTTTGTTTTTCTCCATATAACTTTCTCTCTCTCTCTCTCTCTCTCTCTCTCTCTCTCTCTCTCACACACACACACACACACACACACACACACATACACACACACACACACACACACACACACACACACACACACACACACACACACACACACACACACACACACACATACACACACACACACACAAAGTAAAATATAAGTTTGCAAGGTAGGCAACCTTACTGTATTAGCGTTAGAGACATTAACATTTTTTAAGCTATATTTCCGGCAAAAAGCTTCTTTATAAACTGAAAGTACTGAATGACTCTCCAGAAGAATATGAATGACAAAAAATCATTACTTCTCCCTTGATATTATAATATGATAATCTAAATTATGATAGATGAATATCAATGAAATGAGGAACTTGTACATAAAAGTATATAAAAAATGTAGCTGCATGCTGTATGAGGGATTGCAGAACAACAAACATTTACCCTCTCAAAGGTTCCACTAATTCAAATTTGCATATATGCTAACATCGGTGTTGTATAGCTATATTACAACATCTTTGAATGTAAGACTTACTTATGATAAACATATTTTAAATGTTGATAAGCATGAAAAAAATGTTTAACCATACTGATACCCATGAATATGTTTTCCACCAAAATATAATCATAAATACATTTCACTTTTGCCTTTATACATCATTCTCTCCTCAATTCGTCTTTTAGAATGAGGTGATTTAAAGAACCACTGAGAATATTTATATATAAAGAGAGATAAGGAGATAAATGTGAATGAACCGTACTTACGCACAATGCCAATCACATAATAACCTTGAATGTTTAGATAAATTTACAGCAGAATTACATTGAATACATTATCTCACAGAAGAATTATTAACAAAGCCTGAGATATACTAATATGGTTGACAAACATATTTTGTCCAATATTTCAGTATCATATGTCTGGCTATCATGGCAGTGGAATATGAACCCTAGCCCAGCCTCAGTGCACCCCAGACAACAAGGATGGGATATTCTAGAGGTTTTTTGACAAATAAAACATTCCTCTTTCATTCAATGCTCTTTTTACACTGTCCATCCATCCCGTTCATGGCCTTCCTCTCAACCTCACACCTCTCAAATTGGGTCCTACTATTCTCTTCAACCGGTCCTCCTCCATTCTCTCCAATCCACATCAACACACTGCTCTGCTCGACCAGCCAACTCTCTCACAACATCAGTTCCCCTACGCACTTCTCAATGTCTCACTCAGTCCATACGTGTTACCCCTCAGACACAACATTTTTTTTTTTTCTCTGCTACTGCCATACTCCATGTTTCAACCCCATATAGTGTAGTGGGCACAGCTACTCCTTCATACAACCTTCTCTTTATATTCATTCCCATCGCTCTACAACTAAATACCTTATTTCCTACATTACTGATCCTTGACCTCACCTCTGTCTGTTCCTCCATCTACAGTAATTTTGGACTCTAAATATTTACAGCATTCCACCTCCTCAAGTAGTTAACCATTCATCCTGCTACCACCAATCCCACATTATTAGGGAACAACTTCTCTGTAAAGCAATTTGGGTTATAAACTTACCATCATGACTGGCAGTGGACTCCCGGTCACTGGAGACTCTTACACCTGAGTCGGCTGATGACCCACGTCCATTAGGGGTTGGTGTTGGGGTGGCCAAGGGTAGCGGGGAGCAGGTTGGGGTAGAGGCAGTAGGAGTGGGCAATCCATTAGTCCTGACAGACTCTGCATCACTGTAGTATCCCACAGAGTTGAGCTGCTTCCGGACCTTAAAAAATATTACAGTTGTAATATATATAAATTCTGGTAAATATTTTTCTTCCATCTTCATTAAGTATCACCTCACATCTGTGGGAAAAGTCTACGTGTACAAGAAAAGTCATTATTATGATCACCATACTTTCATTTCCCACAATTGCAGTGACGGGACAGTCAACATCAACCAAACTCCACTTGGAAGGTACCTTGGTGACCATTAAGGTCTGACTGATAAGTGTCAGTATATTGAGTGTACTATCAGAGGTTCAATTCCCAGCTACATCCCTCTCATGGCTACTTACTCACTTCTTTAGATCAATTTTTCTGTTTGATTACAGTAGTGCAGTGATGATAGTACAGTTATATGTTGTACCTCTGGAATGATCAAGGACCATGGCCAAATCAGAAAAGGAACATGCTACCAGTAGAAAATTAGAGAAAATGGAAGAATATCTGTTAGGTTTAAAAAGAAACTTAGAAAATGTAGAACACCAGATATTGATCTAAAAAAGAGAAAAACCGTGTAGTGACCGGACAGTTAACGTCGACCAAATTTCACTTGGATCTTGGTGATCTTTATGGTCTGATTGGTAAGGTCTCTATGTTGAGTGTACTAGCAGGGGTTTGATTCCTGGCCGCAACTCTCTTATGGATACTAACTCCTTTAAATCAATTTCTAAGTGTTTCAAAACACGAGGCATTACAATGGTGAGCAACGGTAGAGATCTCTAGGGAAGGTGTTGTACCACTAGGATCTTATACCTGGCCAAATCCGAGTAAAAAATGCTACCAGTACAAAATTAAAGAAAATGGAAGTCTCCATTGTGTTTAAGGGAATTTAGAAAATGTAAAATACCAGAAATTTATATAAAAAAGTAGGAAAAGCCCACTCACTCCGCCTCTATTAGATGTCTATTGCCACAGGCAGGGAATACCATGGCAGTAGTTTTCCAACCAGACCACTGATGTACAATCAGGCCACAGGGGAATAAGAGATATAATACATGGATAAACAAATCAGACAGTACAATTATTCAGAGAGAAAAAGATCCATAGCTGAAGCATTCATAAGATGAAACAATATAAAATCAATTTTCCAATCCTTCTTTTCGTACCATGTCAAGTTCTTCCTGAAGCTTCTTCACTGTGGCTTCCTTGAGGCCGAGTTGTGCTGAGAGCTTCACCACCCTCTCCGACTCATCCCTTGCATGCTTAAGAATGTTCCATTTCTCCCTTTCTGTTTCATCCCTCTCAGCTGCCAAATGGCGAAGAGATTCATCACTATCCTTCATCCGCTGATTGGAGGGGAAAAAAAAAATGTTTGGAATGTTTGCTCTATATGAGTAGCATATGAAATAAATCATACAATTCTGTATTTTGAAGAGAATGCATTGCCAATTTATTTGTTATTTTCCCTAGGTGGTCAAAAGAGAGATGAATATAAAACACAGGCAGAAGAGCATTGCAATTGGTATGTAAAAGCAAGAATTAAAAGTGGATGGAGGAAGTTCCGGGAACTGTTGCCTTTATCTAAACTTAGGGTACTCTCTCTTAGATCCAAGGGGCATTAATATGTAGTCTGTGTGAGGAGAATATAATGCTGTATGGCAAATTTTAGGCAGTGAAAGAGGATGATGTCCGTAGGCTAAAGCATATAAGGATGAAGATGATTAAACAGATGTGTTGTGCATCACTGGAAAACAGATATGGGATTATAGATGGTGAACTGAGAGAGATGATGGGAGTTGAATCTGGTGATGAGGAGAGGTAGATCAAGATGAATTGGGCATATTGAGAGGTTGGTGATGATCTGAATGTAGTTGGTATAATTTTTAGAGTTAGACCCAAGAAAACCTAGAATTAAGTGATCCAGATGCTGCTAGAGACTAAGCAGCTTGGCGAGCCACCATTAGATGAACAAGGATGGCACATGCAATTATGTATGGAGCATTTCATAATGATGATGATATAGTTTTTATAAAGGGGAGAAAAAGTGACTACAAGTTAAGTGAACTCATAGAGCAAGGTTCAGAGACATGCTGCAAACTCATTTTGTAGGTGGCAGACACATAGTTCAAAATAATAACCATTGGTGGAAAGCGTGATCAAGGATTGTAAGTGATGCAGAACTGTTGCAAAATAAGAGAATGAGTCAGGTTAGTCAGAGAAGAAAAAGACAGGACTAAAGCATTTCACCCAACTAATAAGCAAACTTAAAATATTGTCACTGTGTGGTTTTAAAAATCCTTATTTCATCAGAAGTTCTAGTATAACTTTGCATTATTTATTCCAAACAACATCCTTCCCTTAATCTAACTCACCTGTTCATAATTTCGAATGAAGTCTCTCAGTTCCTTCTCCTTATCCTCCAGTGTGGCATAGAGCTGTTTCATCTGGTTCAGCAAGTCAAACTTCTCAGCCTTCAAACGCTTTCTGTCTGCTTTCAAGGCTGTGAAAAAGAAAACATGAATCATGCATGATAAAAAGTACTACAAGCACGTAAAAACTAATTTGTAGAGACAATGAAGTGTAATATATGATTATACAGAACTTGATTGAAATTAACTAGACATATGTGCGTGTGTGTAATTCACCATGAGCCTCTTAGCAATTTACTGATGATACTATAATAGGAAGAATTATCAGATCTGATTCTGAAGCAACTGATCTGCAAAGTGACCTACACAGAATGAACAAATGGGCAGAGAGATGGCAGATGGAATTCAATACTAGCCAAAGCAACATAGTATCGGTAGAGAGAAATATCATAAAAACTCTATCATACAGAATGACTTACTGAGATCAGATAGAAAGATATTTTAGGGTGTTAGTGAACTGCATAACTACTGCTCGGACGATATCGATATAAATATGAAGTCGTACATACTATACATAGTGTACTCAACACATATGTGAAGGTTTCAAGCGGTGCTCATTATTATAATCAAATATAAGCCATAATATGGCAATCCGGAAATAAAAATCTAGGGTGGAATGCCTAACTCTTGGGTAATAAAATATACTGTAAAGCTTATATAACTGAACCTAACCGAACCAAACCGTACCTAACCAAATCTAACCATACCCTAATGTAACCTAACCATAACCTAACCTAACATAACATAATCAACCTAACATAACTTCAAAGATGCTTTACCAGGTAAATAATAACGAGCACCGCCTGAAACCTTCACAGATGTGTTGAGTACACTATGTAGCTATAGTATGTACCACTTCATATTTATATCGATATCGTCCGAGCAGTAGTTATGCAGAAATACCAATGTATTGAAGCTACAAATCAAACTGATATTTAAGTTGTATTTGGCATTAGTCAGGCCGCATCTAGACTATGCTGTGCAGTTTTGGTTCCCTTATTATAGGAAGGATAGTGGATTGTTTGAGTAAGTACAGAGAAGAATGACGAAAATTAATGAGATGATGAATATACCTTATGAGAAAAGACTAAAGCCTTTAAATTTACACTTAATAGAGAGACGTCGAATAAGAGGGGATCTGATCGAAATAACTAGTGCTATAAAGGATTTAACAAGGATAAATTCGACAAGATTCTCAGGGTTAATTATCTACATAGATCACGAAGTAATGGTTTCAAACTGAAAAAAAAACTGGATTCGAAAAGGAGATAGGGAGGGATTGGTTGACATAGGTTGAGTTTATATATTATACAGGGACTGCCTCGTGTGGACATGCTGCCCTTTTGCAGCTCCCTTGAATTCTCATGTTCATCCGTTCGTATGACTCTTGAGAATCATGTGCTAGACTCGTGATCGCCAGCCATTGCAGCCCCGAAGAGAATTTAGAGCTCATGATAGACCAATGTGTGTGTATTGACCAAGTTGTAATACACAGCAGGGCCTGAGCTACACTCATGTGGTATATTCTAAATGTTTACATTTCTCTGTATAGAAGAGGGCGCTAAATCACGTAGTTCATATCACTCCAATATAATGGCAAAGGTGTTATGTCTCGTTGTTGGTTCTGATGTCTTTTACACCTCTTTTAACCTACCTGAGAGTGCCTCCTTGGCGTGTGTTAGCTCCACTGTCATCTCACTGATCTTGGGCTTGAGGTGAAGGTCCTCCTCCACTATGCTCTCCTTCACCCGACGCAGCTCCTCCACCTCACTATTCAGACTTCGATTCCGTACCGACAGCTTTTCATTTTCCAAACGTAACTGTGACACTTCCTCCACCAGCTGGTTGCTCGGTAGCTCACTGTGATCTGCCGGGGAAAAACAATTAATTATCGTGACATCAAACACTGAGCAGTTGCAGTTAGAAAAAAGAAGTTATAAAACAATCCCTCCTCGAATTAGGTAACAAAAGACCATATAATATATATATATATATATATATATATATATATATATATATATATATATATATATCTTCATATAAAACGTTGGCGCCAGTAGGCTTTATATATATATATATATATATATATATATATATATATATATATATATATATATATATTATATATATATATATATATATATATATATATATATATATATTATATATATATATATATATATATATATATATATATATATATATTATATATATATATATATATATATATATATATATATATATATATATATATATTATATATATATATATATATATATATATATTATATACATATATATATATATATATATATATATATATATATATATATATGTATATATATATATATATATATATATATATATATATATATATGTATATATATATATATATATATATATATATATATATATATATATATATATATATATGTATATATATATATATATATATATATATATATATATATAAACACACATATACATATATATATATATATATATATATATATATATATATATATATATATATATATATATATATAGAGAGAGAGAGAGAGAGAGAGAGAGAGAGAGAGATATGCATTGACGTCGGCGTTATATGCTAATCAACAACAATACTCGTTACAGGTGCATGAGCGATAATCGTACCCTCATTAATTGTATGTTTCCATTCTGCCGGAATTGTCTGACGAGTTCATCATACACATCCACACACACACACACACACACACACACACACACACACACACACACACAAGCATGCACCATCGCCCTAATCTAATACGTACAGTTATCAGGAAGGCGCGTAAAGCAGATGAACACAATTTGTAACGAAATATGAGCACTTGTGTGTGTGTGTGTGTGTGTGTGTGTGTGTGTGTGTGTGTGTGTGTTCAGATTCTGTGGTATACTTTACATACCCAATATAAAACACCACGCATTTCGATGAAAACGAAAATGCCTTTTTGGCACTGTTTTAATAAAGTTTCATCGGAGTGACTACCTGTTTTTTCAGCAACGAAGCCCAGCTGAGCACCAGCTGAGGGTTGTCGTACGTACAGATGTCGCCAGCTGTGGGTCACCTCCGGGATTTGTAGTGCACTGTCCAGATTCTCGTTCCTTCCCGCGGCGCCCTCCCAGGCCCTGCTATCCACCGCCGTTCCCGCAGCTGTCAGACCTCGACCAAAACGTGAGGCGGGGAGAAGCGTCTCACATCTCGCCTCCCCGATTGCTGCCTCCGACCCACCACTCTCCTTAGTACAGACAGTCACGTCCTTGATAACCATGTGGACGTGACTGAACAACGCGTCCTCGCCACGTACTGTCTGCTGAGTAGTGCTCGTACCTGAGTATTCAGACGCCACAATACTGGTGACGTCATCCTCCAATCCGGCGCCGAACCTTAAATAAGTAATGTTGTGGTTGCCTTGAATGACGGTGGAGACGTCTAGGCTTGATTGTACTGGACCATGTCTTGTGTCATCCTTCCAGTGTCCAAAGTTACTTATCGTCTCAGTGATATCACTGCTGTTGAGGAGACATTCCTCTATTTTACCAATCTTGTTCTCGAATGGCTCCAAACACAGCTGAATTCCTTCCTCCTTTTCTCTCTCTGCATCTATGTTGTTCACATTTACCGCACTGCCGATTGTCAAACCATCCTCCTCCTCACTAGAATCATAAGCTTCTAGGTCACTTGTGGAGCTCAACATAAGATTAGATTTCGTTTGCCAGTACGCAGGACCACACTCGTTCTCGATGATGCCAAGTCGCCAGTCAGCGGCGTTTGTCGCCGTATACACCACAGGACGGCTATCGAAAAGTTCGTCTTCCTCATCCAATAAACCACTGTTCTCATTTGACGTTATGATTTCACTTGCTTTTAACTCTTGCAACAACGATTCAATAAAACTGGATGGTTGTGCAGCGGCAAGGCTCGTGGTCGACTCGTTATCGGGGCAATGGTCGAAATCCTCCCGGCGCTCATTCTCATTGTTGTCATAGGTCTCTTTGCAAATCAGTCTCGAAGTTAGCATTTCTACATTAACGATTCTTTCTGACTCAGTGGCTACTTGCTCAGTGTCCACGGAAACCTGGAGGTCGTCCTGCCTGTCGCTGGTTCTCCATGGTAAGGTAGTCTCGCCCTCATCGCCATTCTGACCATCACTTTCCTCCGCCTTCTGACCCATCTGCACCTCAGGGCAAGACCCAGCACATTGCCCACTCTCCATTGAGATGAGGTTTTGGGTAGACGTCGCCGCTTCCATGTTAACACACTCTGAATGCGTCACTTGGAGCTGGGAAGGCACATCGCACTCTGCACTGATAGTGGTGACAGAAAGTCTCTGAACATTACGCGACACGGCCCCTGTCTCTGCAGTTGGTAAGTCGAAGTCGGCCATGGCAGGAATGCCGACCCGTCCAGCCTGCAGCTGGTCGGCTACAGCGTAAAACCCAACACTGTTGCCCATTCCAGGTGGCGGCCGACACTATTCAGCGTCCGAGTCTTTCTTGCTTATTGGTTTACATGGGAATTGCTTATATTTGTACTTAAAAAATACTTGGCATTTATCTCATGGAAAATTTGCATGAATTCACGTGTTTTATTTGATAACGCCAAACATATTAATTTACTTTCACGTGTATTTGAGATCACAAAGACAACAGTGGCATTACAAACTTAACTGAATCCAATAATAACTTCATGGTTTCCATAATTCGATTGCATTTATCTGTATAGCCACGCCAGGCTCTTAGTTTTCCACCCAGTGAATGAAAAAATAACCATTTTACGAGAAAAGAGGTGAGAGACGACCGCACGAGCCACATTTCCCATGACCTTTTCAAAAAAGGCAACAGTCGCTCTCGAGACGTTACCGTCCCTCCCCACCACCGGAGCCAAGACCAACTGGAGGCAGAGGTAGAGTGAGGCAAGAGACAGTGGAGAGAGGTGGCAGAACTGGAAGCCAATGCGGTTGACACCTGAGCTTTCTGAGGTCGCATCTGTCCCCAATGAAACCTGTCCATCAAGATAGTCCATGGGAATGATCGAACCAGAGGTTGTACTCGCTGCTATAGTTCCTTTACACTCTAGAGAGTAAGAACGGAATACGTAACTTTTGTGACGAAAAGACATTATGAAAGACGTTAATAATATAATTTAGTTGATGAAAAGCATGGGAAATGAATGGTAATGTTAAGTAATACTAATCTTTGTATCCCCATATCTCGAAAAGAGCGGAAAAGGAATCCTTGAAAGCATCAGTCGCAGGACCCAGTGAGGGCCAGGGTGTGTCCACACATCCATTCATTCACCACTCAAACACTGACGTTGCCCTTGTTAATGTTGGTTGTAACAATTATTTTTCATAAGTATTCATGCAAGTAAAATAAATGGTTTTAACGAGTACTGAAATCCCTGATACTTTCTTTCCATAGAAAAAAAGTAAGATTATAAAACCATCAATAGTTAATATTTGTGCTTATTTCTACTTATATTTCTACCTATTTATGTTGTTGATATTTATTTTCCAACCTATGCAACTGAAGCATGGGGATTACGTGGCAGAGGGAAAGCCACACAAACAAGGTTTCTCTCTTCAAATTCCAACATATGTGGACACAACGAAACCCGACCCAGCAGCGGTAGCCAGGAGGCAGCAGAGAGTTCTGCTACTGCGTCGCGGGAGTATAGTATCCTGTAGTACACCTCTCTTTATCTCTCCCTCCCAACCCTTATCTATAATCCATATTTGTGTTTGCTCCTTCCTTGTTCCTTTTTGTCTTATCTCCCTACATGTACCTCTATGTGTCTTTTCCTTCTTTTTCTGCCTTCCTTTATCCCTTCTTCATTCTCTAAATTCCATATATGCTTGCTCTTCCCTATTTCCTATCAAATCAATAATTTTCTTGTACCAAATCTCCTTTCTTATTCCTCTCATTTTTAATTTACGCTGTGCTTCTATTTACTGCTACCTTATCATAACTTTCCTGACACGTACTCCTGTCTGTCCGTGCCCTCTCTTCCCTCCACTTTACTGATTAGCCCCTAAGCTTAGATGGTCGTTATTAGATGACATGTAAACTCTAGTAATAAAATAACGACAAAAAAAGATGATTCAAGCTATTAAGAAATTATCATACAATTACAAATAAACTTGTAGCGATACATTTTATATAACTAACTCATGTGATTTACAACACAACCCGTCGCCATGTCGATGGAAGTTTAATAGCTAAAAATCAAGAACCAATAATAACACTTGAAATGCCGCCAAAACCAGAGCTAGAGAAGATAGTAAGAAAAAATGAGAGACGAACAGAAAATAATCTTACAACAAACAGAAAGCAGAATGCAGAATGCAAGCAAGCGCTCACCTTTGAATGTGTCAACCCCGGAGTCTGTCAAGGGAGAGGAATCGTGCGGAGAAGAGTCTTGCAGGATTAAGTCTTTGGTGAACGAACCTTCGGGCGACGAGAGTGCATGTTGTACAGGGATCGATTTCGAAGAGCACTGCTGTTTCAAGTGCTGAGCTAAATGACCTTGAAATGAAGGCTGGTGTCGCGGGGTGCCCTGTGGAGTGCCTCGCGCCGTATCCTCGCCGGCACTCCAGTACTCTTCTTCGTCCTGGTCGTGGCGGCACATGATTTGAGTGCTATGGTAGATGTCCTGGTCGTGTGGCAGGCTGGTGGATCTTATGAAATGGTCATTACCACTGGCACTGGTGAAAGTGTGGTCGACAAAGGGGAGGCTGGCGGCGCGCCCCGGTTCACACTGGGCTGGCGGTGTGATGAGTTGGTCGAAGGCAAACATCAAAGGTTCAGAAAGGTTGGTGGTGCGGCACGCGGCGCAGTCAGGCATGGGGCACACGGCACTTGGGGAAGCCAACACTGACTCTTGACTGGCCTCGGGGTCAGATCGCGGTGTAGGGGGAAACCTTTCCGTGATGCGGCGCTGCACTTCAGCCAATTCAGAATCCACGCTGGTAGTGGAGTCTGAGTCGCTGGTGACGGCGGGGCGCCTTGACGTCTTGCTGGTCTTAATGTTATTATCATGTGATTGGGTCCCATGTTCCTCGCTGAGCTGCGATGCTGCCCCTTCTGAGGAACACAAATTTTCAATTTCCCCGGAGAAGGAATGTTCCTGCCCATCAACAACACTAAGGATGGTATCAAGCAATTCACTGTAAAAGTCAGTGTCACTGTTTACCCCGCCGCTCTGTTCAGGTGTTGGTGTGCTGCTGTTCCTGTCAAAGCTGACGAGGCTGCTATCATTCATTCTAAGCTTTCTAATATTCGTCATTTCACCATTGCTGCTGGAATTTTCTGAAGAAGCCAGTCCCGAGGTACTCCCAGCGTCTTGACTGGTGTTGCTCTGGCCTGACTCTGTGGCCTCTGCGGTTTTTGATGCGTGGCCCTCTCTCTTAACGTGGCATGCTGCTTCCAGGAAATCTTCTGGCGCTGCGTTGATGGGTCGCCTGTTAGAGAGGACGTCTTGGGAGGGCAGAGATGATGCACCAGAACTAAGCAGTGTTACGTCAGAGGAAGAATAAGAGGACTTGTACGGATGCTTCGTACGTGGATGCTGGCGGCGATGAGGACGCCCTAAGCCTCCTCCGACAGTTTCGCCGCCTGAATAGAAGTCGTGTTTTTTCTGTCTAAGTTGAGAGCGGGGCATGGGAACAGAGGAGAGGTCAAGAGTTGAGCTGGTGGTGTTACTTGATATACAAGGGGCACAACTCTGTAAAATGCGGTCGATGGCGCTGCTCCTGCTAGTGTTGCTGCCACCGCTGATGGAACTGTGACACCTACGTTCCAGATCTATCAGCTCCTCTCTGACTTCTCCTTTCTGTTTCGTGTCAGTGCCCGCGTTATCAGGGTCTGTGTCGTCCTCGGCGCCATTCTTAAGAGATCCTAGCTCCTCGGTTTGAACGCCGCTGCCATTCACTGAATAGGACCTGCGTAGCTCTCCAGGCAGCTCAGTGTCGAAATATTGGAGTTTCTGAAGCCGCACCCCCGTGATGTCTGACTTTTGTTTCTTAAGAATGCCAACCCTCACCACTCTTTGCTTCATGTAGTTGGATTTTTGCTTTTCAATCCTGCTCTCCGATTCTGGCTGTAGCTTCTTTTTGAGGGAAGTCTTCTCAAAAGTGTTACGTTTGGAGGGGAAGAACACATCGCTAAGGGGAGAAGTGGACGGCCAGCTGCTTGAGCTTGGAGAGTCTGCAAAATCGTTTCCACCAGTTAACTTTTCTGTAACTTGTTTCATATTCTTCTTTGGAGATTCCATGACCACTGCTTCATCCTGCTTCTCCTTCCCAGCGACAATTGGTACGTTTTCGTAAATATGCAACATTTTTTGAGTGGGTTTTCTCGGGTCTACTGCAGGTTTCTGTTGTTGCTCCTCCTTCGATTGGCTATGCAGTGAATTCTCTGCCATTATCGCTTCCGTTTTCTTCTGACACAAGAGAGCCTCGGGCAAATTTTGGTATATATGAGTTTCTGCCATTGAACCTCCGTAAAGAGGCATTTTTCCTAAATTTCTATAATCTGAAGTATTGTTGACGCCTTTTTCTTGCGTTTCTGCTTTCCGATTTACCTGATGTACTGTGATGTCTCTCTGTGCTACCTCAGGAAGTTGATCTAGGTCACATTTTGTGTCATACAGTGGTTGCTCGTTCTCATCACGTTCAACCTCACCAACAAGGAGGTAATCTGTTTTAAAGTGCGTGCTTCTGAACCCTCCGGCTGCCCGAACGTCTACTTTCTGTGGATATTTAGAGTCGAGGATGCTGTCAGCGGAGTGTTTTTTCTTCAAGACACCAACGATGCGGCAGGAGGACGCAGAAGAGGAAGACGAAGCAGTAAAAACAGTAGAGCGTGGAGCAACATTGGGTGGGGCTGGAGCCTCGGCGGGGAAGGGTATCTCGACGCAGCATAAACTTGATAGCCGGATGTTCTCGACGCTGCGGCTTTTGGCCTTGAGTCTGCCGTACACTCCACGGGCAAAAATTTCACTAACCGTTGACGTTTTGGCTGCAGCCCCGCACTCAGCCGCGGCAGCCAACGCCAATCTCTCAGGAGAAAATTCACTCTCAGTCCGGCTTCTTAGCAAAGAAGGCGGGTGAGGAGGCTTCGCCGGATTTTGATGAGAAGAGTCACTGACCTCAGAGTCTTGCTGCTGGCCAAGAGTGAAACTTCCTTCAGATATAGTTTTAGTGAGTCTTCGGTGACTCCTCGGCAGGCTACGAACATCAGCGCCTCGCCTTGACGCCTCGCCAGCCCTTCCACGACCAGTACCTGAAGCCTTGTTTGTCTTCATCAGTTTTACTACATCACTTATGTTCTCTGTTTTTTCTACTTCAAAATAATCACCCTCAACAGTTAATTGAGTGCCTTCCATCTGTTGCTGCTGCTGCGGCTCATCGTCAACACAAGTCTCGAGGAAAGTACTGGTCCTCTTCTCAGGTTCTCCCACAGCAGACGGATGCATTTTTTTCTGAATCGCGACATTATTGGGTGAAGGTTCTGGTGGTGTATGATCTTCATCTCTCTCTTTCCTGGTGTTACCAGTCGCGACCAAAGTTAAATGGAATGTCACAGAATCTCGATTAGATTTCTTCATCACTTCCTTCCTCTCTGGATTATTCGGCACTGGACAGACGATTTTGTTAAAATTTTCTCTAGAACCATCAATCATGGCCTGTTGGTGCTGCTGGTCCTGGAGAGAGGCGAATCTCCCACTAGTTTTGGTGTCCAGTTTCCTTTCACCCATCTTTGTGGTAGTATTGTTTGGTGGCGATCCCGAGTGAGGGGTGTGGCCTGCAAAGGATACTGGGGGAGGTGGGGGAGGTGGTGGCGGGGTGGCCTGATGAACGGGACTCCTGTTAAGCCACGAGCTGGCAACCTCACCTGCGCGATCATCTTGCAAGGATAACTCCCTCTCACACCCAACCTCCACCTTGTGCAGTCCCCCTTCGCCAGTGTTTTCTTGCAATTCCTGGATAACAGCCATGAACAGGTTGCCTCCAGCACCCAAAGACACTGACGCAGCCGCTGCTACCTCGTCCTTCGGCCTCTCAAGAGTTATAGTAGAAGAATAATCTTGAGTCGTACCAATAGCAATACTATTCGTCAGCATCCTGTCTGTGGTCTCCCCTGTCTCTCCCTTTTCGTCACCCAACGCTGGGATGCTCACGAGGCTATCACTTTCATCACCGTCATTTTTCGTTCCTTGTACTTTCGCGAGCTTCTTGTCCTTCAGCGAGGGGTTCTTTTCACTTGGCGCCACTGAACTACTTTGGGGGGCGATGTCAGAGTGAGCACTGGTCTTCCCCTTATCTGAAGTTTCTGGATTCTCAGTATCGAATAACTTTTCATTTGTTTCCTTTCCTGCAATACGAACATTGTTTGTTTTCACTGTCCTTGAGTTATCTTGCGAGGTATTTCTGATAACCACTTCTTGGTGTGTGGTGTCAGTACGTGTCTCCCCCTTTCTGCTGCTGGTGTCAGTGACAGTTGAAGTGTTCAAGCTCCTTTCCACATCAGCTTCACTCATTCCAATTTGCTCCACCTGTTTTCCTTTATGATTCTTGAAGGTAACATTCTTCTGTTTTGATGTTCCTTTCATACCTCTGATACTATGAGGCTTTTCATTGTTCTTATCGTTATCTTCTTCACTTGAAGATGATTTTACCACTGAGGTCTCATCAAAACTCTTCACGGATCTTAGCTTGCTAGCTTTGTTTTCGCGTGTCGCTCTGTCCATAGGATCACTCGAGGTGCGATCCCTCCTGCCGGGCTCAATATTGTCGTGAGAGCAATATTTTGACTGATGGACAGAAACACTATTTTTCTTGACTTCCTGATCAAACCGCCTGTAGCTGTCTGACTTCCCATTGGCGGCACTACTGTTATCTTTGAAATGCTCTGGGATTACAGTCTCATTTCGCAGAATTTCTCTGGGTTTTTGCTGCTGTGATTCAAAGAACTGCAAAATATCTGAATCTAGTTTCCTAGCATTTAATTTTGAGGTTCTCGACAGCTGGAGTTCTGCCCTTTGCCACTCCTTAGTTCGCGTGAGTCCTCCTCTGGATTCCATATGGAGGTCAGACTCGTTAGTGACAGTGTGTTGGTCTTTCTTGTTGGTATTACAATGATCAGTGAGGATTTCTGGGAGTTTCGCAAAATTGAAAATAAGCCCAGTGGAAGGGTCACTTTGCGATGGCGTCTTCCTCAAGGGACTAGACAACTCACCTTCCTTGATCTTTTTGGGAGACACATTTACCACGTTCTCTCCAACACGACGATCTTCTTTACCTTCAAAAGATTGCTCTGGTTTATCAATGGGCGTGGTTGTTATCTGCTTGGGCAGTGCTTTTTCTGTTACTATGTGTTGGTCGATTATTTCTATTTCCGAGGATGACAGAGGTTCCTTAACCTTCGGACTCTGGGCCACTGATTTTGAAGTTCTTGTTTGTGACTGTGAAGTTCCTGGTGGCGATTTGGGCGAGTCGTCTGCCAGTATTGGAGAGGAATTACATGAGGAACCAAACCCCGGAGAAGCTGATTGTTGGAAGCTTTTGGGAAACATCTGACATTGTTTGAGAGATAAATTTTCGACGACTTTACGTAGTCTGACTCTTCTTTGCTGTGGTGATCGAGAGAGGTTTTCGATTTTCAGCGAGGATTGCATCTTACCGCAGTTATCGTTGTCAATGAGTTTTGCTCTACCCACTTCGCATTTGTTAGGTTCTTCACCTACCTTAACAGTGTTCACACTCGTTCCTTCTGTTTGCACACTCTCAGCTTCTCTATTTTCCTCAAATGTGCTCACGTTGCAGGAAGGCCGCGGGTGGTCGTGTGACTCAATACAGTCCTGGTTATGCGCCTTCCCAGCTTCAGTGACATGTGCAGAGTCATTCTGCACTTCAGTACTGCCCGAGGTCTGGCGTTGAGATTGTTTTCTCTTATCTGATGGATTGGTTTGTGCCAATTGTTCCTTATTGGCGCTGCCTCGCCGGTTTCTTTTCCCAGTAATCTTCGACGCACTCTTGGTTCCTGCCTTATGTATTTGATCATGGGCTTGAGAATCTCTGACGGCATCATTTTGCGACTGCGGGACACTCTCACTCTCCTCTTTCGTCTTGATTAACCTTGAACTGTCGAATATAAGCGTGCGGTCTTTCTGCGAGGCGTCCAATCGCGTGAGGTTTTGCTGGCGTTTCTGGGCTAGAGCTGAAGACATGTTGAATTTCCTAGAGACCACGAGCTCCTGCACCACACGTGCCAACTGTGGCGTTGCCCAAGGGCCCTCCATAGCATCTCCATGGCCCCCATTTTCTGAGGAAGATGTGGTGTTAATGGACGGGGTTACTTTATTCCCATCTTGTTTCATTGATCTCCTGTCCTTCTCTTTGTCCAGTTTACCGATTTTCTGATTGTGGTCATCCGGTTTTGAAGAACTGCCCACGTTTTCTCTCCTTAGTTTGACTGTTTTCTGAAGAATTTCTAAGTTCACAGCTTTACGTTGTTCGGCGGCCAACAAGTGTGCCTCACTCCTGCTCCTGGGGGTTTGTGCTTCTTTTAAGCCCTGTTCGCGTTCTTTTGCCGTCCTGTCTGGCTTAGGTGCGGCGGGGGCATTTGTGGCGCAGGTCCCACCCGCACTGCGAGGCAGGTTACATGGTGACAGCTCCACGCGCGGTTCCACTCCAGCCTTATGCTTCACTCCCACGATCTTGGGCGGAATATTTCCGGTCTCTTTCAGCGACCCTTCATCCTCTGCTTTCCCAGCCTCAATATTACCATTATTGTCAACTATGTCTCTTGTGAGCTTTGTGTTTTCAAACGCTTTGCTTTGAGCCGCGCCTGGAACGTGGTGACCGGAGCGAAGCGGGGTGGTAGTGGTGGTGATGGTGGTGCTAGACTGGGTGCAGCACACCCTCACGCGACCCGCGGCAGCCAAACACTGATCCACCCTCCCTTCCGTTGCTTCCGCCTCAACACCCACCGACTTTTTAGCAACTATATCATCCGAATCAGGTTGCCGTGCCTCACTGTCCTCCACCATAGAGGAGTTCACCGTACTACCATCAGAGGGCAACTGTAGTTCTGATACAAGTGATTCCAATTTTCTTGTCACTTCTGTTACGTCAGGAAGGATCGCTACCCCTTTTTCAGTCTGTGCAGTTTGCAACTTTCTCTCATTGCCTGTCATGCTATAAAAGGAGCGACTTTCTTCTGGGCTTTCGGGGGAACAAGATGCGCAGCCCTCCACCGATAATTGCTTTGGAGTCTTTATCTCAGGCGCTGATGAACTATTTGTGGATTTCCCATTTCTTATCAACTTTTCATGCGAACCGATGGATCTGTCCTTGACCTCAATTGCACACTGTTTCTGATTTGAACCCTCCTGGAGCACCGTCGACTCCTCTAGATTATTGTCATGCTCTACGGAGAAGAACATAATTGCCTCGGCTTCCATATTGGTCTTCAAGGGTGAATTTGACACTACGGAACTTTTTTGTGTTGTCTGCGGTGAAATGTGGCTCGTTGCTTCAGGAATCGGCGATAATGGCTTAAGACTGGCATCGTCCTTTATTCCCTCACCAATATCCTCCCCAAGTGTGTCTGTGTTTGACGTTTCTCTCTCCTCTGTTAGCCTTTTCTCCTTATACTTCCTGACCATGTAGATTCTAGAGGCCTTGGGTTTCATGCTGCGTAAGTCCCGCAAGCACTTGTTGCGTCTGTTACGGGTTTCTTGTACCTCTTTCATGATCTGTTTTGCAACGTCTGAAAACTGCTGTGTTCCATTCACCCCCAAGTTACTGCGTCTCATTCCCGGTTCGGCTTTACTACAATTCGTGTTACTAGCGCTGTTTGACGATGCTTCTTCACCGTCAGAGCCTCCACCTTCCTCAGCTGTGGGTTGGTAGCTGTCTAACTTTATGGGTTCGGTTTTGATTTCGGGTTCAGCTCGCCTTCCTTCGTCTGTGTTTTCCATTTTGTCTTCACTGCCTTCGCGATCCTTACCTCCCTCCTTTTCAGCTTCTTTATCGGTCATTTGATCGCCTTTCATCGTCACCAGAGGTTGTTCATTTTGACTATCAGTGTTCTTTTCAAAACTTTGTTCTCCCGAGTCTCCCTCCCTCTCACTTTCCATATCTTTCTTGTTACTCACTTTACTTTTCTTCCTTCTTCGGCGTCGTCTTCCTCCTCCTCCTCCTACCCCTCCTCCTACGACTCCTCCTCCTTCTCCTCCCCCTACCATGCCTCCTCCTCCATTTTCACTATCTTCTTTTTCCCCATTTTCACTTAGTGTTTCATTTTCTTTCTTACTTTCCTTGATATTAATTTCTCCATCCTCTTCTTCTCTCTCTTTCTTCACTTCTTCCTCTTCTTCCTCTGCTTTGTTTTCCTCCGCATGTGCCTCATCATCCTTCATATTAACTTGCTTTCCTTCCTTCTTCACGTTCTGCTTTATTTTCTCTCCATGTTTGTCACACTTGCTCACCTGTTTTGGGTCACCTGGAGAAGCATGTTCCTCTTGTTTTTCTGTTTCTTTCACAACTTTTTTCCTCGCAGCATCTTTTCCCTCTCCTTTCATATTCTCCTCTCTATCAAGTTTCGCTTCTTCTTCTTCTACTTTTACTTCTTCTTTTTCAACTATTTTTCCTCTCCCATAAAATGATAGCCAAGATTTAATTGTTCCAGCATCAGCGACGCCCTTTGTTTTTCTTTCTGTATTGTTTTCGCTGTCAGATTTAATTGTGCTGTTCCTTCCATCGCTGTTTGCGTTTCCTTCGCTCTCGCTTTTCTGCGTTTCACCAACGTGTTTTTGAGGTCCCTTGTTTGCGTATTTCACTCCTTCAGCTTCCTCATATTCCTTTTCTTTTTCAAGAGTTTTTTGCGGTGGAATGATGTCAACAATTTCTTCTTTTCCACCAATTCCAGTCTCATGGATTTGCTGTTCATATGTCGCATCCCTTGTGGCCTGATTTTCACCATCCTTTGTCTCTCCTGTTATATCTATCTCTTCGTTCTCATTTATAACGCAATTACGTGATATTTCGTCTTGTAATCCGTCTGTTTTGTTGTTATCTTCTTTATAGTCAACGTCATTTTGGCTAATTGCTCCATTATCAGCTACTTCCTCTCTTCTATTTTCTATTTGTTCTCCGTTATTTACTTCCTCATCTCCTTTGCAATCTGCTACATCATTGTTTGTAGCACTGCCTGTTTTACTGTTCTCGTCGTCTGTCTTGATTACTGGCTTATTGTCTTCTACAGTGAAATCATCTTCTCGCTTGCGTTCATTCTTTTCCTCCACAATAGCAGTACTGCCTGCTCCATCCCTGCCTTGGATTGCTTCATCTGCGTTCAGAACAATGTCTCCGTCAGATTCCCTTTCCTTAGTGGGTTCATCCTCTTTAATTGGAGGCCTTTGAATGCCCTGATTAACCGATTTGTGGATTTCCTTTACTCTCCCAAGCGTTCCCTCTGCTGATGCGTCTAATTGGGGTTCGAGTTGACCATAATCTTTTTCGTTCACATTTCCAGAAGCTCCTGTTTTTATGCGTGTCGAGTGAACTTCCTTTAATCTGCGATTCTCTCCGCTTTCTTTCTCACGTTTGTGTTTTTCTCTCTTTTCTCCCTCGTCTCTTTCGTTTTCAGTCTTTTTTTCTTCCCCGTTATCTGTTTGGACGTTACTCGTTACTGCGTGTGTTCTTTCTGCTCTACTTGTTTTATGCTCTGTGTTATCATGTATCTCCTCTTCCTTGTCTTCTCTCTTTTCGTGGTGAAAATCTTGTGCTTTTATATTCGACGTGACTGACTCTGTTTTTTCGTCGGACTCCCTCGTCTTTCGTCCACTATATGACGTGCCGTTTCTACTTTTGTGCTCTGTCACTTCTACCTTGTCATAACATGTTCCATCATCATTACAATCGCTTTTATCTCCTTCTTCACTCACTAATTTTACTTCCCTTGCGCCATGGTCTGTTCCACGTTTATTGTCTTGATGCTTTGGTTTTGCATCTTCCCGTTGTGTCATTCTGCATGTCTTGTCTATTGCATCTAATCCTTGATCACTCTCTATTTCTTCTCTACCGTCGCCGTCTTCGTCACCTTCCCCTTCATCGCCAACAGAAGAGCTTTTATCTGTTTGATCACTACCATGCATAACCTTCATCCTGTCTCTATCAGAGAAACTTTCTATGTCGTGAAAATATCTAGTCTTTTCTTTGGCTGTGCTTTCCGTCGATGTCTCCGTTTCTCTTTCTAAGTCCTGTGAATTACGACGACTCCTCTCTTTCTCGCTCGACACATCGTTTTCTCCGTCAGCCCACCTCTCCGACCTCCTCTCTCCACTCTCCTCTCCCGACTCATTTCCTGAGTGATTGCCGACTTCAGTGTCTGCATCTTCTTCTTCATCCTCCTCCTCTTCCTCCTCACTTTGGTACATTAATGATGATGATGATGATGAAGATGATGAAGAAGCAGCATCATCTGTGTCCCTTTCCTCATCGTCGTCCTCCTCTGTGTCATTGTCATCATTGTTGTTGTCGTCATCATCATTATTATTGTCTCGATCTTCTCTTCTTTCATCCCTGGTGTTCCTTTCCTCTTCCTCTGCGTCCTCTTCTTCGCCAAGGTCTTCACTGTCACTGTCAGAATCAGAGTGATAGGCACGAAAGACTGACCGGACTGGACTGGACCCTTCCGGCCCTCCCGTCATATTTCCTCCGTCCCCTGCCTCCTCCTTCACGCCCTTCGCCCTCACTCTTGCCCTCCTTCTCAGCTTCCGGTGCTTCCCAACCTTCGAGGCGTCCTTGTACTCCTCCTCTTCCTCATCGGTGCTGTCTCCTCTGGAAGAGCCCGGAATGAGCTGTCCAACATACGTCCAAAGTCCTTTCCACTCCATAGCATTCAATTAAAAGTCAAATTCATTCTTTTCCAAACATGTTTTTTTTTTTTATGGGTAACTCACAATCATAGAATAACTTGACTGGTTACCTTCATCGCAATTTTGTTTTATAAGTTCCTCGCACAACAGGTAAACGTTGCACACCTGATGGGTACCTGATGAGTAGATACTTAACGATGGAGCTGCACCACTATCACACTACGCTGCATGACGGAGAAGCCACTTCGCAATACTGTTTGACAAGTTCCTTCTAGAACTTGTAAGCGTTCACACACTAACCGCAGCTATTATGGACAAGGCTGCACCACCATCCTGTTACTCCACGTGAAGGAGTAGCCACATTTCGCAGGCCAAGCAGACACGCCTGGCCGTGTTTACATGGAGGTGTCGGAGGAGCGACTGAGCGGGCGTCACCAGGAGGGCAGCGGGAGTGTCATCTTGGTATCGTATTATAGCAAGACAAAAGACGTCACGGGCTGCTGCGGCGACACAAGGGGGCGGCAGCGAGGCGTACGGCAAGCCCGCCACCCGACCCGACCAGCCCTCAGCCGCTGCGCCACCACTCCCGCCTCCACCCAACCTTTCACTGCCATCACAACCACTAGTTATTATATCATTAAAATGTCTCAAAAATAAGAAGAATAAGAATAAGACTAATAATAAGAAGAAAAATAAGAAATGATAATGATAACTTACTACGCCATTTGCAGTTACAACAACAACAACTACTACTACTACTACTACTACTACTACTACTACTACTACTATTACTGCTTCTACTACTAAACTATTTTATAACCACATCGTTACCACTACTATTGCCTCTACAGCCCTTCTTATTCCGACCCACTTTTAAACCTAAACTTATTATAACCCTATATTCTCTCTCTCTCTCTCTCTCTCTCTCTCTCTCTCTCTCTCTCTCTCTCTCTCTCTCTCTCTCTCTCTCTCTCTCTCTCTCTCTCTCTCACGCACGGTCATCAGATACAATATTCGTCAAAGAGTTATCATTCTCCCCCTTCCTCGTGTCCCCTATTGTGTCTCCGTTGAGTGGGAGGAGAGGCTGGTGCGTGTTAGGCATCAGCAAAAAAATATTACAAGTCCAATAACTCAAGACGAGGATTGCTTACATTTTAAGAACAGAAGTGAGAAGAAATATTTAAACTCCTATTTTCTTTTTATTTGTTATCTATTCTTCCCTCCTACCTTCCTTTCTTCACGCTTGCCTTAATTTCCGTCTAGTTTCATGTCTTCCCTTCTTCTCCCCTTTCCGCCCCTTCAGTGTCCTCCTACACCCCTTTGCCTCACCACTTAAACTTTTCCGGCTACCTCTCCTTCCACCTTCCCCTCTCTGGCCACGAAACCTGTTCTGAATCCCCGTGTTCACTCGGTTTAGCCCTGATGCGTCACCTTCCTGATTCACGAGGGACTCCTGTGCTGCTTTACACTACACATAGGTCATTAAAATAAGTTTTCTGGGTAACTTAAGTAAAAGATAAATAATTTCCTGACGACACTTAGAATTATGTGTCCCAGTTTGACTCTGTTCCCATTACCTTTTCGTCACGTATTCCTCTCCTCTAGAATGACTGGAGGAGGAGGAGGAGGAGGAGGAGGAGGAGGAGGAGGAGGAGGAGGAGGAGGAGGAGGAGGAGGAGGAGGAGAAAGAGGAGGAGGAGGAGGAGGAAGAAGAGGAGGAAGAGGAGGAAGAAGAGGAGGAAGAGGAGGAGGAGGAGGAGGAGGAGGAGGAGGAGGAGGAGGAGGAGGAGGAGGAGGAGGAGGAAGAGTAGGAGGAGGAGGAGGAGGAGGAGGAAAATGAAAATGAAGTAGAGGCGGAAGAGGAAGAAAGGAGATGAGGATGAAGAGGAGAGGGTGAATGGAGCTGAGCGAACGAAAGAAAGGGACTGAACGAGAAAGAGGGTGAGATGCAGCTCGAGTGTGGCTCTAAAGAGATAACGTGGGTAGGTGAGTGCAGGCGTTGAGTGCAGGTGAAGCTCAAAGTCAATGGAGGGTCAAAAAGAAAATAATAACTTTCAATAGCCTTGACGATACTCATAGAAAAGTGTTAGTTCGATCGAGGAAGTGACTTTATTAATACAATGAGAGAGAAAAGAAAATGAAGTCAGTAAGTATTGAGCATGTGTGTTGGCTTGTCATGTAAATAAATACATAAATAAATGAATAGATAAATAATAACAAATAAGAGTCTATTAATGAATGGTGTATCATGACTATAAATGAACTCAGTCCTTTTTGGTATTACTGATACAAATATGTTGGTTATTATGAGCTGTGTATTGAGTTTCTTCTTTAGTATTCCATTATTCATTCTCTACATCAATGTTAATAATTGTACGAAGTATTGAAGGTAAGTTTTGCGCATTCCCCTTTTACGTTTCTCCTGATGACTCTGGCAAGCGTCATGGAGAGATTACATTCGCTTTCTTATAAGCAGTCTGCAATTAGCGCATGATGTGGTCAACGTTGAATATCATAATACACTACGTAAATAAATCAGACTTATTTTTATTCTATTAAATTTCATATGCAAATAGTGTTAGGTTTACGTATAAATGTCGCCTTGCAAAAATAAGTAAATGTAAAAGAAGCAAAAAATTCATAATGATAAGCAGCGTTCACATAGGAGTACTAAGGAAGAACAGACAGCAACAGTCCTACTAGACCTAACGAGGCTGTCCGTGTGTAAGAGAAGGAGGAGGAGGAGGAGGAGGAGGAGGAGGAGGAGGAGGAGGAGGAGGAGGAGGAGGAGGAGGAGGAGGAGGAGGAGAAAGAAGAAGAAGAAGAAGAGGAGGAAGAGGAAGAGGAGAAAAAAGAGGAGGAAGAGGAGGAGGAGTAGGAAGAGGAGGAGGAGTAGGAAGAGGAGGAGGAGGAGGAGGAGGAGGAGGAGGAGGAGGAGGAGGAGGAGAGAGGAAGAGGAAGAGGAAGAGGAGGAAGAGGAGGAGGAGGAGGAGGAGGAGGAGGAGGAGGAGGAGGAGGAGGAGGAGGAGGAGGGAGGATTAGAGATCACACTCTTCTCGGGTTTCCAAAGAAAGCGATTCCTCTTCAGATCCCTTTAAAAGCCAAAGTCTTGTCTTACCACCACCACCCAAATGCTTCCTTCCCTCAATTTCTCGTCTGCCTCCCTTACTATTAACAAAGATTTCAGTTTCTCCTTTCTTTCACTCCCTCCTGCCTGTCCTGCCTTTCTTCCTGTTACTTTTCTTTTTCTGTCTATATTTCTTCCTTCCGAACTTTCTTTGCATGTTCCTAATTACCTTCCCACCTGCCTACCCTCCTCCTTACCCTACTATCCTTCCGTATTACCTTTCTCTCTTCCTTCCCTCTTGCCTTTCTCCTCTTATGTATTCACAAAGGTCTTTAAAACCAGTTCTCTTCCCTCCTTCTTCCCTTCCTCATCTTAAGTCTTCACATAAGCCTTTAAAACCAGTTCCTTCCCTTTTATTTTAGCCAAAGCGTGGTCCAGATTGCTTCACAACACACTAGTACTTCGGCAGCAACGGTAGCAAACAGGGACGGAGGGTTATGTGAGGGAGGCAGGAGTGAGGCTCACCTGGACCTCCAACATCGCCCCGTTCTTCAGGTCCAAGTTGTCACTCCACCTCAACCTTGCCGATACCCGACACCAAGGAGGTTCTCTACCTTGCGCCCGTCACACACACACACACACACACACACACACACACACACACACACACACACACACACACACACACACACACACACACACACACACACACACACAGACCCACACCCACACACACACACACACACACACACACACATGCGCGCGCGCGCTCTTACACAAGCTCTCCGTTGCGTCTCAATTGTCTGTGTTCTGTTATTAGTATTATCTATTTATCATTGTATTAATAGGTATTCGTTAAACATTAATCTTTATAAAATCACAAGTCCTGGTTTTTCTTTAATTTGAATTGTTTGTTCGATACACAAACTTATATGTATTTGTTTTAGTTGCGTAAAAGAAATGTAATTTAAAAGTAAAAGTGTCCAGAAATGTTAATTGTTACCTGATTGCTCCCTAGACATCTATAAGTCTATTAGATAAACGTAAAGCATCTTTATATAAGCGTTACTTGACGTTTTATTCTATAACTCAACTGTTTATTGTCTGGACGTCTTACGTAATCTTTCCAACTACTAAAACAAATGGGTTTTTTTTATAGAAACGCGTGTCTTGAGACATAAAACCGTAGAAAAGAGCAAACACACTTGACCTCAAATGCATCCACAAAAAGGAAAGCCAGGCAAGGCAGCGAGTGAGTCATGCCATCGTCGTTCCTTCCTCAGGCAGAGTGCAAGAACACTCACCCTCACACACGCCAACACTCACCACCCTCATGTCTCACCACCACACCATCCTTACCGTGCAGCAGACCTTCTTGATTCTGGCTTGCATCTAGACCACTTTTAAGGCACCCTCTATACCTGTGGACCATCTTCACCTTGTAAACAATTCCGTATAAATCAAACAGAAGGAGAAGGACGAGGATGGGAGACAAGACAGAGGAGTAAGAAACCAGGAGGAAGAATAATGTGGATAAGAAATGAAAGAGGAGGAAAGAAAAGAATGAGAAGAAAATGAGAAGAAAGAGAGGGACGAAGATGGAAGATAAGACAGTAGAGTAGAAAATCAGGAGGAAGAATAATGCGGAAAAGAAATTAAAAAGGACGAAAAGGGGAGAATGAAGAGAAGAAAAGGAGAAAGAACAAGACTGTACAAAAAGAAAAGACGAAAGTTAAACTCACTAGAGCCATTGACAGGAGTGGTTGCGGCGTCCGGCGAATCAGGACCATCTTGCGGGTCCTGCGTCAGCCCCGTCAGCTCTGTTATGCGGCGGTTGGTGTCTGCGAGCTCCTGACGCAGCAGACTGACCTCCTGGTGCGCCGTCTGCAGATCCCCGTCGATCCTGGAGGCGAGCTGCTTGTTGTCTTCCACCATCTTGCGGAATTTACTCTGTGTGGCAAGAAGACGTTAAAGTTAAAGGTCGATGACGGAAAAAAAGAAAGAAGAAATTGCACAAAGATGTCATGAAGAAAGAAGACTTGATTGAATACTATGAGAGAAAAGGTACCAATAACGAGAAAAAAAATAAACATATAGAAAATTGCAGGAGAAAAGATACTGATAGGGACACTGATTGCAATGAAGGAAGTATAAATCACGTAAATAAATGAGAAACGTCATGAGGTATTATATGTGTTTTTAATTTGTATGGAGTATAGTGTCAGAGGCGCATGTGAGGAATAAGCGGGAAAGATAACTGAAAAAAGGAGGGAATACAGTGAAGGATATAATGGATAGAATAAACGTATTAATTTTTAAGGTGAAAGTGTCAGTTTAATGAAGAGAGAAAGAAATGAGGGAACGAGATATAAAAACTGAAAATAAAACAACTCTACACTATGACAAAACAATGAGATACAATGAAGAAGATTGTCGCTATAATGATTAATAAGTATATAAAATGTATCGTGTTGTCTTTCTTTATTAAAAACTATAAAAAAAAACTAGTTATTTCTTTTTGCAATTAAGACTAAAAATATCATGAATCACTCATTTGGATTAAGTGTTAAATTTTCGTGACGAGCTAAAGAAAAAAATTAAAGATAGTCTAAGAAGCGAAGAAATTAGAAAAGAAAACAATACTCAATCTCTCTCTCTCTCTCTCTCTCTCTCTCTCTCTCTCTCTCTCTCTCTCTCTCTCTCTCTCTCTCTCTCTCTCTCTCTCTCTCTCTCTCTCTCTCTTTTCTCTCTCTCTCTCTCTCACCTGGGCGTCTACAAGCAGCCTCCTCATAAGAGCCATGGAGGACTTGAGAGCCTCGCGATGCTTGGGTGAACCGCCATGGCGCTCATCTTCGAAGTCAACGCCGCTAAACACGAACTCGACGATCTGGTCGTTGAGGGTGTCCAGCGACTGTATGGCTGCGGGGAGACAAAGGGCACAGGTTAGTAGGAGTGAATTAATTAATGAATGAATGAGAGAGAGAGAGAGAGAGAGAGAGAGAGAGAGAGAGAGAGAGAGAGAGAGAGAGAGAGAGAGAGAGAGAGAGAGAGAGAGAGTGTGTAATTTTTATATAACCTTTTACATATATATATATATATATATATATATATATATATATATATATATATATATATATATATATACAATAGAATACAACAAGGATATACATGAAAACGAATTGTATTTTCTTTCCATCAAATTTTCCCCCTATTCTCTTTGTCCAGCCCTGAATGGTCTAAACCCGACCTTCGTTTATATTTGACTGCCTAGCACCCGGCCAGCCACTAGAATCCTGCAGCAAACTTCGCTGTCCCATTCTTATAATAAAATAAATGAAAAATAAACAATTAAACTAATAAATAAATAAATAGATAAAAAAGTTATTCCATGAAAATGAAGAAGAATCCGGTATTTTTAAACTTTATCTTTATTTAAGCATAATAATTTGTTTACGGGAAAGAACAGCTAAGGATGCACTCCCTATTTTGACCAATGATTGTCATGCACATTTTGTTTCCTCTAAGCCGATGGGAAGCATGGCGTTCAAACACATCACTTTCGCTAGCTCGCACAACGTTATACACACGTAGGCTTCCAACTATTAGAAGGACAGGTGTTATAGGGAGGAGAAAAAAAACAGTGAAACAAACACCTTTTTTGATGTTAAAGTATTCAACTTCACATCAATAGCACAAAATCCTGAACGGTGCGTGAGGCTGCCCGGAGTGTCCCACGGGTCGAGGGAGTGACGGGCATTCACTCCAGGCTGGCAAATACAACCTCAAAGTCTTCCTGACAAGTTATCGGTTCGTCACCAAGGAACGAGATGGTATTTAAGTACCCTTGGTCATTGGTGTTCATCATTAACTCGCGTCATGTACCTTTTGGGAGCACTCTGTCACTCTGTTTCCACTCAAATTGTTTTGATGGAATTTGAGCAACACTTAGGTTGCGATACAGGGTCACCGAATAATGGCTTGCATAGTAACAATGCAAGTCATAATGTGTAGCATTGCACGTCAATGATAGTCTGGGAATAATTTACGAACGCAAGGGCTTCAGAAACAGAGCCCCTGAAGTGGGAATCACTGGCATGAAACAACTACTTACCCCGCCACCCCATCACCCTCACACCGGTTTCATTCCACAATCACACACACCCAAAGTTGAATATGTCTGCTTCCCTACACTCTCTAATGAATTTGTCACTTAATCTAACCTCAGCTATGGTTATTTATCCTACTAAGACTGTTTATTCTCAGACGCAGCTGACGGGTTGCTACAGTCTGCCCTCCTCATCTGTTGCCTGCACAGCGCCACAGAAAATGAGTCTCAGGGAAGGACACATCAACTATCAAGGGAATTTTAAGAAAAAAAAAAAAACCGTATGTGGTATATTATATAAGAAAATAACAGATGAGAAAACTAATACAGTTTTTCCACTACAGAAATGGCACGAAAACAGTAATAAAAGATATGAAGTTCGTAGAAAATAGAATGTACAGGAGGAGAATAAGGAGGAGGTGGAGGAGGAGGAGGAGGAGGAAAAAGATTAGGGTTTCATAAATTGTATGACATAACTGTAGAACTGCAGGTGCTCTTACAGCATTCTTAAGTCTTCAATATTAGGTAAAACTTCCTCGTGTATATACTTAACGTTGCTAAGACTAACGTGGGAAAACTCACCACAGGGATAACTATGACATTCACGTACTATACTGTGTCTGTCTACTTTCGTCCATTTTCCATGTCTTCTTCTTGCCTATCTAGTAGGAATCTCACAAGGCACTTCAGCAAGCAATGTTAGCTATAGTAATTATGTTATAAGTTAATTATTTAACACGTGTTCTGAAGATAGCTAGCTTTTTTTTTGGTGGGGGGTAATATATAAGATTTCAAACATTCACCCATTCTCTCTCTCTCTCTCTCTCTCTCTCTCTCTCTCTCTCTCTCTCTCTCTCTCTCTCTCTCTCTCTCTCTCTCTCTCTCTCTCTCTCTCTCTCTCTCTCTCTCTCTCTCTCTCTCTCTCTCTCTCTCTTCTTTTTTATTTAAACTTATATAGATTATTTTGCCCAAAGGTGAACTGTCGTGTTCTGCCTATCTTAAGGGCAATCATTAATATATTAAACATTAACATTTACTCGCTCTCTCTCTTACTTGCTCTCTCTCTTACTCGCTCTCTCTCTCTCTCTCTCTCTCTCTCTCTCTCTCTCTCTCTCTCTCTCTCTCCTCTCTCTCTCTTACTCGCTCTCTCTCTCTCTCTCTCTCTCTCTCTCTCTCTCTCTCTCTCTCTCTCTCTCTCTCTCTCTCTCTCTCTCTCTCTCTCTCTTACTCTCTCTCTCTCTCTCTCTCTCT
>JAPQNM010000003.1:22908589-22933589 GCA_029783475.1 Metacarcinus magister | reverse complement strand
TTTTCCTAAGAAGGGGGAAAAAAAGAGATTCCAGAGGAGTGTTGGTAGCAAAGCGTGAAATCAATACGGAGTCCTATCTTAATTTCGTATGATGAATACTGGAAGTTAGCGTAACATTGTATATACACTATTATAGCTGTGGCATCAAAACAGGTGCGTCGTGGGTTTCGGCTATCCTATGTGCCCGTGAGCCCGGCAGCCCACCAGCCAACACGAAAAGCGAATGATGTGGCGCTGGGGTGTGGCTCATAGACGTGAGAAATTAAATTGAAAAAAAGGTTGCAGGCACGAGCTTGGGTTGGGTGTGTGCAGATGAGGATGGCTTTATTCTTATCCTTAAAATCAAGGTGGAAGTGAGAGAGAGAGAGAGAGAGAGAGAGAGAGAGAGAGAGAGAGAGAGAGAGAGAGAGAGAGAGAGAGAGAGAGAGAGAGAGAGAGAGAGAAGAGAGAGAGAGAGAGAGAGAGAGAGAGAGAGAGAAAAAAAAACCAGACAGAGAGAGAGAGAGAGAGAGAGAGAGAGAGAGAGAGAGAGAGAGAGAGAGAGAGAGAGAGAGAGAGAGAGAGAGAGAGAGAGAGAGAGAGAGAGAGAGAGAGAGAGAGAGAGAGAGAAAAAAAAATAAAAGAGAGAGATGGGTGCGGCGACAGGCTCCTCCACAGAAACAATAGATAAATAAAAACAAAGAGAGAGAGAGAGAGAGAGAGAGAGAGAGAGAGAGAGAGAGAGAGAGAGAGAGAGAGAGAGAGAGAGAGAGAGAGAGAGAGAGAGAGAGAGAGAGAGAGAGAGAGAGATATGGGTGCGGCGACAGGCTCCTCCACAGAAACAATAGATAAATAAAAACAGAGAGAGAGAGAGAGAGAGAGAGAGAGAGAGAGAGAGAGAGAGAGAGAGAGAGAGAGAGAGAGAGAGAGAGAGAGAGAGAGAGAGAGAGAGAGAGAGAGAGAGAGAGAGAGAGAGAGAGGTGATGGATGCGGCGGCAGGCTTTAAGAGGCAGCGGGCTCGTCCTCTGACCCCAGTAGGCAGCGATGAATATTTACGTTTTGTTCCCACGATATTTCTCAGAGTATATTTTCCCAAAGCTGCTTCTGCCGCCGGCGACCTTGCTAATGCTTTAATTCTGTTCTCTGTGAGCAGCATGGAAACATTGCTTGTAGCGGAAAGCAGACAACAACAGTTGAGGCAACAAAAACGACAAGTGCAACAACAGCAGCAACAACAATAACAGTAACAACAACTACAGAATAGCAGCATCAGCAGAAGAAATAACAGCTCTGATGGTATCTATGTTTTACAAAATAATTCCCGATCTCAAATATTACGCCGAGAGTTATATCCATAATGAACTGTTGTGTCTGCTTCACACATATTATGCTGGGTGCACGAGCAAGAAAATTAGTTTAGTGACAGCAATTGTAACTGCATCCATTCCTCTTCCCTTCTCATCACATGATTACAGTTGTTTCGTGTGGTGAAACAAGAAACAAGGAAAAGTTTCTGAAACATGTCTCATATCTTGAAGTGCCAATTTTAACTTATGACTCTAGTTTGTCTGTTCCATTTCTATCCTATCGCATTTCACAAACAACAGAGCAACACTCTTTGGTCATTACAAGGTCACAAAGAAACTGGAAATACGATATATTAATGTAAACTAAATATGTTAGAGACATTCTGCACCAACTGTCTGAGACGTTTTGGCACTCAATTTTTTTCAACCGCACATGGATAGTAATAAGCGAGCTGCAGAATTTTTGTCGATAAGCGGTTCTGAGTCGTTATTAATTCATTCCCTGACATCTAGCAGCGGGGCGCGGGCTACCTCTGCTTCAAGGCCGGTTAGCTGCCACCATCACCCAGAATTACCCTTGGCCTCCCAGGACGGACCAGGTACCGGCAGACTTTAACCCTTCAGGAAATGTTGTTTACTTGGCTGGAACCAGTGACAAGTAGTACAATCGAACTGCACAATACAATTATTTTTGTGAAATAACTTTAATGTTAAAGATGTCTAGCCAGTGACACATTGAACTTTCCCGTTTTGTCCGAAAATAATATAAACCATGTTCAGTGGAACGGGACGCCACTCCTCACTGCACAGGTGTAGCAGCTGATTGATTTGTAAAATATGAGTCAGCGTCTGCAGTGAGTCGTATGTCCATCAGTGAAGCAACAGACAATGACATGCATTATACGAGCACACTTCGCCCACCACGCCTGAAGTACACTAATATCAGTCTCGTCTCGTAAGACTTAACTTATACACAATGGTTCACCAAAACCCTGGGAAGACGCAAAATTGCCTGATATTTTATCCAATACTTCGATGTTTGTATCACACACACACACACACACACACACACACACACACACACACACACACACACACACACACACACACACACACACACACACAGTACAATCTGTAAATTCTTCCCAGTCTTTGATACTTCCACGAAACATCTTCACACACACACACACACACACACACACACACACACACACACACACACACACACACACACACACACACACACACACACACACAGTCCTTCCCTCCAGCAAAATTGTCCCTTTATAACAGGACCAACTTTCTGAAGATCCACCGTCGACCCCTCTGCCCTGGGCGCCGGCATCCCTCTCCACCCTACGGACGTCCGGTGGAGGCGGCCCGGACACGTACAAAGAATATCCGGTTATACTTTTTCGCATCTTTCGTCCTGATAAACGCAGAGGTCCGACGCCCGGGGTGGTCCGCCCGTCTGATATATGACTGCCGGGTAGGAGGAAGGGAGGGCTGGAGGGCGGGAGGGCGGAACGAAGGGAAGGACGGTGGAAGGGAGGAAGGGCGGAAAGGAAGACAGGAGGAACACAGGGAGTGGAAGAAGGAGGTAGGAAAGGAGGACTGGAGGGAGGGAGAGATAAAAGGGGGAGGGAAAAAGGAAAGAGAGAGAGAGAGAATGGGAGGGGAGGAAAGGGGAGGGAGGAAATTAAAGGTGAGCAAGGGGAGGAGTGCCATGGAGGGAGTCTGACAGTACACAACAATAGAGAGAGAGAGAGAGAGAGAGAGAGAGAGAGAGAGAGAGAGAGAGAGAGAGAGAGAGAGAGAGAGAGAGAGAGAGAGAGAGAGAGAGAGAGAGAGAGAAGGAAGAGGTCACGTATTTCTCAAGTCTATAGATCTGTGAACAATTACAAGTTAAGGACGTGTTTCTGAAGTTTGGCTCTTACACACTTACAAGGTCTCTCTCTCTCTCTCTCTCTCTCTCTCTCTCTCTCTCTCTCTCTCTCTCTCTCTCTCTCTCTCTCTCTCTCTCTCTCTCTCTCTCTCTCTCTCTCTCCTCTCTTTCTACACTGTTTCTTATTGATTCATTTACCACTAACAATTGTACATGTAATTGTTATTCCTTTATTAGTTCATTCATATTATCTTCCTAATTATAAGTTATTGTCGAATCACTATTTTCATCCTTCCTATTACGACCCTAGCGGCCTGGCTGGTTAACTATGCAATATGTTTTACTCATCACGCAGAAATGAAACAATTTATCGTTGTAAAAAAATCGAAGTGGTGTTATTCAATTTTTTATTTTATTATTTTTTAATGTGTGAATCATCAACGTGCGAGGTTCACTGTCTGTTACCCTTTATAGGTCACAGGAGCAGCAAAAGGTTACTTAAGCACCCGAGCAAGAACTAGACTTCCTTCTTATGATTTAAACTGAAAAAAAATATTATACTCTTCATGTTGTGTATTAATTTTATCAACTCCATTTTGGTGGGGATGGTGGGAGTTAATGGTATTTAATATAACGAACATTTTATAAACTTTCATATCAAAGCATTTGCAAGTTTCGGACGTTTTTATCGAAGTTTGTTGCAATTACTTTGTATCTTGCACGTTTTTTCTTTAGTCTTACCTCATCATAAACGGACTTTTTTTCCCCCCTCACATAACGTATCCTAATAAAGATAGAAATATTCGAAAAAGAAGGTATATATTTAGATTAAAATGGAAAACACTAATACAAATCGTTAACATATTTTGCTGACCACGAGGTAATGGGAAGATTGCTCATAATAAAAGAAGTATATAGATAACTAAAAGCAAAAAATTATATAATGTATTTGTCGATGAAAAAAATAATACAAATAAAATTTCACAGCTAGAATGACAATGAAGTGTTTTTTTCGTCCTGACATCTTCCTTTAGAAAGAAAAATTAATGCGGGTGAGAAAACAAGCATAGAGGTTGTAATGGTAAGACTGTGGGTGAAAGACACTTGGATATCTGACTGTCTTCAGAAAGGAAAGAATGAACGTAACGAAAAATTGTGCAGTCATGTATGCATCAGTAAATTCAAATTTGTTCACACGGGTACAGAGACGTAGCCACAAGGGGCCTGGGAGTTGCACGTCATCGTTTTCAATTACTTTATGTAACTATATTAATTTTCTTACATATGAACTCTATTTCAAACGTAGGAGCTTCAACACATCTAAACAACTATTATTCTGTATCATGAAAACAGCGATTTCAAGTTGCTGCTAAGAAATGGAAAGTTGAACATGTGATGAAGGTGTTGAGAGCCTGCAGGAAACTTGTTGTGAGCAGTGAACAGAATGAAGGCGTATGACGTGAAAAGGAGCAAGGACTGAATGACAACAGACTGAGAGAGCATGGTGAAAGAGAAGACAAGATACATGTAATGGAAAAAGAGCGCATGGTAAACCAGAAGAGAGCATGTGATGAATATCTATAGAGAGAGAGCCTGGCGAAGTGAATGGCCTCTTGATTATAAGTTTATTCGTGTACTCCGTCTAACGTTCGTCTGCTAGCAATAATTCCATGAACATAGCGATAACTCAGGGAATGTTTCGTTCCTGACGTTGGAGTTAAGTGAGTCCAAACAGCGTCAAGAGCCTCCCACGACTAAAAAAGATAATAATAATAATAATGTTCCCGCACTGCAGAAAATACGTTTCCATAGCAGAATTTGAAGGAAATGGACAAGTTATATTAATATCAAAGCAAATCAATTAGTAACAAATTAACGAACTAGCTAACCAACCAAGTGAATAGATAAATCAATGAATTGATAATAAAACAATATATTAATAGACTTCAATAAATGTTATTAGATAAATTAAAGTAATGGTTGTCATGTGAATATTGTTACACTGTGCAAACAAATGTATAATATATTTTGTTAGTATCAGAACGAAACCATAATAGGTTATCGAAAGAGACAACTAGATTATACATACATACATATTTATATTCTTTTTCTTTTTCACTCCTCAATTAACTTTTTGTCTAATGAGACCCTAATCTTCATACCTCCGTTACACTAATGACAGTAGAAGCAGCAGAAGCAAAATCAGAGGCAGTCCAAATTGGTTCGCCTCACCGGTCATCACACACAAAATTCACAATCCATTATGAATAATGTTCCCCCGTCTGCCTGGCCCTCGTCTTGGCCGACCACTCAGTCGGTACACAGGCTTATCCTCGTTAGACAATATAATTTATCACTTTATCACATTTACAGAGTAAGTTATCAACACAGAGGCATCGAAAATTCGGAAAAGCCGAAGTGATTATAGCGATTCCTTCGTTTTTTTGTATTTTTATTGCAGTCTTGAATATTACCATTGTAAGTACCTTATGAATTATCCTTTCTGATCCCTTCGCAAGATGCCATTACACCTTCGTTAAGCCGAACACGTGTTTCCCCAACCGTCTTGAAACCACATAATCATCACTGCCATGGCCGTTTCACCTCGTCGATCCAGAGTTCCGTGGTTGCCATGGACTCTAATGGTCTCAAAGCCGGTAATATTCAGATTTGTACCCAGCCGAGGGGCTCCGCACACCACGTTGTGTATTTTCCGGATGAACATGACTCGTCCATTCAATCCTATCCTAGTATGTAAGTAGTTAAATTTGTTTGGTTGAGTATACGTTACAGGAATGTGTGTGTGTGTGTGTGTGTGTGTGTGTGTGTGTGTGTGTGTGTGTGTGTGTGTGTGTGTGTGTGTGTGTGTGTGTGTGTGTGTGTGTGTGTGTGTGTGAGAGAGAGAGAGAGAGAGAGAGAGAGAGAGAGAGAGAGAGGAGAGAGAGAGAGAGAGAGAGAGAGAGAGAGAGAGAGAGAGAGAGAGAGAGAGAGAGAGAGAGAGAGAGAGAGAGAGAGAGAGACCCGAACGTTCTGCATGACTCACAGCAGCATTAAAGGACCGTCCCACCGACCACCACCACCACATCTTCCCTCCTGCACACACACGGGAACACTGTACTTATTCTGATTACACTCCTAACCACAACACTTACACATCGATGAGACTTATGAAGTTCAGTTTGAGAGTTCATTGAAATATAATTTAAATTTTACGCGAATGAAGTAAAAAAAAAAGTTAAGTCCTTATAGTGATCTCAAGTGCATGTCTAGACTCTTCTGTTAGGAAAGTATCAATAAACCTTTCTCACGCTTCTTCAGAGCAGACTGGATAGAGTATGTTTTAGGAAAGTCTACTCTAGTGTTTGTACACGTGTAGGTTTTTGTAATTACTCCTTCCAAAGACAATCATCGAGTAGAGTGATATTCAAGCAGTTGTTAATAGATGAACACTCACACGCTGAGAAATGGCTACAACAATTTCCTTTAACAGAAGAAACAATATAACCAATCTCTCTCTCTCTCTCTCTCTCTCTCTCTCTCTCTCTCTCTCTCTCTCTCTCTCTCTCTCTCTCTCTCTCTCTCTCTCTCTCTCTCTCTCTCTCTACATATAACCAATCTCTCTCTCTCTCTCTCTCTCTCTCTCTCTCTCTCTCTCTCTCTCTCTCTCTCTCTCTCTCTCTCTCTCTCTCTCTCTCTCTCTCTCTCTCTCTCTCTCTCCCAGGAAGAGTGTGCTTACCATTACACCACCCATACTTCAATAAAACAGAAGGATTAAACAAAAAAAATCACTAATTCACGACACGAATCATTTGTTTCACCATTAATGTCTCTTTCGGGAGTCCTGACAACCATATTCTATCTTTATGATAGTTTGATAGACAAGTAATTCCCGTCATTTCAAAGGTTAACTTATTGGGAAAATCGATGGACAAGCACCATCTCATCCTTCATCCCGACGTGTCTAATAAATTAATTTGAAAAAAAGAACATTCGAGTGGTAATCGTTGGATGAAAAGGATGTGGCTTGTCCGCCAAGTTAGTCTGAACTGACTTTAGTATCTCCAGATTATCGTAACTCGAAACTACAGTTATCTCAAAACAACACTTATATCGAAAGTACAGTACTCGAAGCACTCACCAGCACGCCCGGCACTACGCCCACCAGGCCGCCACGCCCACGCTGATATGAGGCTGCTCAAAGGAGTGCATGGCGTGGATCGCTGACTGGCTTAAATAACCTCATCATGCACCCGCCTCCCCTTGGCGTACACCACTGACGACGCATCACCACGTGTGTGCACCTCACTTCTGCGTCCAAGTATAAGCTCAGTGCGATTACAGGACACTCATTCCTTCTTAGTTCAGGTGCACTTTACAGATTATCACTTAAAAATAACACTGCACTCATCCCGGGGTCTTGCATTTATGAGGCATGTCAGGAGGTCTTTTTCGTCCCTCAACGTGCCTTTATATTAGCTTAGGATGCGTCTGTATAGCCCCACAAGCATCGTCGTCACAAGTGCACCACGCTAGCGTCACCATCACTACACCGCCACGAAGCCACCACACCAGCGCACTGAATGAGTTTTGACAACCACCGAATCACGGATGGCCAGCGGGAGGCGTGGCCAGAGCGAAGCCTCTCACAAGTGTACGTACTGGTTCCAAAATACGTCGTGATCACTCGAGTAATTCTTCTCATCTGAGCCACAACAAATTTTCTGAGCAAGCACGAGGGGGGCGGAGGTGGAATCACGGTGGAGTAGTAGAGAGTGGATGAAGAAGTGCATGGAAGGAACTGTAAACGGCTGGAGAAGGCCGACGCCCCGTTGTGGTGGCGGCGACTGAGGTGAATGAATGGAAAGAAGCCAACATTTCCCACATGTTGAACAGTACGGGATGCTCAACCTGCTGCATCCCTCCTTCCCTTCTTCCTTCCCTCCCTGCCACTTCTACGTTATTGCAGTTACCGAGATTCCCACATCATGCGTGCCTGACTTACGGTGTCTTCGCGGTGACTGAGGAACCCAAGTACGGTCTGATTTTGATGATTCGATAAGGATTCTCTGGTGAGCCGAGATTGTTCCGGTGCACGAATCCTCTCGGCCACAAGGTTCCTCGCGCCTCACCGGAAGGAAGAAGCCATTAAGGAACTCTTGATTACTCGCGTTTATCCTCCATCAGAAGCTGCGTTCCCTTCCTACTCCTCCTACTTCTTCTCTTCCTCCTCCTTCTCTTCCCCTTTCTCTTGCTTTGGCTTGTCATCATTGTCAGCGTCCTCCTCTTGTGACTCCTTCCTTACTGTACTACTTTATCACACCTCCATTATCGTCACTTCCTAACGCCACACCCTTTATCCTTTCCTTTCTTTTCATGCAGGACACACACACACAGACACGCGCGCACACGCACACACACACACACACACACACACACACACACACACACTTCTTTACCTCTACTTCCCCTTCCTGTTCATCCACCAATAGCGTCCCTCGTCTCCCTCTCCGTTCCCTTCACGCTCCTCATCCAAAGTTTTATTATTACTCTTTCTTTTTCCACTTCGTCTGGTCCCTCTCATCATCCACATCTCCTCCACCTACCTACCTTGCCACCCTCTCACAGCCCCTGCCACGCCATAACTACAACCACGACCACCAACACCACCACTATACAACCAAATAAAACTGTACACAGTCACAAAAATCACACACGAATAAGAATAAGAATAAGAACTAGAAGAAGAAAAAGATGAAGAAAACGAAGAACAATAAGAACCTCAACAACAACAACAACAACAACAACAACAACAACAACAACAACCAATCTTTCTAAAGCGTGGGTGGTCCTGGTAGAAAATTGTGAAAATGTTATTTGTCCGTCTGCCTGTCTGTCTATCTGTCTTTCTGCCTGTCTGTTCAAAGGTGTATCTGATGGGTGATTAGGTGCATATGCATGTGTATGTGTGTGTGTGTGTGTGTGTGTGTGTGTGTGTGTGTGTGTGTGTGTGTGTGTGTGTGTGTGTGTGTGTGTGTGTACAAACGAATGTAAAAGCGTGAAATATAATTACTTTATATTTTAAATAAACATGTAATTACACAGGCGTTTACATATTTTAATAGTTAACCTATGCAATTTTGTGTTGTCGTTGGCAGGCGGATGCAAACACTCGAGTCGACTCAATATAATACATATTAAACAGGCATTTATTAAACACTTCCATGCCTGCCGCTTTTGGAATCATGGAAACGAACAAAGGAACAAATAAAGAGTAACAATTAAGCTGAAAATAACAATAATACCACTAAGAATACTTAAAATGCTAGAAGTGAAAACCGGCAAAGCAAATGTATAACAATTGTATAACAAGCCCCAAACTTCTACTTTGAAAAATTTAATGAAAAAAAAAACAGCGCCACGTTTTAACTTCATTATTCTCCTTTCATCCATATCATGCTCACATTTTCACACTTCATAAATACAAACATCTATTGATATTGATGGCTCAATTATCATGAATGGTTCACCTACATTCCTTTTACATTTATGAACTACATAACTCAATGCAAAACCTGGAAAATTAATTACAGTAATCTTTTATAAGCAATATTACCTTTCACCTCAGTTATGATAGACATTAGTGCTAAATCTGACAAATTCATCACCGATAAATGTTTTCCTCCTCATTCACCTTCCCCTTTCAAACATTACAGTCAAATATTTGCGCCAAAAACCTAACTGATAGACTAGGAGCGAATTTTATTAGTTCACTACCTCGGGAATCTAACTCAAACTCGACCAGAACCTGATGCAGACCTTCACCAGTGATCAAAACAAGTTCTCCAAGTGACCACATCTCCGTTCATCCTTCATCCAGCCGAGTCGCATCTTACTTCCCTTCTTTCTTTCTATTATTTTACCTCTTCTGTTCCCCTTCAAGATTCTCATAGCGAAGGAAAAAGATAGTGCCAAAGTTTTGAAAGTTGATCTTGGACTATTTTAAAAGTTTCCCATTTCAAAGTAAGGGGAAACGGAATATATTTTCAACAGATTTTAAATATTTTTTTTTTGTGATTTTTCTTTTACACCACCCTCGAGGATTTTAATTCAAGGGAAAGATCTTTTTTGTATTAAATTTTTTCTCATTTGTATATTTGAGTCACCTGTCAAAATTAATATGAAGGTCACATTTCACAATAAGAATTTATATCACTTGAATAAAAATAAATACAAAGAACAATGGAAGTAGGATTCTTCAGCATTTCCTGAATCACGACGTAACACCAGAAAGTCTACTTGAAAAAAAAATAAATAAATAAACAAAAAAATCAATAAATAACTGAATAAATAAATATTCAAAATGGACGAATCAGGAAGACTTTTAAAAGATTTAGACATTTTCTTTAACTTACGTATGTGAGATTATCGAGCAGCTCTAAGTTCACCAAAATACATTCCACTACCATCTTTCTCTCCCCCTGAAAGCACGTTTAATCTCCGTTAGCACGACACATTCATCTTAGCATTAAAGATATGAGACAGTGACGTCTTTAAAGGCTTTCTCAAAACAATTATGGTTTTATGAAGAAAAATATATAAACGCTGGCAGTTAATAAACATAAATATACACTTAAGTATGAGATAATTGCTAAACTTTAAATATGCATACATAAAAACTGAATTACTGATATATCGAAAATGTGGAGAAAGCTCTTACTTAACTCCTCAAATTCACTGACGCTGTGCCTGATGAGTGTATAAACAAGTGACAAGCAATCACATAATGAATTGTATATCGAATGTATGCAGTACCAAATGTTTATTTAATCAAGTAAATATGCAGCCAATCATCTCAGTCACCTCAAAACCAGTGTGAGCCATCTTGTTCTTCATTGGCGTAACTTCAGAAAATACACAAGCCAATACGTATAGTACATAAGCCATCTTGTTACATACAGAAAACTAAGATAAAACTAAGGTATAATTTAACACACCAGCCCAGTACGTAACAAAAACAATATAAGCTATAAACTAAAACGGAACAAAACAAAGGATATTATTTACTATTGAAAGCTCAAAGCAACGCGCCAGCAAATGCATACCAGAACTTAATAATTCAATACAACTAAAAGGAAACTCAAATAACAGCTTAAACAACATACGCGGAGAAATAGGGAGAGAAAATAGAGAAAATATAATAAGAACAAGAAGGGCTCAAACAATAGCAATGATAAACAGAAATACACAAAAAGAAAACAGATTACGTACCACTGCATTACAATATTTCATACTACCATCATTATCAACCTCACTATGATTTCACTGCATTCACGCATTCAAAATCTACTGACAATTAACACCCATTACCGCGTCCCACCCGTCCTACCAGCCTTGTCTCAGCTGTGTCGTGCAATCCCCCGTGTGTCATCAGTCGCGGATTCAAGCCATCATCGTCGCCAGTGTGTGCTTTGTGTCTCGTTCAGGCGTCGTGGGTCGAGGCTCACACAGCAAGGCTGGTTGTGCTGGGCGGCCCACGTGAGAGATTTAACATAGCTGTACGTATGTCAAGCAACAGTGCAAGACCTAAAGAGAGGTACCCCGTCTGTCTGTCTGTCTGTCTATCGGTCTCTGTTTCTCTCTCTCTCTCTCTCTCTCTCTCTCTCTCTCTCTCTCTCTCTCTCTCTCTCTCTCTCTCTCTCTCTCTCTCTCTCTCTCTCTCTCTCTCTCAGTGTAGCAGGAGAGGCGTCACGTGACACTGCTGATCGTTCCCTTTATGCAGCAAATAAAACTGCCTTTCTCTTACAATAATTGCAGTTGTATAGTTACCAAAGTTTTTAAAAGTGTGATTACGATCCTCCTACTTAAAGTGGTCGCCCACTGCCAGAGAAAAGAAAGAGAATACAAAAAAAGGGGATGATCAGTGGTGGTTGAGGGGATTGTGAGTGGTGGGGGAAAGGATATAGAAAGGAACGGGGGTGGGGGGAGGAAGAATGAGACTTGGGAGTGAGGGGGTGATGGGTGGAGTGAGCGTTGTGCGATGGGTGACTGTCGGGAGTGTAATGGACGGTGAAATAGAAATGCCAGGGGAGAAGGCGGTTCAAGTGTTGCCACATCTACGTGCATACCCTTCGTAGCAGGTGCCGCCAGACCCTAGCACCTGCGGCCGGCTTTTAGCATTACTGGAGGGGTCTAGCACTTGCATTAAGTTCCATAGTGTGTGGCGAGTACAGGCTTTCAAGGGGGAGTAGTTGAGAAAAAGAGAGAAAGGACGGAGGGCGGTAGAAAAGGACGGAGGAAGGGAGAGAGAGAGGAAGGGATGGGAAATTGCTTTATATTAACGGAAATCGAAGCCGAGAAACGCACCTCAAAATATACATAAAACTAGTGTATGTGTGTGTGTGTGTGTGTGTGTGTGTGTGTGTGTGTGTGTGTGTGTGTGTGTGTGTGTGTGTGTGTGTGTGTGTGTGTGTGTGTGTGTGTGTGTCCATTATGTCCCTAAAAAGTACAAGAGATCAGAGTATTAATTAAGCTGCCTCTCAGTTCATGTACTCTTGTATGTAAGTTATAGCGAACCTTAAGAGAATATATATATATTACCCAATTTTCAACTCAATAATGTAGGATTTATTCATATATATATATATATATATATATATATATATATATATATATATATATATACATATATGATAAAATGACGTTGATTGTTTATTGAAGTAGTCACGAGCATTTCAGGGCAAGGGAAAAATAAGCAACACTACTAATTATTTCACTGTGTAGCTAAAAAGTTTTAGGTTGTTGTGGCGGTAATGTGTCATTCGATCCAACTCACTTTAAAGGGAATACACAACAGACACACAAACACAGCACCACCAACACACCTCCTGTACCTAAGGATGCGGACTAAACTGTATCCAACACGAGAATTCCCAAAACTGTGAGTCCTTCAAGAGAGTGGCATTAAGACACAATGGGAATTAAATTGACGATACCCCTTATGGAGCTCTTCCTTGTCTTATCTTTAGGGAACGGCAAGTAGGGGCCTTCTATCGTATTATTTTATCTAATTTTTCGTACTAGCTCTTAAATGTTTCCTTTGGCGTGTAAAATAAATAGATAAATAAATAGATAAATGAAATAACGAGTGAACAAAACAGCACCTCACCCATCACGTAAAGGAACTTTTTTTAATAACACTCAAGCTACGAATCAAGCGAATGCTGACAAATTTATACCATTTTTCCCCTGAACACTGAGTGAATGAAAGAATATCCTGACACGTGTGAGGCGTTATAATACTCCTAAAGTCATGTTGTATAAAGAAACAAGACAAGACCGACAGTGTGTATCCTTCAACGAACTTTGTGTGTGTATGGAGTGCTCCATGATACGTTGAAACAGGATAAGAAACCAATTCCTGAGGACTTGAGAGGAAGAAAATAAAAGAAAATATACATACCTACCCACATCATAATATATAGCAACGCCTACGAGCCCTGTCTGTGAACAACCCACCAACAGTCTTCTCCAAAGCCCAGGTTTAACACAAATTCATACACAAGTTCAACACAAGACTGAGATAAGGACTTCATGTTTATTCATTTTATAATAAACTAGAAACCAATAGGGAAAGAAAACGTATGACGGGCTCTTCAGTAAAGTAGCTTAAGTCTATCTGTAAAAGAGACTTCACAGAAAATGAGGGAAGTCTATGTTTAGAGTACGCGTTCGAGGGTAAACTATATTATACTTTTCGGTAAGAAGTACAGCATCAAGAGTTGCTTTCCTTTTAATTTATAATTGTTTCTTTATTGAGCTGTAGTGGGTAGTTGTATTGTGTGCTGAAGTACTTGGCCAAACAAACATTAGTTCGAATCCTGGTTAGAGGCACCAATTGAAACCCGGCCACCCAACCACTTGTAGTCAGAAAATGTGTATGTGGGGAGGCTACTACAGCGACCCTACATCCTGGGATAAATAAAGTAGATTGCCAACGGATCACAGGCCCAGGAAGTGTAGATGAGTTATTAAGGCTACGCGTTGAACGGTCTACATCCTTCCCTTTTTTCCACCTTATTTTTTTTGTCCCATAATTTCGTTTAATGCTTATGCACGCCTCGACAGCCTCATCAACGCATCTGTACCACGAAATTTTCACGATAATTTAGTTAGGGATAATTATACGGCTACTTCGGGGCTAATTACCACAACGTAAACATATACTTTTCGAGCTAATGGCAGAGGAAAGCAGCGAGGGACGCGCCCTGCTTACACACCAAAACAATTAGAAAATGCTATCCTCGTTCCCTATTATTTTCTTTTCCTTTCATTCCTTCTTACCTTCCATCGCAACACCCTTTCCCTTCCTCTCTTTATCCTCCCTTCCTCTTCCATTTCCTCCTGCGTCTTGTTTCAGGAGCCTTTCGTTTTCCCACTCTTTTCCATACCTCCTCCACCCCATCTCTATCCTGCCTTCCGCCACAACGCTCTTTCCTTTCCCTCTACCCGCCTCCTCCTTCCTCTCAACAAAGCGTCGATCCCAAGGTCACACAACAACCCGGAGACGGATCCAAGAAACTCCCAGTCGCCTCCACAAGCCTCAATACGTGACACACTGGAGAAGAGAAGATGGGAGAAAGGGAGTGGGGGAGACAGCGTGACCCGTGAGAGGGAAGGAGAGGAGGAAAGCAGGCAAAGAAGGAGGGAGAGAGGAGATCTTCCACAACTCGTTTTTGTCTCGCATCCACGGTTTTCTTCAGGTGACAATAACCTATAAATTCCTTCCCTCTTTTCCTCGGCGTGTTCCATCAGCATGAAGTTTCCGCCCCCAGTGGAGTGTTGGTACATAAGGTTACACTTCCATCCTCCTCTTCATCCCTTCAGAGCCTCCATCCCCTTTGGTAACCACAACACACCTCCCCCTTAGAGCCTTCCTCCCCTTGGTTACTGTCGCTCATATCCTCTCATATCTTTCCTTCTCTCGGTTAGTGTCATTTCCCTCATGCCTTCCCCTCGGCCAATATGCAGGTCGCCATAATAGGCTTAGTAAGACACACTAGACCATTTGATAGGGTACTAAATACACTCGTAAGTGATCGACACCAGAACATAAAGAAACCAAATTTTAACATGAAAAGAAATGTTTATACACCAAAACTATTTTAAACTTTAGAATAATAATAAAAAAAAAACTTCGAGCAAATTTTATCTACTTTTTTAAGAAATGTTGATAAATTAAATTTAGAACTCTGTGGTATTTAATTTCCTTCTGTCTCCTATCAATACTAGTTGTCTATGTGAACTCAAATAAAACGTGTCATCTTTTCGTACTGACTTTTGTTTGTACTTTCTAGTGTCCCGCCGACGACGTGCTGCCACCTGGTGTTAATCCATGAAAACTTCCCTCTCCTGTGCCACACTTTCTGACTTAACTTGTTTACTTCATGCATAAAGTTTCCTCCTCCATGAGTGTTAGTTCTAATATTCCTTGTTTACTTGTACACTTGTTTGCTTCTGCTTCTTAACTTTAAGCTCCCGACACTCCTGCTGGTCTTAACGCTCTAAGTCTCCTTGCTTCTTGTCTTTTCTTACTACTGCTGTCCTTATTATAATCTTCCCAACACCACGCTGCGCTGTTAACTTACTTCCAGGCCTGTGTGTGTGTATGTGTGTGTGTGTATGTGTGTGTGTGTGTGTGTGTGTGTGTGTGTGTGTGTGTGTGTGTGTGTGTGTGTGTGTGTGTGTGTGTGTGTGTGTGTGTGTGTGTGTGTGTGTGTGTGTGTTTTCTACCCTAAATTCACAGTGGCATTAATTCTAAAGTTTCCTCTTCCCCCAACAAACTTATGTGCTGACATTTCCTTAGTTTCCTTGCACATCAAGCATTGTCACGTAGCTCTTTCAACCAACATCTTTTCCTCACCACCATCACCACCAGCTCCTCTGCGCCCCACCACCACCATCTTCCCTTCCCCTAACATACCCTCTCTCCCCGATAAGCACGTAGCATAAAGGACGTAAAAACATAATGACAAGTGTAAGTGCAGCAGCCTGTTGGTCCCTATACGGCGGCCTGCTTCACCCTCTCAGGCACAGCTTAGTACGAGACTAAGGCTTTCAAAGGGTGCTTTGTTTTAACGACCAGAACCTCTCTCGGCAACTTAACGCGGAAACCAATGAAAAGAAATAAAGTATACGGTATCATAGAACAATATTACCATTGAAACATTAGCAATTTTGATATAGAATTTAGTATGAAGCTATTCTTTATTTCTAGTCTTGCAAAATGGAGGCAAAAACCTTGGCCGTGGTCGTTGCCTCCCTTCCTTTCACTTGCCTTTCTTCCCTCAACATTCAGACATATGGCAAATAAACCCACTACCTGTGTTCACATTTCCTCCAACATAACGTTTAGTGTCAAGGTATTTGTCCGCTGTATGCGAGGAACCCTTCATATCACCTCGCCATGCATGCAAAGAGGCAGACAGACAGGTAGACGGAAAAATATCCAACCAGATAGACAGAACAGAACAGAACAGAACATACAGGCAAGTGAATAGAGACAAACACCACTAAATACCACATAGCACATAGACAGACAGACAGACAGACAGACAGACACAGACACATTCACAACACACATGCAACACACGCACCTTAGTTCTAGCAAAGGGCACAGAGGTGAAACTCAAGAGGACCTTCTCTATGCAGTGTCAAGTTTAAGTGACTCATTCCTCTGAAATGTATGCGATCCACCCGAGAACGTTAAGTTAGTGAGACAAGCACCGAGAGGACGAGACCATGCACGAGGCGATGAAGAGAAGGACGAGGACGAGGGGAAAGTTATGGAACGAGACAAATCGATAGAAAATTTAAAATGTAGAAAGAAAGAAAAGAGAAAGAGGGGAGAATAGTAACTTCAGCTTTAACACATTCTCTCTCTCTCTCTCTCTCTCTCTCTCTCTCTCTCTCTCTCTCTCTCTCTCTCTCTCTCTCTCTCTCTCTCTCTCTCTCTCTCTCTCTCTCTCTCTCTCTCTCTCTCTCTGTTCATTAACCAGGGCGACATGAAGGAATTATGTAGAGATGATTTTGTTAGATGAAGCCCAGGAGTGAGAGAGAGAGAGAGAGAGAGAGAGAGAGAGAGAGAGAGAGAGAGAGAGAGAGAGAGAGAGAGAGAGAGAGAGAGAGAGAGAGAGAGAGAGAGAGAGAGAGAGAGAGAGAGAGGTAAGAGAGAGAGAGAGAGAGAGAGAGAGAGAGAGAGAGAGAGAGAGAGAGAGAGAGAGAGAGAGAGAGAGAGAGAGAGAGAGAGAGAGAGAGAGAGAGAGAGAATAAAAGACAGCACTTAATAATTATCACTCATTATTATTATTATTAATATTATTAATGTTATCATTATGATTATGATAACAATAGTAATTATTATTATTACTGTTATTATTATTATTATTATTGTTACTATTATTATTATTATTATTATTATTATAATTATCATTATTACTATTATTATCATCAATACCATTATTATTATTATCATTATTAGTATTATCATTATAAACCATTATTATCATAATTATTATTATTAAAGTTATACAATTATTATTTTTATTATTGTTATCCGTTACCAAGATTACTATTACTATTATCACTATTATCATTGTTATTCACATTAGCATTATTTTTTTTATAATAATTATTATTATTATTATTATTATTATTATTATTATTATTATTATTATTATTATCATTATTATTGTTATTATTATTATTATTATTATTATTATTGTTATTATTATTATCATTAGTATTATTATCATTATTATGATCAATGCTGATTTTAATTTAGTTGTTGATGAAGTCAAATCTATCTGTTTGTCCACATAATATCTCCATGATCGCAGCTGTTTATTTTATCTACCTTGCTATCAATGTGTTTACCTATTATACATACACACATATCCATACATACCCTAACGTCAATAATAACCATTCAATATATTCATGTTTTTATTTTCCTGTTTACCTGATACGTTCTTTTTTCCTCCTCCACAACTTTCACATTCCCTCACTTAACAATCAGTCTGTACTCCAACATTTTCACACTACACTTCCTAACTTTTATTTTCTAGTCATTCCTCAACCTTCACCTGCATCGTGTAATCCACAGAGACAAAGGCGTCCTAAGTATCATCTTCCCGCTGCTACACCTGAACAAAGCCTCGCCGTCTCTATCTTTCTCTCTTCAGTGCTTCTTAAAGGATATATTTTCCGTGAGAGTCAAGGAAAGACACTATGCCAGTCAGGGTTACATGTAATGCCGCCTTGTTTCCTTATAGCGTTACCCTTGCTTGGCTATGACTCGGAAACTGACAAGGCGGATCATGGCCACTGTGTTCCGTTTCCGAGGCAATGGTGAGTGGGGTGTTTGGTGGAAATGATCAAAAGAGTTATGTTGTTTTTCGTGTGATTTGCGATGAGGGTTCACGGAGTCTATGATGCGATGAATGTTTTGGAGAATGGTATACGTGTGGTCTATTTATTTATTTATTATTTTTTATTTTTTTTAGAGTTTTGTGATGCGAGTGTTTATTTATTTTTTTAACGGTGGACTTGTTTTATTCTTTTTTTTTCGAACTGTTAAGGGTTGTGATCGGTTGTTTCATTCCTGGCCTCGTCTTTCCTGTTTATATATGTGTGTGTGTGTGTGTGTGTGTGTGTGTGTGTGTGTGTGTGTGTGTGTGTGTGTGTGTGTGTGTGTGGGTGTGGGTGTAGGTGTGTGTGTGTGTGTGTGTGTGTGTGTGTGTGTGTGTGTGTGTGTGTGTGTGTGTGTGTGTGTGTGTGTGTGGGTGTGTGGCTCATAAAACGTGAAAAACCAGCCCGTCGTTGCCTGCCGTCTCGGGCATCTCAAGATCATCTGGTCTACCGTACAGCTAATTCGAGCTCAACTATGACTGAATAACTAAGATAAGGCCTCAGAGCACATGAGTCGCGCCCCAATAGAGACGAAGTGTCAGCCTCGCAGCCTCAACAAAGCGTTACAAGTGGGTCAGACCGGTAATGGCTCACCACGACTCCCATTGCCAGAAGCAGGTGACGTCAGCATGCGGTGACGAACCCTCAGGACGTCACCAGATATAGACTAGCTAACGTATCTACAAAACGCCCTCTATGTACTATCTTATTCCCTAACATCGGCACTCAGTTTTATCTTATTTCTTAGTCTCCTTTTCATATACATTTTTTTCAGACTTGTGTTTTGATTTTATATCCCGTTAGGGTGCATATCCTAGTCTCTAAGGACTCAGCCCCGTGCCTGTCTGTGGAACGGTGTGCAGTGGAAGTTAGAGTCTGTTGCTCCTGCTCACCTTCATCACTTCAAAGCATTCCTGAGGGTGTTTCTTTCCACGACACACCTGCCCCCTTCTTTCCACTTAATTAGGCTATACCACCTATCAGGAGACTAGCTTGTCTTCTTAAAATGTACGAGTGAGTGTTAAGCCTCTGCCATACTACGTACACTTATTAAAGTATTCAGGTTTTCACAAGATATTAATAAAGTTTCCCCCTTCTCTCTCCCTCTCCCCCGCCATCGTCCCCGCCGCCAGCTATTCACGACACGCTCCTCCAAGCTTTCCTCGATGCCCCCTACCGCGAATTGTTTACTTCATTAAGTTGTGGTGTGTATATTATGTAGCTCATGATAAAAGGCTATGAGGCAACGAGATTATATAACGGAAAACGTGAGGCGAAAAAAAGAATATTGTTGCCGCGTTGCCCTCGGATGTCGGCGGAGGTGGGTAGAGGTGGGAGGGGACAAGTGTGTGTGGGCAATGCTTAGTGTGTTCACCTAAAGGTCAGCTTGTAGGTCAGAGGTCACAACAAGCAGCGGCTGGACAAGCCGTGGATTATGTACGCGTGAAGGTTGTCCCGTGGGTCATGGCGTCGCAGACTGATAAATGGAAGCGTCACCCAGAGAGAGGGGGAAAAAAAAGCAGAGGGAATAGAGAGGAAAAAAATATTCTCAAAATTTTGTTCAGCAAAAGGGAGGTGATGGAGCAAAAGTAGGCGAATGGAAGTAAGATGCAAAACAAATAAATATAAACAAGTAATAAAAAACACATATATAATATATATATATATATATATATATATATATATATATATATATATATATATATATATGTGTGTGTGTGTGTGTGTGTGTGTGTATGTGTGTGAGTGTGTGTGTGTATATATATATATATATATATATATATATATATATATATATATATATATATATATATATACATACACATATATATGTAAAAGAACATCAACAGGTAAGACAAAAAGAAAGAGAGAAAATAGCTCACAAAAATGTTTTAAGGCAGCACATAAATTGGCACAGAAACACAAACACGACTAAGTAGATGTATAAACATAGTTAAGGCCAACAGTTACAAATAATCAAAGCAAACTGACATTCAAGTTCAAGAAAAAATTAATTGTTAACTGAAACACACACATAAATAAATTATAAAAAAAAACATAATTAAATTGGTAAGAAAACGGAGCTAACCACAAACGCACAAGGAAAGAATGAAAACATATTAGTAACAAATAAAAGGAAGCAAAAGCAACCGAAAATCAAAACACGCAAGACTATTATACTCGTGGGCGGCAGACAAAACCTTGAAAAGAATGTGGTGGTGAGTAACGGGAGAGCAGGAGGAGGAGGAGGAGGAGGAGGAGGAGGAGGAGGAGGAGGCTGCGTCCAGAGACCTCGCTCGTTGACGACACACACACACACACACACACACACACACACACACACACACACACACACACACACACACACACACACACACACACACACACACACACATATTACCAAAGACGGCACAACACCCTGCCTCTCCCCTGCACCCCCTGCCGCGCTATCTCCCAAGTTGACAAGCCGAAGAAAGACAGAAACCAACGTGGAGAAAATAATCTTACCTGTCTCCCTTACTGCTGCACCGCCTTCCTCCCGGCTGACGGAGCAATAAGAAAGAGGAAGACGAATGTGAAATAGAGAGAAGAAAAAAACTGTCTTACCTTTTATGAAGTGAGCATTGTACGGCCTCAGGATTTGTAAGACAGAAAATTTTTTTATCTTACCTTTTTCGAACTGCACATTCTGCCGATTGAAGGCTCGCGAAAAGGCATCGAAGACCTTTGTATGCGCTTCCGTAAGGTGAATTTTTTGCTCCTTCGCTGTTTTCCCGTCTCCTTCCCCTCGTGGCGTTGTCTTGAGGGGTGAGGTGGAGGTGGTAGTGGAGGCAGGGGAGGTTTGTGGGGTTGGAGGCATGGCTGGAGCGAGACTCAACATGCCCTGAGGAGAAGGTGGTTCAAGGGGGCGGCTTGGAGAGGACTCCGTGTTGGTGGTAGTGGGTTGAGTACTGGTTCCTGGGAAGCCTTAAAAGGATCCGTGACCCAGAGAAGCGTGGGCGTTGAGGACGAAGGTGGTGGTGGTGGTGGTGGTGGTGGTGGTTAGGACTGACAAAAGAGGATCGTCGCTCGCCACACGCCTTCTTCCTCTTCAGTCGTAGGGGCGCCCTTGTCCATGCTGCGTCTCTCTCTCTCTCGCTCTCGCTCTCGCTCTCGCTCTCTCTCTCTCTCTCTCTCTCTCTCTCTCTCTCTCTCTCTCTCTCTCTCTCTCTCTCTCTCTCTCTCTTTCAGCCTCGCCCTTGCAGCATGTGGGATCGGAGATAGATTTCACTTCCCTGCTGCAGAAGTGAGTACCAATCTGGCCGCGTCAAGGCTGTTCCCACCCCCACCGATGTTACTAAGTATGAGTATTACTGTGTGTACGTGTTGGCTTCATGGCGAGGACGGGAACATTGTCTCTTTCTCTTTGAGTCTATTAGTTTCTCACTTTACTCGTAGCCACTTTTTTCTTCTCTTTTCTTTATTATTTTTTATTCGTTATTGAGTTTTCTGTTTCAATGTGTTTCTGTGTTACCTTGTTGTATGAGCTGAATTTTTTTTCTTTTCGCTCTTTTTTTCGCTTCTCATTTCAAAGAGAATTTATGTATTCTGCAGATTAAGTTAATATTTCAAATTACAATAAAATATCTATTAATACAGTTTGTTCCATAACAAATATCAAGCGATATCTACGATAGATACATATGTATATAACAAAACAAAAACAAAAAAAAAAAAAAAAAATAATATATATATATATATATATATATATATATATATATATATATATATATATATAATAGATAAAAATAAATAAATAATATCTAAACTAAACACTCATTTACATTCGTCATGTTATCTGATTATACTTAATACTTCAGTAAAAAAAAACGTAAAAATATAGTAATACAACTTTTGACAAACAAAATATCCCCCCCCCAAATCAAACTAAAAATGGAAAGAAAACACGGCACAGAAAAGACTGGAAATCAACTTGAGCGAAAACACCAGCTGTCGGACGTCCTTCAGTGCTCGCGTGACGTCCAGACAGACCGAGGAGTGAGAACAAAGCAACAGCAGCAGCATAGGAAAGGAGGGAGGGAGGGAGAGGGAAGACGAGCCACACACTCTCACACACACACACACATACACACACACTCTCACTCTCTCACACACACACACACACACACTCTCTCTCTCTCTCTCTCTCTCTCTCTCTCTCTCTCTCCTCTCTCTCTCTCTCTCTCTCTCTCTCTCTCTCTCTCTCTCTCTTACTTCTATTGAAAGGCTTTGCAATTTACTCCATTCCGAATTGCATTGTTGAGAATAGGCGCCGGAGAGGATAATGGTTCTAACGCCATCCATTACGAGTACCAAAACTAATCTCTCTCTCTCTCTCTCTCTCTCTCTCTCTCTCTCTCTCTCTCTCTCTCTCTCTCTCTCTCTCTCTCTCTCTCTCTCTCTCGATGCTGTAAAATCCTTGGGCTCCTGATATTAAGCGTCGACGTTGTATAGTACGTATCAAGACGACAGAGTGACGGCCCGAGTGTGATTAAGGGAGAGAGAGAGAGAGAGAGAGAGAGAGAGAGAGAGAGAGAGAGAGAGAGAGAGAGAGAGAGAGAGAGAGAGAGAGAGAGAGAGAGAGAGAGAGAGAGAGAGAGAGGAGAGAGCGAGCGAGAGCGAGAGCGAGAGAGAGAGAGAGAGAGAGAGAGAGAGAGAGAGAGAGAGAGAGAGAGAGAGAGAGAGAGAGAGAGAGAGAGAGATAATATAGTTATCAACGATAAATCACACATCACATGCAAGACAGTGACATGTTAAAAAAGAATAACAAATACAAAAAATAGAAATGAAATAGATAGATAGGTATAGAATTAATAAAATAAATAGCCCAGAGATTGATATCCATTAACTCTGCTTCATGCACTCACAAAACACCTGCAGCTGATCAAGGATATTTTTCGTAAACGAGCAAATTTACCTCACATGAAGGTTATACTACGTTTTTTTTTTGTTGGGGGGTGGGGGAGGAAGAAGGAGAGAGAGAGGGAGGGGTGGTTTAATTGTTGCGTTATTCCGGGCACCGACAGCTGGGAGCCAATTTCATTATCTCTCTCTCCCTCCCTTGAAATACTGGTTCGCAAGAAATTACTTCGTGCAACTGTAATTGTGCCGTGAAGGAATCAGCCTCGTCCTATTGTTTTTCCACTCACGGATTGATATGAAAAGAAATAGAAATGAGATAGATAAATAATAAAAAAAATATAACTATTTGCTTTCTGCACGCTAGAGAAAAAAGTAATCAATATCACTGACTAATAAATTTTTAAAAATAGAAAATAGGTGACTAAATCCGCCATAATAAACAAAAATTCACGAGTTAATTCACAGTTCCAGAAAGACATGACTCGCTCGTACGTATAAATCCTGATAGCAACTTTTGGTGTCCGCGCCACTCCTACTCAACCAAGCATATACGCCTATCACTGCGCCCCGCCCCACGCCCGCCCAGACCCGCCTCAAAGCGCCCCAAAAAACACCTTCCCCACCTGACCTCTTATTCCAGCCCCGTTCCGCCCTTCTTCACTTCACTACCCTTCACCTTCCCCCCCTTATTCCCCTTCCCAAACACGAGTTACAAAGCCTTACATCTTACATCCACTCTTGCCTTCCCTTCTTTGTCTTCAAGCTTCCCCCCTTCCCCTCACAAGCTTCCCTCCGCCCCATCACCCGTTAATCCCTCTCTCCATGTTTCCCCCGCCCATTTTCCCCCCCAATTGCCACTCCCCACTCAGGTATCCCACCCATCACGCCCTTCCCACCCCTCTCCCGCCTAAACTATAGTTCAGTGCCGCCTACCTCTATCACACCGATAGTTAATTCATCTTCTTCTTCCTCCTCCTCCTCCTCCTCCTCCTCCTCCTCCTCCTCCTCTTCCTCCTCCTCCTCCTTTTCCTTCTCCTCCTCCTCCTCCTCCACATCGTTAACGCAGGCTAGTGTGAAGGAATATAACATATATTGAAAAGTTATGAAATAGAAGAAAAGGAATACGATGAATGGCGTTGAATGATGTTGATGATTACACAGAACAACAAAAAAATATGTGAAGCAAAACTTAATTTCCGAACTCTTGCTCCTGCTCCTCCTCCTCCCCCTCCTGTTCCTACTTTTCATTTCCTCTCCTTCTCTTACCCTTACCCCTCCCTTCCCTGAAATGATGTTTCGTGCAAACTTAAAGCACAGACGCAACAGGTAGAGATAGAAAGAGAGAGGAAAAAGAAGAAAAAAAAGCGGGGTCCTATTTCGCTGTTAACTGAGCAAGAAGCAAGACTAATCCAACTGGAAATTAGTACCTTTTTTTCAAGGCCACGATGTGGGCCACTCTAAC
>JAPQNM010000003.1:22893589-22903589 GCA_029783475.1 Metacarcinus magister | reverse complement strand
TCCACCACACTCCATCCCTGCCTGGTGCTTGCTCGTCTGTTCTTGTTAGTTCTTTACAAACTTAACTTCCCAATGCTTCCAAGATACACATTTGCCTAAACGTTTTACAATACCGAGGCACTACGCGGAGAAGGAAGCTGAGAAAGTTGGGGCTGAAAGAGGCTGCGGCGGCGAGGCAGGAGCAAGTGTATAGCGTTTAGGTAAAGTTTACGGGGAAGGAAGTGCTGCAGGCTGGGCTGAGGGAGGCGCAAAACAACGATGATGAGTCCTAATACCAGTTGACGACCTGCCTCCTACCCGTCCTGCCCCGCCCCGACCCATCCGGCTCCGCCCCATACCGACAGCTGCCACCGGTCGGGAAGTGGGTTGGGTCGGGTTACACCGCCCACATCGCCCACGCTTCCTGCCCACGAAACAACCACTAACACTCACGCAAAGCTGCCGCCCATCAGCATAGCACTAGAGGAGCGAGGCGCACAAGGTGTAGGGTGAAAGAATGTAAAAGACAACATAAATTTTAAAGCAACATGGACGGTGGTTACAGAGGACTACGTAAGTATATCATAAACAAGAAAGTATTAAGTATATTATATATTATCTAATGAAGAAAAAGATGATCGATTCCAGGAAGGTTACATCATCTATATAATTATAACTGACGGAATACATAAAAAAATAGACGATATTTCAAGAGTTATGAACAAAAAAGGCACCACAGAAACCATGTAAATGAGCCCTAAACAGCATGAAAGGCTACGTGCACGTGTAGCAACAGGAACTAATATACATAATAATACAGAAGCTTCTAACATATACATAAGATACGATGCATTAAGGAGTGAAAACAAAAAAATTAAAATACCATGTATGCCAAAATACCTATACTGAAACACCTTGAAAAATACAACACACACAAACACTCAGGACGATGCTAAGGAACGCATCAAGACCATCCACACCACTAAAACCTTTCCACCTGCTGCTCCTCGTTTCCCTCCCCACTCCACATACCCTGGCGTCACCCTTTAAAAACCTTACTTCCTAAGCCGTGGGATCAACACACCTTAATGCCGCACCCTTGAAGCCAGTGCATTCTTACACCCGCACCTCAACCTAACACTCCGATATTCACCAACAACAACAACACACCCTGAACACCATAATCTCGCAGCTACATCATTGAAACTACACCCCTACGTCAAGGATGATACCACCACCACCACCATCACCACCACCACCACCACACCCAGTACCAACACCATACATTGCTATCACACACGCACATCAAAGCCTCAAACACACGCATAAAGAATGTTAACACAACACCACCACCACCACCACCACCACCCAAACGGCCCACTCCTCACAACACCACACAACACTCATACCACACACCATAATTCTACCACAACGCAACACCACAACACCACCACACCTCCTACTGGGTGACAGACAAGTACTGCCATCACCACTAGGCCACCGCAAGGCTCAACACCAGCCACGCGGGTCACGTCACGAGGCTAAGGTCACAGGTCACAAGGAGCAGGTGACTGACTGACAAGCGAGAGAGAGAGAGAGAGAGAGAGAGAGAGAGAGAGAGAGAGAGAGAGAGAGAGAGAGAGAGAGAGAGAGAGAGAGAGAGAGAGAGAGAGAGAGAGAGAGAGAGAGAGAGAAAAAAAAAACATTTATCCGGAAGTATACATATTACGCACATTCATTAGGAAACGTTGTAACATGTTTTATGTGTATGAATATCTACCATCTGTGTGTGTGTGTGTGTGTGTGTGTGTGTGTGTGGTGTGTGTGTGTGTGTGTGTGTGTGTGTGTGTGTGTGTGTGTGTGCATATATACCTTCATGTATACACATACTGACTCCAAAATAACTAATCTACATCTAATGTACAGTATTATCAGGAAAAAAAAGAATAAACACGCACACACATTTATGGCGATGCTTCCCCACAATTACTCGTACTTTAGGGTTAGCGAGGCTTTAATATTACATCATTTGAGTACACACACACACACACACACACACACACACACACACACACACACACACACACACACACACACACACACACACATACACATACGGCAGACGGGATCCTTTTTTGCGAGTCGACAATGTTGGCACACTTAGCGACGGTAACTGTCACGCGGCTGAGGGGAGGCACGCGGCGGGCCAGCGAAGGAAATAAATCGAGGTGAAAGAAATGAGGAAGCGACAAGTGACGGATGACAGGAGGAGGAGAAGGAGGAGGAGAAGAGGAGAGAGAGAGAGAGAGAGAGAGAGAGAGAGAGAGAGAGAGAGAGAGAGAGAGAGAGAGAGAGAGAGAGAGAGAGAGAGAGAGAGAGAGAGAGAGAGAGAGAGAGAGAGAGAGAGAGAGAGAGAAGAGAGAGAGAGAGAGAGAGAGAGAGAGAGGAGAGAGAGAGAGAGAGAGAGAGAGAGAGAGAGAGAGAGAGAGAGAGAGAGGAGAGAGAGAGAGAGAGAGAGAGAGAGAGAGAGAGAGGAGAGAGAGAGGAGAGAGAGAGAGAGAGAGAGAGAGAGAGAGAGAGACCTTTTAGCCTTTCTACATTAACTTTCACACCTCTGGGAACAAAACAAAAAAAAACATTACATTCAACAACTCCGTAAAAACACAAACAGAAACACCACTAAACAAACACGAGACAATTAAACACAAGCACGGTCCACACACACACACACACACACACACACACACACACACACACACACACACACACACACACACACACACACACACACACACACACACACACATACACAGACACATCCTATTCGAACCCGCCGTCAGCAGGGCAGCAACGGCAGCCTACATCACTGGCGTCACTATGGGCTGCGTGCCAGGGTGGAGGGTGACACAAGGAAGGCGTCACGACACACCACGTCGCCGCCGCCGTCTCCACAGTGACTCAGAGTGTATCAGAGTGACATTAAGTGGGAGGGTCTTCAGGGTGGAGGAGGAGGAGGAGGAGGAGGAGGAGGAGGAGGAGGAGGAGGAGGAGGAAGAGGAGGAAGAGGAGGAGGAAGAGGAGGAGGAGGAGGAGGATGAGGAGGAGGAGGAGGAGGGAGAAGGAAGAGGAGGAGGAGGAACGGTAGAACATCAGCAAAGGGCGAAGGTAAAGATGAGGAACGGGAAGAGTCGCTGGAGGGGAAAAGAGGAGGAGAAACAGGAGATAGAGAACAAAAAATATAAGGACGATGCCTGAGAGAGAGAGAGAGAGAGAGAGAGAGAGAGAGAGAGAGAGAGAGAGAGAGAGAGAGAGTGTGTGTGTGTGTGTGTGTGTGTGTGTGTGTGTGTGTGTGTGTGTGTGTGTGTGTGTGTGTGTGTGTGTGCGCGGGCGGTTAGGAAAGGAGAGGATAGGAAGAGCTCGATTCATAGATATCCAATACACACACTCAGACTGGAACATCCCCGTACGAACATCCCATAATATTTCAGCAGCTCGCTGGACTATTTGCTTCCCAGAGTCCTACTAACCACACGCAACTTAACCCCTGACAGACGGTTGTGTTACCCTGATGCTGATGCTGCCGGCTTCCGAAGAGAGCTTTGGCTTGCTAAGGGAGACAGAGAGTCGTCGAAGTGCTCGGAAGTATGACGCAAAAACAACATTATACAAAACAACATTACTTTATTTTCTCAAACAAATGATTCTGAACTTTAACCAAAAAGAAAATAATGAATACCCAAATAAAGGTTCCGGATATTAATACACATAAGACAAGGATAAGCAAGAATAATATTGACGGTGTAGATAATCGAGATGAGCTGTAATGAAAAATAGAGGGCGAAATTATTTTAATGAGGCAATTGAAGACGAAACAAAAAATAAAAAATGTAAAATACAAATTAAAAATGATGATAGACGTGAGCAGAAATGAGGAAGCTCGAGACGTGACTGTTTTCAACACATTCAGCCTTTTTACAGCATCATTAAAGCGAGTGTTCTACATTCTGGTGATAGATCACACGAAAACGTCTGAAAAACTAGACATCTTTCATCTCTAACTTTGAGAGAGAGAGAGAGAGAGAGAGAGAGAGAGAGAGAGAGAGAGAGAGAGAGAGAGAGAGAGAGAGAGAGAGAGAGAGAGAGAGAGAGAGAGAGAGAGAGAGAGAGAGAGAGAGAGAGAGAGAGAGAGAGAGAGAGAGAAGAGAGAGAGAGAGAGAGAGAGAGAGAGAGAGAGAGAGAGAGAGAGAGAGAGAGAGAGAGAGAGAGAGAGAGACTACATGACAGTCTGCTATATCATCATCATCATCAGCATCATCATCATCGTCGTGACTTAATGCCAAAATATCAACTCGTGACGTCCAACGCTCGTTAAGTGGCAACAAAAATTACCATCACTCCGGCAATATTTTTGCTACTTAATACGTATGGCTCCATAAATACCGAAAATTTATTGCCAGACATATTTTTTGGGTGTGTGTACACTGTATACGCGGTGCATTAAATCACGCAAAAAAACATGAATAGTCGCGCATCAGTTAACCGCGGACCGTACTGCGGCGTACCACCACAACTGAAAGTGTCGTACTCCTGCTGTATGGTTTACATTTGAATTTTATTAACATATCTTGCTCTGCCGATGCACCTGTCCCTTCCCAATTTCACGATTCCACTCCAAAATCATTCCACTTTCACTCCGCGGCAGCATCGAGTGTCCAAACCAACCACATTAGTAAGTTAAATTATTATTACATCAAAAGCAGATTGTAAAAAAAAAATAATAATTTGGCAGTTACCACTTACGTTTGAAGACCAGCCGGTCTTTTTTTTTTTCTTTATCATTCTGTATCTGTATTTTAATTGTGTTGCGTTTTGATAGAGATGTGTAGCGTATGTCGTTCTAATATTTGTTCTGTTTTACTGTTCCTGTTGCAGCGTGTTCCTTGTGTTGTTGCATTGTTCTTTATGTTGGTATTACTACATCACTTCCTTTTCCTAATCACCTGCTTTGGTTGGAAGATGATTTTTTTTTTTCTTCACGTATTATCAGTACGATGCGGTGGTGGTCTCTTAGCGTATCTAGATTAACCTGCTTTTGATCTTAATTGTGACACTGACTATACAGAGAAAACCAAGGGACAGATCTAGCCTACACTACCACCCAGTAAGTGTTATAAGGTGACTCTAGTGTAACACTGTATTGCACGGGTTATGTATGAAACTTAAAGGGATAGCTGGTATATATTCACTATTAGAAATATTATTAGACAAAGACATTAGCAGGTGGGTTACAGACTGGGATAGGAGGAGTAATTATAAGGTTATTAAGAAGCTGATTGTCATTTGTTTCCTGCTCTCTCTCTCTCTCTCTCTCTCTTCTCTCTCTCTCTCTCTCTCTCTCTCTCTCTCTCTCTCTCTCTCTCTCTCTCTCTCTCTCTCTCTCTCTTTGTGTGTGTGCTTCGTGATGGAATTTTTATGTTTTGTGACGGATGAAGGTCTCGGAAGAGTTTCATTTGCACGACTCCTTAATGCGCTACAGTGAAGGCGCAAGTCGATGTTCATTCTATTTTATTTTATTTTATCTTTTTTTCTTTCTTTTTTGACGTCTTGTATCGAATATGCCGGCCAAGGTATTGTTGTAAAGTATTGTTGTCTTTGTCATCTGAAACTCTTGTCGTTCCAGTTTTGTGAGTGTTGTGGTTCCAGTATGTATGTTCTATGTGTGTGTTGTGAATCTGGAGTTATTGTCCTCTTGACTTTGCCTTTGTGTTGCGGCCATTGTATTGTCATTTTCAACCTTTGATTTACATGCTTCTTCTCCGACGTATTACTTGATGTGTCAGCTCGTCACTCCATTCCATGACAGTTTACATTACGCTGCTACAGATTCTTTGCCTTCCATTGAACGAACTGTATGAATCGTCAGTATTATTGCTTTCCATGTTATAATATTTATTGAATAGGAAGTATCACGTTTTCACATCACCAAGATTGTATATTATCAAAATTCATAAGCATATAAAATATCACACATCACTATTATATCCCAACAAATATTACGTACCATTACACATGTACGCCTCTTGATATGTGATGTTTAACATCACATATCAAGAGGCGTACATGTGTAATGGTACGTAATATTTTTAAGCATGACACACACAGCAGACAGTTAAATACTTCAGAGCGTCCAAGACGGGGAGGGAGCGAGCCAGGTGGGGTACGAAGGATGACCTCAATACCAACGGAGCGTAGCGGGGGGAAAGGCTAACCTGGGTCCCTCCATCCATCCCTCACTCCCTCCCTCCCTTCCTTCTCGCCTCCTCCTCCTGCCCTTGACACAGCGGGCAGTACTTTAGAAAATAATAACTCTGGAGTACCACGTTTCCCTTATAACACAAGTTTTTTTTTTTCAAGGAATCACCAACCCTTTCCCTTCACAAGATCAGGTGTAGTGGTTTGCAAGACGACATCCCCAGCGGGTGTGGTGGCTCGTCTGCTGATCTGCGGTAGATATCAAGCGTGACTAACATGCTTCACTGATTTCTTTAAGCTCAATGAACATCCTGTGCATCAAAACTCAAGCTTGAAAATATAATGCCTGTGAAAATGAGTTCCTTTGTAAAAATGGCAATATTACATTAGAAAAGTAGTTTCAGTAGCTGTTGCTTCTCAAAATATTGATGGTAAAACTGCATGGATTCGATAGCTAGTATAATTTTTTTTTATTTTCCTAACCAATACACTACGTTGGAGGTGTAATGCGTAAATAAACAAAGTAAAAACGGTATTATAACTTTTCTTCTTTTATCAACACGCCACGTTTCGTCTGCAAGATAATCTATTTTTGATCTCTATTTTTCCTCCTTTACACGGTACAGACACTTCAGACGAGCTCTCCAAGTCACGTGACGTCGACACCTGCATTTAGTAGCCCGTCACTGTGATCTAGATACTTGTTCAGGCTTTCTTCTCTCCTCTTTTCCACTACCTCGCTTCTGTGACAAAGAAAACTAAGCTGAACCACTTTGCCAGACGCTGCGTGACACTAGGAGACGGAGATCACAAGAGAAATATAGGAACATCAGGTAACAGATAAAATTACCTTATGACGAGATTTCCTGCTTAAACTGACTATCTCTACAGGTGTTAAATCTATGTATAAGCGAAAGACAACAAGAGGAAGGAAAAAGACAACAGAAAAATGAGAATAAGCAAGTCCAGGAAGATAAGAACTTAAAATGTAGGGTGGAGTTGATGTTTGATATAAAGAGAGAGAGAGAGTAAGAACACCTGAGAGTAAGAGTCGTGAAGAACTAATATAATAAACAAAAAAAATGACGTTACAGTTGTTGTATACTGGGTAGATGATGCAGGAGGAGGAGGAGGAGGAGGAGGAGGAAGAAGAAAAGGAGCGGAAGTAGGAAAAGGGGGAAACTGAGGGAAACCGCGGGAAGATGAATGGTTATGTAATACTAATACATAAATAACATTCAATGAGGTGGAAACAGAGAGGCTGAATGGATGTATAGATAAAGAAAGCGATGATCAGTGTTCCCTCGGTCGTGAATGGGATGTGACAGGCGTATATGAAGCGTGAAAGGAAGCCAGATAAAACGAGCCGCCAGACGAGTGAGTGAGTGAGTGAATGACTGACTGACTGCGTGGACATGAATGGGGTGATGGTGGTGCATGGAGGCCGTTGTTGAGGAGTGTAATATCCCCCTTAAATTATGCTCCCCGGCCCTTGAATGCACGTCTCGCGTCACCTCAACACCTATCGCCTCTGCCTAATGGGACCTTGTGTTTGGGACAGTGACAGCGCACCACAGCGGACAATGCACCTTAATTGAGACACGTGGAAGAGCGACCAGGTGTGTAAACCAAAGCAGGTGCTATGTATATGCATGAACCCTTGCCTGCATTACTCACATAGCGAACAGTGCGAGTCAATGCACGAATTTTTTTTGCAATGCACGAAACGATTTTAAAGGAGAGTTTAGCCTCGACTGACTGACTGACTGAATGAATGAGTGATTATGGATAAGCTTGTGAAGGGAATGACGTAGCGACAGATGAAGGTAACTTTCCCACACTGACTGAAGGAGCAATCATGGATAAGCTTGAGGAGTCGTGACGGTCAGAGGAGATACGAATAAAGTTGATTTTCAAGTTTATATTTCTACCCAGGCTACAATTTCTTTAAACTTAACCTACGAGATAGTAAACATTTTTTCTTTTTCACCTTCCTTGCGGTAATGCTATAATCTGCAGCAGAACGGCTCTCTTCATTACTGATTTTATATACCTTTTTATACCTACTATTTTTTTCTTTGTACGCATTCCTAGACCTCACCAGCGCTATCACACCACAGGCTAGGCCGCCAAATGGCCCAACGGGAATCAGCGATCATTACCCTCTCACGAACTTGCCTCTCACCCTCAACCCCCCTCGCCACCTCTTCCTCTTCTCCCCTTCTTCCTTCCTCCCTCACTCGCCCTCTGGCTAACTCATCCTTCTCCGCCCCTTCACCAGCTCGTCCGTAGCTCCCTCATGTTCCTCCTCATCACCTACTCCCACCCGTCCCTCTCTAAACCATCGTCCTTCCCCGCCACTTTGCAACCCTCTTGTACCTTCCTCCTCAACCTCTCAACAAGGGAAGCAATAATCACTGTTACGTGCACAGGTGTGGCTGTCCTGTGGTGTGGAGGAGGAGGAGGAAGAGGAATAGGAGGAGGAGGAGGAGGAGGAGGAGGAGGAGGAGGAGGAGGAGGAGGAGGAGGAGGAGGAGGAGAAGGAGGAGGAGGAGGAGGAGGAGGAGGAGGAGGAGGAGGAGTTTACTATAAGAGCTAAATTTGCTTCCCATTCCTTCAGTGAAGACACCTGTTTCTCTTTTTGGTGGCAAGACAATGTTGTGTAATTAAGTTCTCACCACAACTACAATTTTTTTAACCCGTCTCTTTGCTGCTTTCCCGCCATCCGTGTACATAAACATAGCCATGACCTTTCTTTCCCCTACCACCGATATCCACGCACGCACATAACATCATACACTGGAAAAAGATACAAGAGGCCTGGTAGTATTTTCCCCTCAACCCCCACCCCCTCTCCTCCCAACGGTGATGTGCGCACGACACGACTGAAGCAAAGGTCGGGAGTTGCTTCGCGCTTCTGAGGTGTCGGTTCAGAGACAACTTAGCCTTGAGCAGACGACATATAGATAAATTAATAAAATTAACGCTCATAATAAATCAGATAGTATATAAGTAGGCACACAGACAGATGGACGGAAGGAAGTGGAAATTTAGAATGTATGTCAAGGAGGGACAAAGGAAGTGTATGTATGTATGTATGTACTGACAATTATTAGACAATGGCGTATTACTAGCTTGTTAAGTTTGGGTGAAGACTATGGGTTTTTTGATGTTGAAAGAAAGAAAAGAAGGAAGAAAAGAAAGAAAGAAAGAAAGAAAGAAAGAAAGAAAGATGGAGGGAGGAAGGAAAGAAGGAAGGAAAGAAAGAAGGAAGGAAGGAAGGAAGGAAGCAAAACGAATTTGGAAGGAAATCAACCAGAAAATAAGAAAAAGAAGAAATATAAGTATAGAGACCAATGATGAAGGAAAAGAAAAATGGATGAATCAAAGTTGTGGCAGTATCACTTTGCAAACGTAAGATTGTGAAGAAGGGAAGGAAGGATAAGAAACAAAAGGAAAGGAAAAGAAAAAGGTGGGAGGAAGGCAGGACGACACGAGACCGTAACACAGCAGCGAGGACGAACAGTCACGAAACACCGAGTCCAGGGAAAACCAGATTCGAACTCAACTCATAGAAACTGTTTAATTCCAGGTCTCGTCTCGTCGCCGTTAGGAGAGTGGAAACAGCATCAACGGCAACACTGAACCGGCAACACAAATGCTCAACACTTGCGACTAATATGCTCCATCACGAGTCACACACCCCAGGTAAACAACGCTAAAAGCTATACAAACATTCTACAGGGGAGTTTAATTGTTAACGAAACAT
>JAPQNM010000003.1:22886089-22888589 GCA_029783475.1 Metacarcinus magister | reverse complement strand
ACGTCCTTTGCGCCACGTGTTGTGAAGCCAAATTATTATACACTCAGCTCACCTCTGCACCTCAGTGGTTGGCAGGAAGCACAGGACGGAAAGGAAGGAGACGGGGCGATAGGACAGAAGAACGGTAGGGAAAGGAAGGAGGTAGGAAGCACGGGACAGAAAAAGACGGAAAGGAAGGAGGCGGGGCGATAGGACAGAAGAACGGTAGGGAAAGGAAGGAGGTAAGAAGCACGGAACAGAAAAGACAACAAGGGAGATAGAGAGAGAATGGAACAAGAGGAAAAGAGACGGGAATGAGGAAATAAGACTGATGGGAGGAGAATAAGACGGGATGGGGAGAGGTGGGAGGGAAGGGAGGCGGCGTTATAAGAGACAAGTTTTGAGGCAGACAGGTGCGAGGTCGGAAGCAAGGTGTTGGTCGCCTCTCTCGCCTCTGTTTGGAAAGTGGCGATAAACTAAGCTCAAGGACCAGGTCTGAGGCCAATTTAGCCACCACCATTACCATCACCATCAAACAACACCACCATTACGTATTATTATCATCATAACCATCAACTATATCAATGTGTCACCACCATCATCATCACCACACCCTATTACAATTATCAACACAACCGTCATTATCATTACCACCAATACTAGTGTCACTATCATCACCATCACTGCCCGATCACGTACACACACAGATGACAGTGACAAAATTTTTTCTACGTGGTTCCGTTTCCCAGTCCACCAGTTGCTTGGGAAAGGAAGAAAGGAAGGAAGGAAGGAAGGAAGGAAGGAAGGAAGGAAGGAAGGAAGGAAGGAGGGAAGGAAGGAGGGAAGGAAGGAAGGAAGGAAGGAAGGAAGGAAGGGAGGAAATGAAGAACGGAGGAGAGAAAGGAAAAGATGGGCGTACACTTCTTATCACAAATGGTTTGCATGTAAGGAACATTCAAGGGTAAAGAAGAAAGGAAAAGCTTGAAAAATACACTGTCGCCTTGCATGGTGAAGGTAAAAAGAGATGCGAGAAAAGATAAACTGTATTTCTTCCCTCATGATTCAAAAAAGCAAATTGTGGCCAGGTAAGTCCATGAGTTCGAAAAAAAGGGTCATAACTTTGCATTTACTACCTGAACATCACTTTTTTTGTATATCATATATAGTATCCCTTTTCCCTGCTTCCAAAAAAGGCTTCTTCCTCTCCTTAACCAGAATGTGTGGGTAAACAGTACGCCTCCCTTGGACAACAACACATTGGAACACTACAACGCCTTCCCCGCCCCAACGCAGCACATTTTTAACACCACAGTCCCTCCTTGCAGTACAACACAGCACGATACGTTTCTCAAGCCAAAAAAAAAAAAGGCCACAGCTCATTGGAATACATAATTAGTAATCTTCTGCACCAACACAATACAAGCGCTACTGTCAACACAACTCAACACAGTACGTTTCCCCAATGCCACAACACACTTTTAACACATCTTCCCCAGCATCAACACAACACAACACAATATAGTTTTGTACATGTCCCAACACACACAAACACGCTTCTTACAACACCTACCCAACACAACACGCATCTTCTACCCCAACATACATAATCCGCTTCCCCAAACACACACGTTCCTTTCTCCAACATAAGCTCACCAAAATCACATCTTTAAAACACTCACACTGACCCTTCTTTCTGCGTTTATCTAGCTACACCTTCACCTCTAAGGACCGGCAGATGTAGTATCTTCCCACCTGCACACTCATGAAGCAGCGTCGTCACCAACGTTTCAGAGGCACTACTACTATAGCACGACACAAACATCACCACCCGTGTTACTAGTTTCAGATCCCCACCGTTGTTATCACCATCCTTATCACTATTATCTTAAGCTCAATTAGCCTTTTTCCGGGGTACGCACTTCACACGCACAGTTTGTTGCTGTTTTTGAATTGTTATCGCTAGAATTTCCGGATTGTAACGGTTTATCAATCGTCTTTTTTTACATTATTTTTTCTAGTTTTCGCTTCAACACTAAGACAGGCGGTGCTTGTAACGATTCTGACAACACTCACTTCTATTTCTCTCACTCCTCATGCGAGAGAGAACGTCAGACGTGCTCCGCTCGCTCACTCCTTCATGAATACCGTGAAAGCGAGGTGAGGAGGGGGCGGGGCAGAGTAGCGGGCAAACGGGGGAGTGGGAGGAGGAGGAGGAGGAGTAAGAAGCGGGGGAGGTGGGGGAATGTAGAGGAGAGAGAGGGAGGGGTGAGGAGGGAGCAAGGTGACAGTGGATGAAAGGGAACGGAGCCAGGTAGGGGTGTCCAAGGTATTGTTTAGGTAGGTAGGATGAGAGGGATGGAGAAAGAAAGGAAAGGAGGAAATAGATGCAGGACAGGAAAGTGTGGAGGGTAAAGAAGGATGGACGGTGGGAGGTAGGGAGGGAGGGAAGGAGGGAGAGATGCAAGGGGTGGGATGGGATGGGATGGGGTGGGCAAGTGTGACGTTTCAGTTGCCAAAATCC
>JAPQNM010000003.1:22873589-22876089 GCA_029783475.1 Metacarcinus magister | reverse complement strand
AGCTATAAAGTCACCTGCAATTATACAAAGGCTTCTACTCATTTTTGTTTTTTCGCACTCACTACGTTTTTGCTGTTAGTCTATTCCAACTCTACGTTTTTTTTTTATTTGTGATCTCGTGTGTTCAAGATACGCACACGCCTTTAATGTGCTCCTGAGGTAAGGGAGGAGCTATCACAGGTAAGAAGTCGATCAATCAATAAGAGTTTAGTACGAAAGGAATCATGTGTGCGCGTATTTATATCAGTAATGGTGTAGACGAGCTGCGATTTGAGAGGGGTAAGGGTTGTTTAACGGGCGCGCGCGCGCACACACACACACACACACACACACACACACAGACACACGCACACACACACACACACACACACACACACACACACACACACACACACAGTCAAGTCCCAACACCTGTATCGGTCCTCCAAAACCTTGAGGTACCCACGAGGCAGCGGCTAGAGCCACCACAACCCATTTTTCAGGTTCTGCGTCTCCTTGGTCCCCCAGATGGCGCCGCTCCCCAGGGAAAGGAGAGGGACGAGGGTCTGGAGGATGAGGATTGGCGAGAGGCTGGGGAGAGGTGGTATTGGAAACCGATATTGAGGAATGTTTCATATCAGCTGAATTGGGTTCACAAGAAAATATAGAATTTTTGGTTTATCGGAAGATTGCCTGTGTGCAAAAACTGTCTCATCTAGCGATAGGATGTACTCTGGTGACGCAGGATGGTGGGCAAGCAATGCGGCGGCGCGTCGTGTCAAGGAAGTGAATAGTAAACAACCAGGCGAGTCACACCCTTTTAGCTAAGTCCTTGCTGTAAATCAGTTTTCTTTGTTTAGCACCTCGTTGTAATTTCCTTTTCCTGGCGGGCGCACTATTTCATATCAGGAAATCAAGTGCGTTTGACTTATCAGTGAATTACTTCCTCTCAAACAACGCGATAAGCATACACACACGCACACACGCACATATACATACAAAAATACATTAATGATAGTTTCATGGAAGTGAGACAATACGTGAGTGTGGGTGTGTTACGTGCGCGTGTTGCTGTGCTGGTAAGGACCACTTTCACACTGGGGGTCCCTACACGCACACGCACCCATCCACACACTAGTGCAGAGAGCAAAATTACTACTTCCACCTGGTAATTACGGACCCGGAGCCTTGATGGTACATACTACATGGTCTGCGGCTGTGTGCGTGGCCAAGGTACAGGGAGACCAAGAGGCGGGGAGGGAGGACGGAGGGGGACTGCGTGTAGGACGAAGGAGAGAGAGAGAGAGGGTGAAGAGGGATACGAGGTGCGTGGAATAAGGGAAAGAAAGAAGACTTTAGTTGAGTGGAGGGCGGAAGAGAGGCAGGGAGGGAGATAAGAACAGAGGGTGTGAGGAGGAAACGGAGGGGAAACACAGGGCCGAGTTCAGGAGGAGGGAAGACCATAGGGTGAGAGGAAGGAAAAAAAGAATACAAGGTGGTTATAGGGAGGAAGGTAGGTACGCGCAGGGTGACAGCAGAAGGACAGGAGGTGACTATTAAAGGAGGATATGGAGGAGGAGGAGGAGCACACATGGTGATTTCACGGCAAAGGGAAGGGTTGGAGGGAGGGGCATGTGGAGAAAGATTTCACGGGGTACAGGAAGACGAAGAACACATAGGACACATAGGAGAAGGAGAAGGAGGAAGAGGAGGAGGAGGAGGAGGAGGAGGAGGAGGAGGAGGAGGAGGAGGAGGAGGAGGAGGAAGAGGAGGAGGAGGAGGAGGAGGAGGAGGAGGAGGAGCAGGAACATGATGTAGAAAAGAGTCATAAGGTAACTCTTGGTGTTCCTCACAGCGAGACCAAGACGCTGGGTTGGCCTGAAGTAATCCACCTGTTAATTACTACCACCACACTCACCTGACCGCCGGGAACATGGACCACGTTGCCTCACCTGCGAAAATGAAGGGTAGTAATTAAACTTTGTGAGTTAGTACTATAGAAGTCTAGCATTATTTTTTCCTGCAATTTCGCTCTTTCCAATAAAACTTCAATGTATTTCTTTTGAACATAAGATATGGTGTTTTTTATATTTTTCTTCCCAGCTCATTTGCCAGGAGAAATGTTTTATTATTTTCCTATCTTCTACTTTACCTGAAATTAACCTCTACCAAAACTCACCTTTAACTAGCTGTTGACGGTAATATAACCTTTCGGCCTCTGACATTCTACTAATAGCGTCTCTCTGCTCCGTTGATGTGGCGTTTCTTTCAGTGTCTTCCTCCCTTTCCACCTCACTGTCTACCGCACTGGCGTCAAATAATTCGGTTTGTTCTTTCTCATCTGTTATTAAGTTTATTTCCTCTAACACACTTGCGGCCGCGTCCTTCATATCTCTTTCGTCAGTGTCTCGTGTCATTGCCATTCCCTCTTCCACTTCCCTTTCCTGTACAGTGTCTTCCCTTTCCGCCTCCTCTTCGTCGTCTTCATTAGGAACACTGTTATCTTCCCTTCCCTCTCCAG
>JAPQNM010000003.1:22866089-22868589 GCA_029783475.1 Metacarcinus magister | reverse complement strand
ACATTCTCGACGTTTTTAAATCTTTTTTGTGACCCATTGCTCTTCAGCGAGAAAATGTTAACATGGAGAGAGTAATAGTAATGTTTCAGACGTTTATGAAAAAACATCGTTATTTTTACCGTCAAAAGAGAAATCACATTAATTTCATCATAAATAAGATGTTAACCTGAAGATACTAATATTATTTTACCAATGTATTACCCTTAAGACAATATATAATGTTTCCCGCTAGTTATGAATGGATAATGTAAAAAAAGAAGAAAAAAACATCATGCATAGAATATCAACTTTATAAAAAATTACGAGACTAAATTGCACAATTGCACATAACAAACGACTCATGAACCAAAATATCGACTACAAACAATATTTTCCAAAAGGATTAAACAATACAAAACACACTGATGCATTGACGGCACAAAAGAAAAATTACATATTGGTATACAATGTGAGTTAGAAAAAAAAGTTTTGCTTCTAGTGGGCGACAAGGACGGAGGGGCTAAAGCATAAGCAAATCTGACTCTGAGGCGCACCGGTGAGGAGGATAGAAAGGTCAGACTAAGAAAAGGAAACAAAACACTTCAAGATTCTTAACGACGAAGCAGAAAAATAAAGTCGGGCGCGAAACAGACTTTATTTACATCCATTTTGTTCTTTCTTGAAGGCAATTTGGTAAGTTTCTCGTACACGCAGCGCATCCATTCTTTAACATCTATTTTGCCCTCTCGTTTCATCGCTTTATTTGAAAACCTTAGTAACGTATCTATTTAAATTTTCCTCTTAATCCTATATAAAACTTATTCGTATCCTTATTTCAACCAATTAATATGTGTATTCAATGCTCTAATACATCTATTGAAATAAAGTTATATTGCGTATCTATTGACGTCTCCGTTTGAAATATCAATTAAACATTCTATTCAACATCGTCATTTACATTTATCAAAGTTTTCATTGACCCACGTCCATCTTTCGAATGTTTTTCTCTTACGCGTATGTAACTAAATTTCCTCCACACAAAACTATACAACATATTTCTCTCTCATATTGCATTCATCACTATGGAATCAGTAAAGAAACGTTGTATGTCTCACTAACACTTCTTGTTTTTTTATTTCGCTCACGTGTATACTTTATGAAAACACACATAAAAACATAGAGAAGCCCGTAAACAATCCAGGAGTAAAGTAAGGGAGAGAGAGAGAGAGAGAGAGAGAGAGAGAGAGAGAGAGAGAGAGAGAGAGAGAGAGAGAGAGAGAGAGAGAGAGAGAGAGAGAGAGAGAGAGCTTGGTCCTCTTATGTTGTTGGCGGTGTGTTTTTGTATTCACTGTTTTTCTTTTAACTTTTTGGCCAGTCGGGAAAAAAATAAACGCTCTTTCTCTTTTATTTTTTTCTCTCTCTCTCTCTCTCTCTCTCTCTCTCTCTCTCTCTCTCTCTCTCTCTCTCTCTCTCTCTCTCTCTCTCTCTCTCTCTCTCTCTCTCTCTCTCTCCCCTTAAATATAAAGAGTGTGTAGCAGTATATAAAGGTAAGTTAGCACGTAAAGAACTGACAGGTAGGTGGGCAGGTGTATATACAGATGGGTGATTGAGTGGGAAGATTTGGGGGACTGTCGAATGGGAAATGGAGATGGAAACAAGTAAGTTATCTAGCAAGAGATTTAGGGGCGATAGGGAGCTCTTATATGTAGATGACATTGGGTGGATGAATTAAATCGAGGATGTCGTTTATTAAGTGTCCCTTGAGCGTGGAGTAATGAAGCCAAGTCTTTGTCTCACCGATGAGAAGCCTGGAACGAGAGACGGAAAGAGCTCGAGCCATTCTCTTTAAAAGGAAAGCCACCTGCAGGAGCAGCCTAACGAAAGGTTCTCAAATATTCAAAGATTTTACGAACATCGATACCAGTTAGGTTTCCTCTACCTTCGTGATGAAAACCTTACACGCCACTATAAGTACGAAATGGAATAGGAGTAAAATTTGAAGCACATTTCAACACTATCATCGTGACGTTCCGAAAAGATTGAAGCATGTGTAGGTTTTACGAATAAGGAAACTTGTTAATTGATCTTTTTCTCGGTCAAGAGTGAAGAGATGCACGATAAATACAGAAATAAAAGTTTTAAATATATAGTGCTCAGCTTTCACCCTTATAATCTCTCTCGGAGCTTTTCAAATATTCAAAGATCTTACAAATACGGGGAAAAAATAATGTGTTCTCCCTGCTGATGAAGATGATTAAATGAGAAAAAAAATGAAATAAAAAAATGTATATAAATTAGGTACACATCATCGCTGTACCACTGTAGTAACATAACGAATTATAATGTATTAAATATTCAGAGGATTTACAAACACTACAGTTTCCCCCTCCTCCCCGTTTAACCCTTTAACTGGCAAACTTTCGAACAGACCGACCTACTCTATTTTTTTTCTCATTCCTGCTCCTTAAAACTCTTCCAAAAGGAGAATATTATCAAGGCAACTCATGAACCAAAGAGACTC
>JAPQNM010000003.1:22838589-22846089 GCA_029783475.1 Metacarcinus magister | reverse complement strand
TTTAGCAAGAGTAGAGATATGAAATTGCCAGTTTAGATTTTTAGCAAAGGATAGACCGAGTGTGTTTAATGTGGTGGAGAGGGGAAGTGTGAGTGTCATTGAAGAAGAGGGGATATAGTATAGATATATATATATTATATATATATATATATATTCATATATATAATATATATATATATATATATAGATATATATATGTGTATATATATATATATATATATATATATATATATATATATATATATATATGCATACATATGTTTATATATATATATATATATATATATATATATATATATATGTATATATATATATATATATATATAATATATATATAATATATATATATATATAATGCAGGAGGCGGTACAGTGGTCTAGCGTTCGGTCATGCGAACCTAGGGTCCCAGGTTCGATCCCCCAATATCTGCTGGCCAATTTTCATTATTTTGGTATTACCGCGAGTGGCCAAGGAATATCTATTCAAATTGCTGTCATACTGTCCTCAGACGGGACTTACAATGTTTATATGCATCTGAGGCTTAGTAGCAATAGCCTCTCTAGTTCTCAACATATTTCAAGAGAACGTAAACATTCGATGCGTCACTATAAAAAATCTAAAACCCACGCCAAATAACAGGCAAAAGGCAAATCCATCTGTGCCTCCATAGCCTACTGGTGCCAACGATTTATGATTTATTAAAAAAAAATAATAATAAATATTAATATATATATATATATATATATATATATATATATATTATATATAATATATATATAGTACAAGATGATATAAATAAGCATTGGGTGTATATTATATATATATATATATATATATATATATATATATATATATATATATATAATATACACCCAATGCTTACTTCTATCAGTACAAGATGATAGAAATAAGCATTGGGTGTATATTATATACATATATATATACATATATATATATATATATATATATATATATATATATATATATATATATATATATATACACACACACACAATGCTTACTTCTATCATCTTGTACTGTTTTCTTCAATAATACAGTCAAAGATAGATAGAACAGAACAAACAGTTATAAAAAAAAATGAATTTTATCCAACTCTTTTTTAAAGGCGATGGCAGGTGATAGGAACTCTATAATGTGTTTTTTCCCTTTTCTCCACCACTTAAAGTAACCCATGTATGAGCTGGGTGGACGGAGTAGGAGGGTAGAGAAAGGGAAGGAGATGGAAGAGAGGGAGGAGGAGAGGAGGCAGAGAGGGAATGGGGGGTAAGGATGGTGGTTGTCAGAAGACCATTATTCAATCCTTCCATTAATTACGTGAGAGAGAGAGAGAGAGAGAGAGAGAGAGAGAGAGAGAGAGAGGAGAGAGAGAGAAGAGAGATGAGAGAGAGAGAGAGAGAGAGAGGAGAGAGATGAGAGAGAGAGAGATATGAAACTCCATAGAACATAGTGGTTTTTCAAAACATAAGCTGAGACAGATGTATAGTTAATGTAACAACCTATTTCATTTTATTATTATTATTATTATTATTATTATTATTATTATTATTATAATTATCATCATTTTCAGTTGTGAAGGTAAGGTGACTTGTTATCAAAACATCATTATGCCAGTAAACAACACAAACAGTGTGAAAAATAAACACTATATTACTCAAGGTCACATTTTTTATATATAACTTTTAAAATATATATATGTTTAGTGACGATAAGGATATGATTTTATGACGTGACTTAAAATGGATGATAGAAATAATTAGATAGTTAGGTAGTAGTTACGTATGTAGTTAGTGGTGGTAGTGGTGGTGGTGGTGAAACATAGGATTATAAAACTGTCCTCACCATCAGTGTCACCATTAAACATCATCATCATCATTACCATCATCACCAAAATCACCAGTAGATGTGTTTCCATATGTAATCAATCACTGTTACTGTCACCAATCTCTCTCTCTCTCTTTCTCTTTCTCTCTCTCTCTCTCTCTCTCTCTCTCTCTCTCTCTCTCTCTCTCTCTCTCTCTCTCTCTCTCTCTCTCTCTCTCATCAGCCTCACCACACTTAATAACGTTACTTATATTTTATCATCTCTCCACTTTACAATCATCTCATCTTTCTTTTACGTAATCTACTCTATCATGTCCTTCTCACTCCCTCTTCTCTTCCTATTTTTTTACATATTTTTCGTTCTCCTCCTCCTGATGCTCCTGTCGTCTTCTCCTTTTCTTAGTTAATCTGTGTTATCTTCTTCTCTACCTCATACAAATTCTACCTCCAGCTCCTTCCTCCCTCCTCCTCCTCCTCCTCACTCTATTTATTTATCGTCTTCCTCCCCCTTTCCTCCTTATTTTACTCCATTCCAGCCTATCTCAGTTTATTTTCCTCTCCTCCCTTTCCCTCCCTCTGTTTAGTGTCTTTCTTCTTCCCCTCATCATTCTCTTCTCTACCTCATTCCTCTCCCAATCTTCGTCCGCTTCCTCCTCCTCCTTCTCTACCTCATTCTTCTTCCCCTCACAATATGAACATTAAGAAGAAATGAGCTTCTCTCTACTTGTTCTCTCTCTCTCTCTCTCTCTCTCTCTCTCTCTCTCTCTCTCTCTCTCTCTCTCTCTCTCTCTCTCTCTCTCTCTCTCTCTCTCTCTCTTCTCCCTCCCTCCATTACTTCTGCAAATCTTCCATTTCCACCATTTCCTTCCCCCCTATCTCTCTTCCCCCCATTCTCATCTCCATTAGTTTTACTCTACGACCTCACTCTCCCCTCCTTCCCTTCTTCACTCCCTCTCTCCCCTGTCCTTCCCCCTTTGCTCTCTGCCTATTCCTCATTGATCTGGAGGGGCCCGGAGAGGCGATGGAGGGAAGAATGGATGAGGAAGGAGGGAGAGAAGGAGGAAGGGAAGGTAAGAGTTCAAGTAGAGAAGGATGTAGAAATGTAGTAGTAGTAGTACTGGTAGTAGTAATAGTAGTGGTAGTAGTAGTGGTAGTAGTAGTGGTAGTAGTAGTAGTAGTAGTAGTAGTAGTAGTAGTAGTAGTAGTAGTAGTAGTAGTAACATATAATACGAAAAAAAGAAAGAGGATGAAGAGGAAACAGATAGAATGATGGAAAAGGACAACCATAAAAATAATAAGAACAATAATAATAATAATAATAATAAGACGACACAAAAGGAAGACATGTCAAACACAAAAAGAAAATGAAAAACAGGAAACAGGAAAGAGAAGAAAAAAAATTAAGATATTCAAAAAGGAACAAAACTAAAACTAAAACATGAATAAGAAAGGAGACAATTATGAATAAGACATATAATCACAACGACGCAAAGACTGCCTCCGCCTCCTCCCGTCCTCCTCCTCCTCCCTCCCCTCCTCTCCTCCTCCTCTCTCCCCTGCAGCAGCTACAATATCTCATCTTCTACCAATCTACTTTGGCATCGACACGACCGACAGACCGAACGACCGACGCGACCCACTTTAGATCAAAACCTTTTCACACCCGACCAAATCTTCGGCTCTCGTTATAGAAAGCCGACACCACAACACAATTATATCACTCCATCGCTCTAGTTCGTAATAAATCTATGGGACTGTTCTTTCTTCATCCTCACGCCTCCTTTTTCATCTTCTTCTACTACTCCTTTTCCTCTACTTCTCCTTCTCCATCTCCGTCACATCAGTTTCTTCTTTTATTCCTCCTCCTTCCTTCTTCCGCCTCATTTTTCTTGTTCTCCTCATCCTCCTCCTCCTCCTCTCCCTCCTCTCACTTATCCGCATCAATCCCTTCTCCTTTTTTTTATCTTCTTTTTATGTTTCCACTCCTCAACGATTCTTCTTCCAGTAGTATTTTTCTTGTATTTACTTTCTCTCCTTTTCATTCTAATTTCTTACTATTTTCCTCTTTCGAAAAGCTATTCCTTCTTCTTTTCCTCCCTTTCCGTCTTTCTTTTCTCTCTTTTTTCATCTTTTTCCATCACCAATATTTCCTTTTCTTCCTTCCTTCGCTTTAGCTGCCCAATTCGTACCAAATCCATGGATCTTTTCTCTCCGAGTCCACCCTCTCCTCCTCACTCCTCCTCCTCCTCCTCCTTCTTCTCCTCGTCCTCCTCGTCCTCCTCGTCCTCTGCTTCTCTCATCCTCCTCCTCATCCCCTCCCTCCTCCTCCTCCTCCTCTTCTTCTCCTTCTTCCTACTCCTCCTCCTCCTCCCTTTCCTAGAAATACATAAAGCAGCATACTTTTACGTACGAGACGAGCTTCTCACTACTCTTTATAGTCACTCCTCTTCTTCCTCCTTCTTCTTATCCTACTTGTCCTCATCCTCTCTCCTCCTCCATTCTACCTCTCACCCTTCCTTCTTCTTCCTCTTCCTCCTCCTTCTATCATCTACACTTTCTTTCTTCTTCTTCCTATTTCTCTTCCGCTCTCACACACACATACATCACCACACACACACACCATATAAAGTAGGCCACTACCTCACGCTTGGCACCAGACTCTCTTCATTTCTCATCCATCTCCCTCCACGGGCCCAAGACTCACCATTTCCATTCACCTCCATTTGTATCCTTCGTCCTCACTTTAGGAAATGGGTAGGCTTGTATAGGTTAACTCTCTCTCTCTCTCTCTCTCTCTCTCTCTCTCTCTCTCTCTCTCGTCTCTCTCTCTCTCTGTCAGTATTTAGCCAGGGCGGCGGGACCAGCAGGTGTCGCCCTCCTTGGGATCTTAGGGAAGGGAAGGAAGAAGGAGGTATGAGGGGAGAGAAGGAGAGGAAGGAGGAGGAAGAGCAAGAGGTGATTCAGAGGAGTAAAGAAGGAGGATTGGATGGGAGGGAAAGAGTGGATGAGGGAAGAAAGGAGAAAGGGATGAAGGAAAAGATGCTCTGAGGAGGACGAAGGGGACGGTACGAGGAGGAGAGAGAGAGAGAGAGACTGAGAGAGAGGGAGATGAGAGAGGGAGAGGAGGGTCGGAGAAGATGGAGGGAGGAGGGGAGGAGCGAGGAGAACGGGAGGGAGAAGGAGAGTGGGGATGGAGAGGAGAGAGAGAGAAATAAAGACAAAAGTGAGAGAGAGAGAGACGAGAGAAGTGTAGAGGGGCGGAAGGAGGCTACGGGGCCTAGAGAAATGGATTAAGGAAAGGAGAGGTGAGAGAGAGATGCGCGGGGGGGAGGGGGCCGGAGACGAGAAGGGGGTGTAGGGAGAGACGAGAGGGGGGAGATGATGGGGAGGGGAAGGATGCGAGACTAAGGAAGAGGGAGAGAGAGAGAGAGAGAGGAGAGATAGGAGATGAGAGGAGGGAGAGGAGGGAGAGGAGAGAGAGAGACGGAGAGAGGTGGAAGAGAGACGAGGGGAGGAGAGAGAGAGAAGGAGAGTTGGTGTGTGGTTATTGATAACCATTCGGAGGGACAAGACAATTTATAAAAAAAAAGAGAAAAAATAACACACACACACACACCACACCAAACACACCACACACACAACACACACACCCACACACACCACACACACAACACACACACCACACACACTATGAAAAAAAAGGAAAAACATGAAGAGGATTGGAAAAATGGAAGCAGTACCGGAATGGATGGAAAGGGGACGAGGAGAAACAAAAACAAAAATGCAAAAAAAAGACGGGGAAAGCAACGAAAAATAAAGGAGATTAGAGAGGAGAGCGAGAAGGGAAAGCGAATTTAACTTGGTGGAGGGAAGGGAAAAGGAAGGGAAGGAATGGAGGGAAGCGGGAGGGAACGGACAGAACGGAGGGAGGAAGGAGGGAGGTTGAGGAGTTATGGAGGACTAGAAAAAAAAGGTCGTGGAAAAACTATATAACACGGGGAGCACCAAGTAGAAGAAGAGGGAATTTGAAGTGATGGACAAGGAAAATGTAGGAAGCAGGAGAAGGAAGGAAGGAGGGAGGGAAGGCAAGGACGAGTGTGAAGAAGCTATAGATGGAAGGAAGGAGAGAGGGAGGAGGAAATGAAGGAGGGGACAAATGAAATAGATAAAGGGTTGAGAGAGCACGAAGAAAGAGCGGAGGCGAGAGGGAAAGAGAGGATTGGAGAGAAAAGCGAGTAAAGAATGATGCGAGGCGAAGGAGTGGGGTCGATTAAAAGAAGTGAGGATGGTAAGGGAAGGGCAGTGAAAGGGAAAAAGGGGGCAAGTATTATGATGATTGATGGGACGATGATGATGATGATAATGATGATGATTGAGAGGGTTTGATGATGATGATTAAGAAGTGAACAAAAAGTAAGGAGGATGCTCTCTAGAGACTCGATACTCGAGAGAGAAGAGAGAGAGATGAGATAGAGAGAAAATAAAAGAGAGAAGAGAGAATAATAGAGATAAAGATGACAAAGAGAAAATCAGCGAAGATAGAGAGAAAGGAAGTGGGAAGGAATGAGTAAAGGAAAAAGTGAGAAAGAGCGAAATAAAGATAAAAGGAGAAAAGAATGGAGAAAGAGAAAGAACGGAAGAAGGAAAGTTGAGATAGAGAGAGAGAAGAGAGATATAGAGAGAGGGGAGATTGATAGTTAGAGTGAGCTGGAGTAGGTGAGATATAGATACTATAGCTATATCTCTATATATATACTCATCTCTATCTCTAGATATAATATATTAGAGACCAGATGCCTCTTCCTCTCTCTCACTATTATATCTGTTCCATACAACAGTTAACTCCCATCAGCCTCGAGGATAAAGGAGTTAAACATATTAATCATATATTAACGAATGGGGCCCATAGACTACGCCGATACATCTACTACACTACTCTGCACCTCCGCTACACCCACGCTCACTTGTCTACACACCTAATTCTGGATACACGGTTTTATCTACGTTAGAAGTTTATTTCTACACAGACTTATATTGTTATAATCGCGGGAGAGGGAGAATAGAGAGAGAGAGAGAGAGAGGAAGAAGCGAGAGGAATATAATAAGACTCGTTCCAGAGCGAGAGATAGAGAGGAGAGATGAGAGAGTAGAGAGAGTAGACGCTGATCTCCGCGATAATACGATAGCAGCTATAATATATAGTAGTCGAGTAGACTCTCGTCCTACGCGACTTCATTCTACACTGCTCTCGACTTCTACTCGACCCCATTGCCTGCAGCCCTACAACTAATGTTAACTACACACACCTGCATACACCTGCGGTCCTCGTACACTTACCATATAATCCCCGTTGCCTAGCGTCCATACATTCATACTACGCATGATGTTATAGTTTTTTGTCAAACCCTCTTACACCAAAAATAATTAAGCATCTACATACTTGTTCATACAAAACTCTTATTAATACAGTTCTGATTACACTGCTATACGTATCCTCAATACACTACGCCTTTTGTCTGCTGCACACACGATACATCATTCATCCCCAAGCTGGGGCACACTGATCGAAACTTCTGTACTGTGTGTATGCATATGAATATTAAGTAGTATAGAATGTAGTAGGTAGGTATGGAATGGGAGACACCCCAGAGGTCCTCC
>JAPQNM010000003.1:22834724-22838489 GCA_029783475.1 Metacarcinus magister | reverse complement strand
TATACACCTGTTGCCCTGTGAAATTACGGGGATGTAGGCCTTGCTGCACACTGAGTGATTCCTCGTGTCCTCTCTTCCCGTTTCCCTTAATGTCTCACTTACACAAGAGAGCAGCTGCAGCCTGCCCTATAAAGACAACTTCTAATTCTACTTACGTAACACAACAGGTACCTTACACTTTTACACCCTTTAACTTATTTTTTTATAATGGCCTCACCACGCCCAGCCTCGTAGTCCCCATCTGGGGAGGGGACCACAAATGTTCCAAGGTCGGATTGCCCATCTGAAGACGACCTTGAGTATCTTGACAATTTCTCTTGAACCTATGGAGCCGGTAGGCTTGATGGAGGCATTGAATGAACGGCCAGTTAGTAGAGCAGGTTAGATTTTTTAAAGTGACGCCTCGTATCTTGTTAAGAGGTTCATGCTGCCCACGGAAGCTCCTCGTTGCATTTTTAAAATTAATTTTTTATTTTTTTATACATCAATTAACCGTTGGCGCCAGTAGGCTTATGGAGACACAGATGGACTTGCTTCGCTTTTTATTTGGCGTAGGTTTTCAGATTTTTTATAGTGACGCCTCAAATGTTTACGTTCTCTCTTGAATATGTTGAGAACGTGCGAGGCTAACTGCTACTACAGCCTCAGATGCTTATAACATAGTAAGTCCCGCCTGAGGACAGTATGGCAGCAATTTGGGTAGTCTTTGGCCACTCGGCGGTGATATCAAAGAATGAAAAGTGGTCAGCGAATAACGGGGATTCGAACCCGGGACCCTAGGCTCACATAGCCGAGCGCTAGACCAATGTACCTCCACCTACCAATTTTACGGTTCAATCCTAGTCGAGGATAGTGTTATGGCAGTATGTGATTGATCTTTAGCCTCGGCGGTTTTTCCAAAGAAAAGTGGCCAGCTCGGCGCGGGACTCGAATTTGGGATTCTGAGCTCTTCGCCAACAATAGTCACGGACAAATACAGATCAACGGTCTGTAGTGTGGACTTGCTGACGGCACCGACCACAGGAGGGCAGTGACCCTTGAGCCCTGATCCCCTGTTGCCTGTTGTCGCATGTGCGGGAATTTGTGTTCCTTGGAACACCGGCTGTGTTGGTGCTGATGTGATGGCGGGGAGCAGGACGGGGGGTAGGATTAGTGTGCTGAGAGGTGGTGGTGTTAGGGGGGAAGAAGCTTGAGAGTGCTGAGTCGGTGGTTTTGGGGGTGTGTGAGGTCTGGATAGGGTCAGTGTTACTGATTTGAGGGGTGTCGTTGGTTACTTTCCTCAATGACTTTGGTTTTCCTGACCGCTACCAGGTTGACCAGCTGGGGTGTGAAGGACACACCTCTTGCCAGTCTGTGTCAATCTTGCTGGATAGTGGGAGTATGGGCAGGGGCAACCTGCTTCACTTGGGAAATACTGTCAATTACGTCCAGTGCTTCTAAATGCACTGGTTTCTGCTGCTGCAGCCTCTGACTGTGTTGCTTGTAAGCCTCGACAATATCTTTGAGAAAGTGCAGCTCGTATCTCTGTCTCAAAATGATGTCGACGAGAGCCTCAGGGGGGGTTAGAGAGAAGCTCCTCTCTAACGGTGGCATTGTCGTTGTCAAGCGTCGGTTATTGGGAAGGAGGCTGAAGTGTGGAGTCTGGTGTAGAGTAATGTGTGTCGTCAACCGAGGCCTTATGGGTGATGGGGTGAGGAATTCCCCGTGCCAGTCTCAGCTCCTCTGTTCATGAGCAGCAGAAAGGACCCTCGTTATGGTAGTCCACACAGTCCGGGTTAGGACAATTTTCCTGGCTACACGCTGTAGAGGACCTTAACCTAATGGAGTAGCTACAGACGCAGCAGTATCTTACTCCAGGGTAGCCAGACTGGCCTGCCCATGCACATTTTTGGTAGCGAGAAGCAGCTTCAGTGGGGTTCAGGGCAGCCATTTGGCGTAATGGTGGTGTGAGGTGAAAGTGACCTTAGGGGGGAATGGATTAAGTAGGGGAAGTCAGGTCCACTTGGGTGGAGTGAGGTCGCTCACATACACGTTCTCTTACCTCTACTGTTCACAGCACATGATGGCTTTTTTTTCTTCAGTTATATAGCACTGATTACAAACAACTGTTGCACAGCACTATACACGTAGAAAGGTGGTGGACGTAGATACAAGCCCCAGGATGGAGTGGGTTGGGACAAGTCGGAACATGTAGGTTACACACACGCACAGGGTCTGCACGATTTCCAGTCACAATACCTAGATAGATGCGACACTATACACTTTCGTCACACACTCAGGGCACTGTCAATAACTTGCCGGTTCCACTATTCGTTGGTGTAGCTTAGAAGGCTTGATGAGGTCAAACACTCTCAGGAAACGTCCAAAAATTACAAGACTTTGCAGCAAAAGTAACTATTGGGGGGCTTAAGAAATATGATCATGTTATTCCCATAATAAAAGATCTACACTTGTTGACAGTCAAAGACAAATACACTTTTGAAAGATTTTGCTTCAAAACGTCCCAAAATTACAAGACTTTGCAGCAAAAGTAGCTATTGGGGGGCTTAAGAAATATGATCATGTTATTCCCATAATAAAAGATCTACACTTGTTGACAGTCAAAGACAAATATACTTTTGAAAAATGCATAACTATGAATAAAGCTGTCTTCGGTTTATGTCCTGAATGGTATCTGAGGTTTCCGACTGTCAGGGAAAAGACAAGCACCACAACAAGACGGCTCAATGACCTGCATGTGCCAAAAGCCAGAATTGATTCTGGGGCTAGGACCCCCACTGTATTTGGACCAAAAATATGGATTAATTTGCCTTCTCTGATCAGGAACATGGGGAGCCTACAATTTTTTAAAATCTATATTCTTTTAGTTCGTGTATTTTATTTCAGCATTTCAAACATTTTTAAGACTGTCATATATATCTTGTAATTTCATTTATATATTTTTTGTCAGAGTCACTCATTAGCATTACGATTTATATGACCCTGTGTAACATGTAAGAATAAACATGATTCATGGAAAAATAAAGAACTCTCAATTCTCTCTCTTTCTCTCTTTCTCTCTCTCTCTCTCTCTCTCTCTCTCTCTCTCTCTCTCTCTCTCTCTCTCTCTCTCTCTCTCTCTCTCTCTCTCTCTCTCTCTCTCTCTCTCTCTCTCTCTCTTTCTTTCTCCATTTCTCTTTGAACGCTGCAAAGTTTACATCCTGGAGTGCTTCTAAGGCCTTAAGTATTTGAGCCATAGTTTTGGAGTGGTAGAACATGGTAATACATAATTTATATGTTTCCTCAACAATAACAAAAGGATAAACTGACGATGACGCGACGAAAAGTAACAGTAGCATTCCATTAACATCCATTTTATTTCACGTCCCTGCTTCGGGGTTTGCGGAAGTCATTAGTTCGACGCACTCATATTCCTCAGGCTTTCTAATAATTCACGTAGGACAACAATAACCTTAGATCCTGTACCGCAGGGAAAACTTGAAAACTCAAGTCATTCATCACTCACGCACTCCCATGCACACTCCTTTCACATGTATATCGTAAATAGTAAGTAATGTCTTATTATTCACGCCATTAACTAAGTACAAATAACACACTCTTCCTTTAAAGGGATAACAGCCTGGTATATAAATAAATAGATGATACAAGAGTGATGACGTAAGCTGGTATTTGTGAAAACATAATTTGTATGGTTTTCGCTGTCAGTCTGTATCTTACTTAAACCATAATTTTTAAAAAAGTTTTTCCAATAGCGTAGATGACTTT
>JAPQNM010000003.1:22784724-22822224 GCA_029783475.1 Metacarcinus magister | reverse complement strand
CACACACACACGCACACACACACACACACACACCCACCCACACACACACACACACACACACACCCACCCACCCACCCACCCACCCACCCACCCACCCACACACACACACACACACACACACACACACACACACACACACACATACACACACACACACACACACACACACACACACATACACACACTTCTGTCTACCTGCTGCCTGCTCACTGTTTGCCTCTGTACCATAAGTTTGCACCTTTTTCTCCGCCATCTGTGTATTTTGTCTCCAACGCATCGCGGTTACGTTTGCTCTCTCTCTCTCTCTCTCTCTCTCTCTCTCCTCTCTCTCTCTCTCTCTCTCTCTCTCTCTCTCTCTCTCTCTCTCTCTCTCTCTCTCTCTCTCTCTCTCTCTCTCTCTCTCTCTCTCTCTCTCTCTCACGCACACCCACACACCCACACACCCACTCACGCACTCACGCACACCCATACACCAGCCCACACACACACACACACACACACACACGCACACTTTTCATCAAATATTCGGGGTAAGCAGTAATGCAGTCGTAGGGAAGCAGAGAGAGCTACATCGGCACACAAGCAGTCCAAGCTGGGTGCGTCAATATATTTAGATTTTCTATCAGTACAATAATACAACATTTAGAGGTAAAAAATTGTTGGGCTTTATCAATCATAGCTCCTTCTTTGGAAGTAACTATTTAATTCTTCATATATAATTATTGAATCAGATAACTCTGGTATTATCCGGCACAATTATCTTCTCGCTTGATTGACATTATTGCCAAGTCCAAGACCCTTTAATTATCTTAGAGTGGCGAAGGTTAGGGCGTCTTTACGTCACGAGTCTTGGAAAGGGGTCACCGTATTAGATTTTATTCTAGAAAAAATAAGAATACCTACCACACGCAGAAAAGCTGGAATGATTCCTATTGTTTGAAGCAGCTCTTTGAAGTGTCACTATTCATGTATTTTTACGGAATACATTTTTTCTCATATGATGAAAGGTTATGGATGGATTTGTAGTTATCGGCAGGTGCATTAGATTCTACTTCTTACTAACAGAGTTGGTCCATTAGAGTAGCCCAACTGATTTGTTCAAAACAACAACCTTAGTATTGTCTGTCTGCAGCAGGAATCCGCTATGGTTCACGCAAAGGATAATAACTAATCATACCTGTTGTGTTAACCTGTGAGGGGTGTGTATAGTGAGTGGAAGGCAAATCTCTCTCTCCTCTCTCTCTCTCTCTCTCTCTCTCTCTCTCTCTCTCTCTCTCTCTCTCTCTCTCTCTCTCTCTCTCTCTCTCTCTCTCTCTCTCTTTTAGGCGGGGTTCCCACCAGGCCGTCACCGTCAATCCGTACACCGTCCGTGACGTCACTGACGGTGGCTGTAATGGGAATCGAGGCTATATTCTCCCTCCGTCAGCCGTCGATGACGTCATCGTGACGGCCGTCAAAAGTTAAATAATTTTATCTTTTGACGTGATGACGGCGGCGGTGTTGTCAATGTCCAGGGTGTTGGATATCTTGGATATAACGAAAATATCAATTTGAAGCATTTTCACACAGAAAATAAAATGAGGCCTCATGAGCTAGATAAATATTTAATTGTATTTGCATAAATTGTGTGTATTAATGTGATGTGAAGACTTTTGTTGGATGCATCTGGAAATACGGCACCAACGCACATCCTCCCCAGACGACGCTCATCTTGTCTACCAAGCGCCATCTTGTGAAAACACACCTCTTCACTTTTCACTCTTCACTCCTCTACTGGATTCCACCAGCAACAAGAAGCTATACTATCAGGTACGACAAGAGTTTTATGCATAAGTACACATATAGTAGGGCAAGGTAGGGTAAAGCGAACCACAGGTGGGATGGTTTTTAACTGGCCTCTTGCAGTCTCCTTATTTCATATGTTCTTTCAAATAGTTTCTATTATTTGAGAAGAACTCGCAGTAAACTCGATGTAGCTTCATGAGGCTAGTATGAGGGACTTGGGAGTTCAAGTAAGCAGTGATCTGCGTCCCAGGGAACAGTGTATTATAGCTAGAAATAAGATCACTGTTGTGTTGTGATGACGGATGGCGGTGCCGCGGTGACGGTGACGGAGCTCATCTCCTCCGAGAGAGACGGCCGTCGTGTTTGTGACGTCATTGACGGGATGACGGCTGACGGTGACGGCCTGGTGGGAACCCCGCCTTACTCTCCTCTTTAAAGGGAGAAAAGAAACAAGTTATTAACTATCGACCAATTAGTCTAACGTCAGTATTAATCAAACTCTTTGAAAAGATCATCAGGGATAAGACAGTTGAGTTCTTCGAGAAAAATAAATTGATAACGGAAAACCAGCACGGATTTCGTAGTAATAAATCATGTCTAACTAATATGATAGACTTCTTTAATAATGTTTACGCGTGTTGGGATGTCCAGGAGTCATATAATGTAATCTACTTGGATTTTCAAAAGGCATTTGATAAAGTTCCTCATAAACGGCTGATATCGAGATTGAGGGCACATGGAATAGGAATTCATCAATGCGCGTGAATAGAAGACTGGCTCTCTGACCGACACCAACGAGTTATTCTAAATGGCAAAGTATCTGATTGGCAAAACGTAATTAGTGGTGTGCCTCAAGGGTCGGTCCTGGGACCCACGCTCTTCATCATATATGTGAATGATTTAGAAGGCAATCTTTTGTCAAAAGTAGCAAAATTCGCAGACGATACAAAACTTGGCGGTAAAGTAATATGCACTGAAGACTGTGATAAAATTCAGGACGATCTAAACAAACTAATTGATTGAAGTGAGAAATGGTTAATGTCTTTTAATACAGACAAATGTAAGGTTATACATATTGGCGATAAAAATCCAAATTTTAAATACAAAATGCGTGATCAGGAGCTCGATAAAGTCAAACAAGAAAAGGATCTTAGTGTAATCATTAATTGTAATCTGAAAGTGAGTGATCAGTGCATAGCTGCCAGTAGGAGAGCAAATATGATGCTGGAGCTAATTTCAAGAAATTTCGATCACAAAACGTCAGAAGTAATGAAAAATCTCTATACGGCATTTGTAAAGCCACACCTTAAATATGCGATACAATTCTGGTCACCAAACTATATTAATGACCAAAACTTGTTAGAAAGAGTACAGAGACGAGCGACAAAACTTATTCCTACATTGCGTAATTTATCATATGAGGAACGATTAAAACAGTTAGACATGTTCACTCTCCATAAGCGAAAAATTAGGAGAGATATGATTGAAGTCTTTAAAATTCTAAATAAATTCGATAAAATCAATCCAGAAGTACTTTTTGAAATGAATAACGCGTCAGTAACGAGAGGTAACGGTATGAAGTTAAAAGTACAAAGATATAACACAATTGCTCGTAAGTCATAATTCAATGTTGTTGACCATTGGAACAGACTCCCAGCATCAATAGTTAATTATAATACTATAGACATTTTACAATCCAGATTAGACAAACATTTCAGAGAAACAGGCTTACTTTGAAAAAGGTAATTAAGGGATTCATGGTGTAAAGTGACTCACTGTTGGAGGGCTGCAGCTGTTGGTTGTCAGGGTACGGAGAGATCCTTTGATCCGAAGTAAATGAGAATTGCATCTCTACCTGAACAATGGCTGCAGTATAAGTCCTTCTGGTCTCTGTCTACTTCACTGGTTCCCATTTGAGATGAGCATACAATTTAGAATAAGCAATGCGAGCATCTGTGAAACTGTGTCTATGAAATTTACTTTACCGATAATTAAGGGATTCATGGTGTAGATTAACTTGGACTGGTGGGGGGCTGCGGCTGTTGGTTGTCAGGGTACTGGGAGATCCCCGGATCCGAAGTAAATGAGAATCGCATCTCTACCTGAAGAACAGTTACATTATGTGCCCTTCTGTCTGTGTCTACGTCACTAGTTCCCATTTCATATGAGAATACAATTTAGAAAAAAATTATATAAACACCTATCAAAATAATGTCCATGAAACTAACCTTATGTCCCTATATTTCAGGTGAGAACTGTAGTGGCAGTAATTGATACAATATTAATGTTATTCTCCATCCAGGATGTACCATCAGTAGTGGTAGTCTAGTCTAGTCTAGTATAGTATAGTATAGTAGTCTAGTCTAGTCTAGTATAGTATAGTATCCTCCTCTATTTTCATTATTTACTATAAAATGTCCATGGCTATGTTTTCTACGAGGTCATGGTGTTCCCTTCTATCTGTTTTTCCTGCCGGCATGTTGCCGGAGGGAGAGGAGGGTGGGAGAGAGCCTTGTTCTGTTTCTATCCTGTTCTCAAACTCTTAGTGTACTTGTAGTAGTATGTAGTCTAGCAGATACCCCAGTTATAGATCAATAGGTCTTCTGGTGTCTGTTCTTCTCATGTATTCTTCTCGTGTATTCTCATGTATTTTCTCTCTCTCTCTCTCTCTCTCTCTCTCTCTCTCTCTCTCTCTCTCTCTCTCTCTCTCTCTCTCTCTCTCTCTCTCTCTCTCTCTCTCTCTCTCTCTCTCTCTCTCTTTTTAAGTTTGTCACTACATGCTAAAATTATTTTTGTCATTAGCAATTATCTAAAAGTATATACTAATATCTAAAATAATATTATAGTTGCACAAAAGATTTAAAAATAATACATAAAAAACAGTTGTAATTGTCATATATGAGTGTCTTATGGAAGGTGGAGACGGAGCCACACGTGGGTGGCAACCTTCATTTGTTGTGTGGGCAATCGCCACACGTCCACGTTTGTGGTGAGAGAGTTCCATAATACCACAGTTGCTACAGAGAAGGAGCGTTGGTGGGCACCTCCAGGAGGGAGTCATTGCTCAGCACCGTCCTCGTGCTACGCTCAGACCTCCTCCAGGCTGTTTCCAGGTCCCTCAGGTGGGTCACCTATTGAATCTGTGCCATGTGAAGCACAGTCAACGCGGCGACTCTCCGTCTGTGGTCCAGACTGTCCCTCACTGCTGGCTCGGCTGCTGCTACTGCAGGATTATCTAGCCTTTGCTGCTATTGTTGTTGTTGGCGTTGGTGCTGTTGTCGTCGCCACGGTTGCTGGCAGGTTGGCACCGAAGATGAGTCATTCTGTCCGCCTCTGTACCCGGTCCAGCAGGCTTAGATGGCAGCGGACACTGGACATCCAGGTGAGCGGCGCATACTCCATGATCGGCCTGACCTGAGCCTTGTACAGGGTCAGCAGGTCGTCGGGGATGAGGAGGTGATTCAGGCGTCGCAACAGAGTCACCTTCTGGGAGGCTTTTCTCGCCACGTTTTCGAGGTGACGGTCGAAACGTAGCTGGGAGTCAACCTCCACCCCGAGGATGTCAACGCTGTCTTGCAGAGGAATGGTGTCGCGTCCCAGCCTCAGTCTCCCCTGCAGCTGTCTGGTGTCCTCCTGTGAGCGTGATATCACCATGGCCTGAGTTTTATCAGAGGCAAACTTGACTTGCCACCTGTCACCCCAGGCCATTATGTCTGTCAGCTGCTTGTTGACAGACTGCACCACGTCCTGCAACTCCTCCCTTGCATAGGTCCATGAGAGGGTGCAGTCATCAGCATAGGCACTTGCTGAAGGGGCAATTTGCAGGAGGTCCTTGAAATATATATTCCACAATATGGGCCTGAGGAGAGACCCTTGTGGAACCGAAGCCTCTACTGGGAAGCTGGCTGAGGTACACCCGTTGACAGCAACGCGCATACTCCTGCCTGACAGGTAGCTGGAGAACAGATGCAGTAGGTCCCTGGTAATGCCCATCTGTTCCAGCTTGGCTGTCAGCCATCGATGCCACACACAATCGAAGACTCCGGCGATGTCCAGGGCAATCACCAAGGAGGGGCGGCCAGCATCCAGAGCGTCGTGCCAAGACTTGGATAGTAATAGAAGGTCAGAGGTGGAGCGACCTCTTCTGAAGCCGAACTGTCTTGAGGACTGTAGGTAGTGATCCTCAAGATAATTTGTAAGTTGCTCAGCAACTATCCTCTCGAACATCTTGCTGATCACCGAGAGGAGTGAGATTGGTCGGCAGTTGTTCGGCTCCGACCTCAGCTTCTTGTGAACAGGAGTCACTCTTGCCTCCTTCCACTGTGACGGCCACACCCTGGACTGTAGGCACTGGCGGAAGACCAACGCGAGGGGTCCTGAGAGCTCCTCCGCGCAGTGTTTGAGAAGATGAGGGCTCAAGTCGTCTGAGCCCGGCGCCTTTTTGGTGTTGGCTCCTTTCAGATGCCTCTTCACAGCCTCCTCAGTGATTATTATAGTGTCCAGGCATGAGTCACCAAGTTGTGGAAGCCTGTCAGGTTCAGGTGTCCTCATCTTGGCACTGAATTTCTGGGCGAGGAGGTCGGCTTTTTCTTGGTTTGTGACTGCAAGACTGCCATCAGGCTTGTTCAGGGCTGGGATGTGCTCATGGGAGGCGACGCCTTGTCTCTCTTTTACGAGGTTCCACCACTGCTTGGGGTTGAGTTGGTTAGAGGACAACATCCCCCTCGTATTTTCCTCCCACTTAGCTTTTGCCCACTTTGCCGTCCTCGTCATAGCTTTGCAAGCTGCTCTGTGCAAAGCCTTATTTTGTAGGTTGGAGCGCCTTTTGTACCTCCTCTAGGCGTTGTACTTTCGTTCAGCAGCAACACGACACCGATAACCAAACCAAGGCTGGTCTTTGGGGCTTGTTATGTAAGCTCGGTGTGGTACGTGCTGCTGCTGTAAGGTGTGAAGGATGATGGTGATGGTAGTGACGTCTTGCTGCGGGTCCCCACTCAGCGTGGCGTCCCAAGCTGTGTCGGTCAGAGCACGCCGCATGGCTTGCCAGTCCGCATGCTCCCACAGCCATATGGTGCGGTGGTGCTCCTCATCACGTGCTGGGGGGAGGCTGATGGTGGACAGGATAGCGAGGTGATCGGAGGTGCCCACATAATCCAGTGAATGACACTGCACACTCTCACTCGCCAGGTCTGTCAACACTGGGTCCAGGGAACCTCCACGCTGGTGTCATCTAGGTTGTCTGTGAGGTAGACGAGAAGGTTGCTTCCCTTCCACTGGGGTCTGTACGTGGCACATAACAGCAAGCCGCTCCCGTCTGTGAGGATGAGGCGTGCGAAGATAATTTCGAGTTCGTCAGGGGTGTTGACGGGGAGCACGTCGACCTGCAGGCTATCACGGTGACACATAGCTATACCACCACCCCGTCCACCACGACGGTCACGCCTGGCCCAGTGTGAGTAGCCATGTATTTTATCACAGGTAGTAACACAGCTGTCATCGAGGAAGGTCTCTACCACAATCACTATGTCCGCGCGCTGCTTCAGTACAAAGGAGTGCGTCAGCTCCCCGACATTCGTCCTGAATCCACGCACATTACCTGACAGGATGGTGACGGTGGCGGTGTCCATCCCGCTTTACCACACCAGTGGATGGGAAGTGTGGGTTGGGTGGGGGTGGGGCCAGGCCGGGAAAGAGGCGCTGCTCGTAGGCCGGTAGGGGGCGGCTTGAGGAGGGAATTGGTGTCGCTCGGACAAGAGTGCTCTAAAGAGGCGCTCCTGTCTTGCCTCACTGGCGCGGGTGTAACAGTGAGTTTCCTCGTGGCCGCGGTGGAGGCAGTAATTGCACTCAAGCCTCCTGGACTCCTCCGCTTCTCGTTTTCGGCACTGGTCCGCGACGTGTCCTCTTCGCCCGCAGTAGTCACAGACGACTATGGAGCAGTGGCTTGTCGTGTGACCTCGCTGACGGCACCGACTACAGAAGGGCTGTGACCCTTGTGTCCTGGTCCCCTGTTGCCTGTTGTCGCGTGCGCGGGAGTTTGTGTTCTTTGGAGCACCGGCTGTGTTAGTGCTGATGTGACGGCGGGGAGCAGCGCGGGGGGTATTAATGTGCTGAGAGGTGGTGGGGTTATGGAGGGAGGAGACCTGGGAGTGTTGGGTCGGTGGTTGTTGGGGGTGTGAGGTCTGGGTGAGGTCAGTGTTGCTGCTTTGGTGGATGTCGTTGGTGACTTTTCTCAGTGACTTTGGTTTCCCTGACCGCCACCAAGTCGACCAGCTAGGGTGTGAGTCACACAACTCCTGCCAGTCTGAGTCAATCTTACTGGGTAGGGCGCTGCAGACTTGGGTAGTGGGTCTAGAGGCAGGAGCAAACTGTGTCACTTGGGAGATGCTGTCGATCACATCCAGTGCTGCCACGTGCGTCGCTCTCTGCTGCTGCAGCTTCTTAGTGTGATGTGTGATGACTTGAACAATGCCTTTGAGGGAGTGCAGCTCGTCTCTCTGCCTTAAAATAATGTCGACGAGAGCCTCAGGGGAGTTAGAGAGAAGCTCTTCTATGACGACGGCGTTGTCGTTGTCAGGCGTCGGTTGTTGGGGAGGAGGCACAGGTGTGGAGTCAGGTGTGGAGTCAGGTGTGTCGACAGGTGTGTCGATAGCCGTGTCGACAGCCGGGGCCTTATAGGCGACGGGGTGAGGGATTCCCCGCGTCTGTCACAGCTCCTCTGTTCGTGAGCAGCAGAAAGAACCCTCGTTATGGCAGTCCACACAGGCCTGGTTAGGACATTCTTCCTGGCTACACGCTGTGGAGGCCTTCAGCCTAGTGGAGTAGCTACAGATGCAGCAGTATCTTGCTCCAGGGTAGCCAGACTGTCCTGCCCATGCAATTTTTTGGTGGCTAGGAGCCGCTTCAGTGGGGCTCAGGGCAGCCATTTAGCTCTCTCTCTCTCTCTCTCTCTCTCTCTCTCTCTCTCTCTCTCTCTCTCTCTCCTCTCTCCCTCTCTCTCTCTCTCTCTCTCTCTCTCTCTCTCTCTCTCTCTCTCTCTCTCTCTCTCTCTCTCTCTCTCTCTCTCTCTCTCTTCTCTCTCTCTCTCTCTCTCTCTCTCTCCTCTCTCTCTCTCTCTCTCTCTCTCTCTCTCTCTCTCTCTCTCTCTCTCCTCTCTCTCTCTCTCTCTCTCTCTCTCTCTCTCTCTCTCTCTCTCTCTCTCTCTCTCTCTCTCTCTCTCTCTCTCTCTCTCTCTCTCTCTCTCTCTCTCTCTCTCTCTCTCTCTCTCTCTCTCTCTCTCTCTGTCTCCCTATATCTCAGATTAGAAGTGTAATGGCAGTAATTTCATTAAATATAAATAATATTCCCCATCCAGCATGTACCATCACTAGTGGTAGTGTAGTCTAGTCTAGTATAGTATAGTATAGTAGTTTAGTCTAATATAGTATAGTATAGTATCCTCCTCTATTTTCATTCTTTACTATAAAATGTCCATGGCCATGTTTTCTACGAAGTCATGGTGTTCCCTTCTATCTGTTTTTCCTGGCGGCATGTTGCCGGAGGGAGAGGAGGGTGGGAGAGAGATTTGTTCTGTTCTATCCTGTTATCAAACTCTTAGTGCCCTTGTAGTAGTATGTAGTGCAGCAGATACCCTAGTTATAGACCAGTAGGTCTTCTGGTGTCTGTTCTTCTCATGTATACTCATGTATTCTCTCTCTCTCTCTCTCTCTCTCTCTCTCTCTCTCTCTCTCTCTCTCTCTCTCTCTCTCTCTCTCTCTCTCTCTCTCTCTCTCTCTCTCTCTCTCTCTCTCTCTCTCTTTTTTTAATTATTTTTATTTAAACAATATCTTAATATTACAGGAGGCTCAAAGTTCACTTTCTTACGGTGAACTATTCTAAGAGCCTTAAATGGCACTATATATATGTAGGTTAGTACATACATATATAACACAAAAAAGATAGATACACATATACATATAATTTATACAATTTGAAAACAAAAAAAATTTTCACATCCATCCACAACAGTATGTCGAAAACACAAGTGGCGAATTTTTTGTGCCACGCCACCTGTGTGCAGAGAGTTTAATATTGTTTGTGGACATGCTTGGCACGTTAGGTGTGGCTGCCGTGAAGCTGTTCCACAGCCTTGCTGTCCTGACTGTATATGTGCGCTGGTACTGCCTTGAGTGTGAGTGAGGCAACTCCACCAGCTCGTCACTTATGAGTGTGGATCTGGTCCACCTCTGGGCGGGGCGAGGAGGAAGTTTCAACCGGTTGAGGTGGTGGACTTCCTGCACCTGGGCTTTGTGAAAGACCACCAGAGCCGACACGTCACGCCGGTGTTCAAGTGACGTGACATGTGCAGGCAGCTGGTGCTCCTCGTCATCCACCAATCGCAAGACACGTCGCTGCACGGCATCCAGTCTCTGCATGTGGGTGGTGGTACTCGACATCCATGTCAGGGCACCGTACTCCATACATGGCTGTATTTGTGCCTTGTACAGGGTGAGAATGCCATGTGCGTCGAGGTTGCCTGCCATCCTACGGAGAGCTGAGACTCGCTGGGAGGTATGTCGAGCGACGGCGGCAACATGGTTGACGCGGCAACGTCCACGGTCCTAGGATCTTGATGTGCTCCTCGAGTGGCAAACACTTGCCCCCAAAGCACACCAGTCCTGAGACAGCTTGAGAGGCAGCGGGGGACCGTGAGATGACTATCCCCTGCGTCTTCTCCGGAGCAAAGTTAACCTGCCACACTCTTCCCCAATCCTCCACCAGTCTGAGCTGCCTGTTCAGCTCCCTGACAGCTCGCTGACTGTCCAGGCAACAATAGGAGCGGGAGAGTGTGCAGTCATCAGCATATGCTGCCACTGTTGTTAGCTGCCGGAGGAGGTCGTCGATGTAGATGTTCCACAGGATTGGTCCCAGCACTGAACCCTGTGGAACCGAGGCTTGAATGGGAGAAGGCCTCGATGACTGCCCGTTGATCACCACCTGGAGGGTCCTTCCCTGGAGCAGCACTAGCAGGTCACCCTGGATTCCCTTGGCGCGAAGCTTCTCAACCAGCCCCGCGTGCCAAACCCTGTCAAAGGCTCCAGCAATATCCAGAGCTACCACGAGGGTGTCCAGGCCCTCGTCTAGGGCGTCCTGCCAGTCCTTGGAGAGGAGGAGGAGGAGGTCTGAGGTAGAGCGGCCGGGCCTGAAGCCAAACTGTCTATCTGAGAGAAGATGGTTCTCATTCAGGTGTTTACAGATGACTTCAGCCACAATCCTCTCCAGCACCTTACCCACCACAGAGAGCAAGGAGACGGGCCTCTCTCTCTCTCTCTCTCTCTCTCTCTCTCTCTCTCTCTCTCTCTCTCTCTCTCTCTCTCTCTCTCTCTCTCTCTCTCTCTCTCTCTCTCTCTCTCTCTCTCTCTCTCTCTCTCTCTCTCTCTCTCGCTCTCTCTCTCTCTCTCTCTCTCTCTCTCTCTCTCTCTCTCTCTCTCTCTCTCTCATCTCTCTCTCTCCTCTCTCTCTCTCTCTCTCTCTCTCTCTCTCTCTCTCTCTCTCTCTCTCTCTCTCTCTTCTCTCTCTCTCTCTCTCTCTCTCTCTCTCTCTCTCTCTCTCTCTCTCTCTCTCTCTCTCTCTCTCTCTCTCTCTCTCTCTCTCTCTCTCTCTCTCTCTCTCTCTCTCTCTCTCTCTCTCTCTCTCTCTCTCTCTCTCTCTCTCTCTCTCTCTCTCTCTCTCTCTCTCTCTCTCTCTCTCTCTCTCTCTCTCTCTCTCTCTCTCTCTCTCTCTCTCTCTCTCTCTCTCTCTCTCTCCACACCAGAAGACCTACTGGTCTATAACTAGGGTATCTGCTGCACTACATACTACTACAAGGGCACTAAGAGTTTGAGAACAGGATAGAAACAGAACAAGGCTCTCTCCCACCACCTCTCCCTCCGGCAACATGCCGCCAGGAAAAACAGATAGAAGGGAACACTATGACTTTGTAGAAAACATAGCCATGGACATTTTATAGTAAAGAATGAAAATAGAGGAGGATACTATACTATATTAGACTAGACTACTATACTATACTAGACTGGACTAGACTACACTACCACTAGTGATGGTACATCCTGGATGGGGAATATTATTTATATTGAATGAAATTACTCCCATTTCACTTCTAATCTGAGATATAAGGACACAAGGATATAAGTTTCATAGATGCTCGCATTGTTTACTCTAAATTTTATGCTCATATCAAACGGGAACCAGTGAAGTAGACACAGACCAGAAGGACTTATACTGCAACTGTTGTCCAGGTAGAGATTTGATTCTCGTTAACGTCGGATCACGGGTGGATGCACCAGTGTAGCAGTCTCCCCTGCAGTCTTAGAGAACGTGCGGTACTCGTTCCCTGAGAACGTAGGTCGCGCAGCCATAACTTATGTAATTTTGTTTTTATTATATTTTTCATTATTTTTTGTATAATTTTGTATAACTTTATTTATGTTTTTCTTTTATAGTATTATTAATTATTTGATTGCGCTGCAGACCAGCGCACACCACCAACTTGGCGCGAACTGCCTAAACACAGTGCGCATATGCAATTTTGAATGTTTCTTGTTGAAATTTTTTTATTATATATATATATATATATATATATATATATATATATATATATATATATATATATATATAGTCTATATTCAGGTTGGGCCGTGCGCTGGGCCCGACCACGTGTTCTTTCGAGCCATCGGTGGCTTCCTCGAGTGTGACAATGTCTCCCGTTGTGTCTAGGAAGGGGAAGCGGGCCTTGGATATATCCGTCTCCGAATCCCCCCCAAAACACTCTACCCCCAAGAAGGCCGCCCGAAGCCTCGAGCGTCAGCTGGATCACGCTGGCGAGGCCAACATAAGTGATAGTGACACTGCGAGTGAGGCCCCCCTAGTGATTGACCTCTCCTCAAACGAGGGGCAAGAGGGGGGAGACCAGGGCTGGACCCTCGCGGGGAAGACCCGACGCGCCGCCTGTAACTAGAACCCCCCGCGGCCCAAGTTCAAACTGGGTGCCCTCGGGGAGCATGAAAACGCCTACCGGGCTATCACGGCGTTAGAGGAAGAACATCCCGAGCTGAGGATGGAGGTGAGGCCCAACCTCAAGGCGGAGTACGTCCTCACACCCAAGGACGAGGCCTCCGCGACCCTCCTACGACGACTCGCCAAGGAAGGGAACAGGGTGCTCCTCCTCGACCCAAGCCTGAGGAGATACAAAGTGGTGCTCCAGCTGTACCCCCTCGACCTCCCCCTCGACGCGGTGGAGAACCACCCCAACGTGATGTCCGCCACGCGGCTCCGTGCCACGCGGGACAAGATCCCCACCAGGCAAGTACTGGTCGAGCACCAGGGGCCGCCGCCCGCCAAGCTGGACCTAGGTTGCTGGGGCTCCTACTTCCTGCGAGCCTATCAGGGCGAGCCTGTCAGGTGCTACAAGTGCCAGAGGTTCAACCACCTGCAGGTAAGGTGCGTACACTCCGTCAGGTGCGGGGTGTGCAGCGGGCCCCATCCGACGGAGGAGTGCATTGGCCGGCACAAGGCCAGTGAACCCACCACGGCAAAGTGCCCAAACTGCGGGAAAAAGCATCACGCTTGGAATCCGCAGTGCCCTGAGAGGCGCCGCAGGATGCGGTGGCCGCTCCAGAAACAACGGCACCAACAACAGCAACCACGTGGCGGCCCCCAGCACCAAGAGCGGCGGGATCCGCCACGTGGCCAGCAGCAGCGGCAACACCGCTTTGTTCCCGCACCGCCACCTGAACGGCCAGCCTGGGTTAAACAGCCTCTCCCCAGGGACTCCACCCCCTCCCAGGCCAGCACAGGTGCGACCAGAAGGGAAGTCGCCGCTTCCATCAATCCCCCCGCCCAGCCACTCCCTCAGAGGCAAAATGGAGCCGGGTCCCGCCGCCGACGTTGCCGCCCACGCAGCCACAGGATGCAGCCCACCAACGACCCTGCAGCACCCACCGAGACGCCACCCATGGAGGTTGGCACAGTGCCACCCGCGGCCATGCCTACATCACCGTCCGCGGAGTCACACGAGACTAGCGGGCACCCCACGGGTGCCTTAAATGAGGAGTTGCGTGGCCTGGTGCGCACGATCGTCGCGAGGCTGGTGGATGAGGTGAGACAGCTCGTCCTCTGCCGCCCGGAGCTCACAGCTCAGCAGGGCACGCTTCTCCTTCAGGAAGCTGCAGCAGCCATCACAGGAGGTGACTGTCAGCCCCCGCCAGCAGAAATAGAGCCCCTGCAGCGGCCCATAACTTCAGCGGATCAAAATGACCAAGATGGAGGGACACAATGAACCCAACATCACCTGCGCGGCGCCGCCGGCGGCCGCCCCCAGGCTCAAAATCCTCCAGTGGAATGTGCAGGGCCTCCGCCCCAAGAGACACCAGGTGCTGCAGGCTGTGGTCGAGGATGACCTTGACGTGGTCCTCCTCCAGGAGACACTGACGCCAGCCGACTTCCAATGGTGGGTGGCGGGATACACTCTCCACTCGCTGGCCGCCACGGCTGAGGGTGTCCGTGGCTGCGTGGCGCTAGTGAGGAGCGCAATCCCGCACCGAAGGGTCCATCACCCAGTGCACTGCGGGGACGGCGTGGAGGTCCTTGCGCTGGAGCTGCACGTGGGAAGTGTCTCGCTCACGGTGTACAACCTTTACCGGAGCCAGAGACACCTCCTGGAGGCGGGGGAGCTGCTTGCGCTGGCCGAGCACACCAGCCTCCTGGCGGCAGGCGATTTCAACGCCCACCACCCCGTACTGCAGTCAGTGTCTCCCACCAACGCGACGGGCCGTCACCTGGCGGCACTGCTCGAGGAGGTTCCGTACGTCAGGCTGCTCAACACCGGGGAGCCTATCCACATCCGGGGGGGGAGGCTGGACCTCACCTTCGCGTCAGGTGACCTGACACCTGGCGCTACTTGGCAGGTGCATCCCACCCTTACCAGCGACCATTACGCCACCCTCACCACCCTTGCGGTAGCACCACCCGTCCCGCCCAGACCTCAGCCACGTTGGGTCATCGGGAGGGCCGACTGGGCCATGTTTCAGTCCGTCCTGGACGAGTGGTGGGCCACCTACGAGCCGCCGGGCGACCTACACCAACAGGGTAGCGATCTGACGGCGGCCATCCACAAAGCAGCCGACGCCGCCATCCCCAGAAGCTCCCCAGGCCGCCGCTGCCGCCCGGACTGGTGGTTCTATAGCGAGGAGGTGAGAGAACACAACCACCGCGTCAACATCCACCGCAAGCTGTATAGAAAGCGGCCAAACCCCACCACCCTGAGGCTGCTGCAGGAAGTAGTGAGCCGAGCGCGGGCGGTATCTCAGCGAGCCAAGGAGGCAAAATGGCTGCAGTGGTGCGCCACCTTCAGCCAGCACACCTCCCTGGGCCAGCTGTGGAGGAGCGTGCGCACAGCCACGGGTGCCGCCCCTCCCCGCCCGCCAGCCCACCCACACCCTGAGCAGGAGGCTGAGAGGATCATCAACGCCTTCACCGCGCGAGGCTCCAGCGCCCAACTACCTCCTAGGACACGTCACCTCCAGCAGCAGCTGCGACCACACCGCGACGAGGTGGTGAGGGACGCCTGCGAGGAGCCCAACGCCGCCGACGTGCCCTTCGCCCCCCGGGAACTAGTTATGGCCAGGACTCGGAGGAAAGGACGTGACACAGCCCCAGGGGCAGACGGAGTGACGTACTCGATGCTGGCTCATGCTGGGTCAGCCGGGAGCGCCGCACTGCTGTCCCTGATTAATGCGTCCTGGCTGGCGGGCCGCCTGCCGCCCACGTGGAAGGAGGCGGACATCCAGCCAATCCCCAAGCCTCGGGAACCCGCCAAGCTGAGGCCCATTTCCCTCACCAGCTGTGCCGCCAAAACTGCCGAGAGGATGGTGTTGTCCCGCCTGCAGTGGCGCGTGGGTGCCCTCCACCCCCACGTGTTTGGCTTCACGCGCGGCTTAAGCACGGCGGACAGCATCATCACCCTCCTCACGCGCGTCAACCACCGCCCCTCAGTCGCAGTCTTCCTCGACTTGGAGAAAGCGTTCGAGCTGGCCAGCCCCCACGCCATCCTCGACTCCCTCGCGAGGAAGGGGGTACGAGGAAGACTGCTCGCCTGGCTCCGGGACTATCTCCAGCACCGCCGCGCCCGGGTCAAATTTCAGGGCCACAAGTCCAGCTTCCGCGAGCTAGAGAACGGGACGCCCCAGGGCGGCATCCTCAGCCCGTTCCTTTTCAACCTGCTGATGGAGCAGCTGGTTGCCCTCCCCTTCCAGGAGGGCACCGTGCTGCTCAGTTACGCGGACGACCTCGCCCTTGTAGTCACTGGGCGAGGCAACCACCTCAGCGGGGCTCAGCGGGCGCTGGATCTCATCACTGACAAGTGTGAAGAGCTGGGCCTTAAAATCTCAGCTGAGAAGTCCCGCGCCATGGCCATCAGAGCAGCCAACCTGGCCGCCCAGCTGAGGGTCCAGGACATCGGATTGGCTTGGACTGGCTGCTACCAGTACCTCGGAGTGTGGCTGGACTCGCGGTTGTCCTTCGCGGCGCAGCTGACATACCTGAGAGAGAGGACGCAGACCAGGCTGAACGTGATGAGGGCCATGACGCGGCCTGGCGCTGGGGCCACCTATGACGTCCTGCGCCTGTACTACGTGCAGGCGGTGCGCTCCCTGGTGGACTACAGCGCGCCCGTTCTCACCTCGCTCTCCCCCAACCAGCGGACGCGTCTGGAGGTGGTGCAGAACAGCGCCATGAGGACCATGCTGGGAGCTCCGAGGTGGTGCAGCACCTGCGTGATGCAGAGCGAGACCAGCCTGGTGCCCCTCGCCACCAGGGTGAACTACATCGTGACCTGCCATGTTGCACGGACCCTTCACCGTGACGCCGAGGGCCTCGTGCAACGGAGGCTCCGGATGGCCATGGCACAGGGCAGCGAGGGCCTCATGCAACGGAGGCTCCGGATGGCCATGGCACAGGGCAGCGAGTGCCTCCGCGGCAACCCATGGCTCGCCAACACCACCCGGGCTGCCAGCATCCTCGGCTATGTGGAGAGTTGGCCATGGCAGTGGCGGGAGGCCGATGTCCCCGCCTCCACCTTCCACGCCCCGCCCCCGTGGGAACCACCCGTCGCCGAGATCACCGTCACACCCCTGCCAGCCAGCAAGGCCCACTGCATCCCCCAGGAGATGCAGCAGCGAGCTCTCATGGCCATGGAGGAGGTCACGGAGCCGGGCAGTGCGGTGTATTTTACCGACGGCTCCGTGGATCCTGAGAGCGGCACGACGGGCGCTGCGACCATCACCGTGGGCACACAGCTGTCGTGGAGGACGTCGGACCACTGCTCCTCCCTCCAGACGGAGCTGGTGGCCATCCTTCACGCCCTCGAGCACGCTCAGCGTCACCCGGAGGCGAAGGTGGTCGTGCACACGGACTCCAGAGCGGCGCTACAGGTCCTGCAACAGCCACACCCCAGCGACAACGTGCGGCTCATCACCTCCATCCTGGGCAGCCTGCAGAGTCTGGTCACGCAGTGGAGGCGGGCCAGGCTGCACTGGATCCCTAGCCACGTGGGGATACGTGGTAATGAGGCTGCTGACCAAGCCGCCAAACGAGCTGCCGCAGGACCCACCATCACCAAGCATGTGCCGCCCAGCCGACGACAGGTGAAGGAGCGTGCGAGGCGAGCCGGGGCCCAACACACCCACCAGCGACACCGGGAGTTGGAGGCTAGTAAGAGGCAGGCGGCCTGGTACGCCGTCGCCACCGACTACCAACCCCTCGGCGCCGCCCTGCAGCAGCCCAGTGAGGACGGCGTGCTGCTACAGCGCGTTAGGCTGGCGTACTCCACCCGGGAGCAGCTGAGTGAGGACTTTGAGGGACAGGAGTGTGCCCACTGCGGGAGGCACAGCCATCTTCCCTTGGTGCACTACCTCCTGTCCTGCCCCGCCACCGCCCGCCTCAGACCGGTGCCAGCTGCAGCCGCCCAGCCTGCCGGCGGGGGCCTCTTGAGCAGTCGCGAGGTGAAAGCTGCCCTCCTGGTCAGACACACCCCTCGTGACCGGCTCCTGGGGGTGCTCAGAGCAGCACCTCCCCCCCGCTGACCACACCTGCCGCAACCGCGACACACCACCACTTGAACCTTTAGAGCGGGAAAGGACACTCCTCACTGGCGGACAGATGCCCGCATTGTACTGTATACTCTATAATTTATATATATTTATAACATGTTAACTGTATATTTGTACAATAAACCTTAAAAAAAAACAAATTTTGTGAATAAAAATAACCTTAACTGGAAATTAGTTTTACTCTCTCCAGTCGACCAACTAGCACCACAACACTCCAGCACCTTTTACACCAGTACCCCGATAACCAACAGCTGCAGCCACCCACCAGTCTGAGTTACTTTACACCATAAATCCCTTAACTACCTTTTTTTCAAAGTAAACCTGTTTCTCGGAAATGCTTGTCTAATCTGGATTTGAAAATGTCTATAGTTTTAGAACTAACTACTGATGCTGGGAGTCTATTCCAATGATCAACAACTCTAACATTGAAGTATGACTTACGAACAATTATGTTATACCTTTGTACTTTTAATTTCATACCGTTACCTCTCGTTACTGACGCGTTATTCATTTCAAAAAGTACTTCTGGATTGATTTTGTCAAATTTATTTAATATTTTAAAGACTTCAATCATATCTCCCCTAATTCTTCGCTTATGGAGAGTGAACATGTCTAACTGTTTTAATCGTTCCTCATATGATAAATTACGCAATGTAGGAATAAGTTTTGTCGCTCGTCTCTGTATTCTTTCCAGCAAGTTTTGGTCTTTAATATAGTTTGGTAACAAGAATTGTATCACATATTCAAGGTGTGGCCTTACAAATGCCGTATAGAGTTTTTTCATTACATCTGGTGCTTTGTGATCAAAATTTCTTGAAATTAGCCCAACATCATATTTGCTTTCTTACTGGCAGCTATGCACTGATCACTCACTTTTAGATTACAGTTAATGATTACACCAATATCCTTTTCTTGTTTGACTTTATCGAGCTCCTGATCACACATTTTGTATTTAAAATTTGGATTTTTATCGCCAATATGCATAACCTTACATTTGTCTGTATTAAAGGACATTAGCCATTTCTCACTCCAATTCATTAGTTTGTTTAAATCCTCCTGAATTATGTCGCAGTCTTTAGTGCATATTACTTTACGACCAAGTTTTGTATCGTCTGCGAATTTTGCTACTTTTGACAAAAGATTGCCTTCTAAATCATTTACATATATGATGAAAAGCGTGGGTCCCAGGACCGACCCTTGAGGTACACCACTAATTACGTTTTGCCAATCAGACACTTCGCCATTTAGAACAACTCGTTGTTGTCGGTCTGAGAGCCAGTCTTCAATCCACGTGCATAGATGCTCTCCTATTCCATGTGCCCTCAATCTCGATATCAGCCGTTTATGAGGAACTTTATCAAATGCTTTTTGAAAATCCAAGTAAATCACATCATTTGGCTCCCGGACATCCCAACTCACGTAAACATCATTAAAAAAATCTAACAGATTAGTTAGACATGATTTATTACTACGAAATCCGTGCTGATTTTCCGTTATTAATTTATTTTTCTCAAGGAACTCAACTATCTTTTCCCTGATGATCTTTTCAAAAAGGTTAATGAACACTGACATTAGACTAATGGGTCGATAGTTAGTAGCTTGATTCTTTTCTCCCTTCTTAAAGATGGGGGTTATGTTTGCTCTTTTCCATGCACGAGGTACTCTAGCTTGTGTTAATGATTTATTGAATAAACTTGTTATAGGAGTTTCTAGCTGCGCACAACATTCTTTAAGTAGCCGTGGTGAAATCTCATCAGGACCAATTTGGATCAATCTTTTGTAAATATTTACGAACCTCATGTGCTTGAATTTCGGTTATGATGAGCTTTTCTTCATCGGGGCCTTGAAATATATTCGACGGGGTAGGGATATCTGCTTTACATTCCTCAGTAAAAACGCTACTGAACGTTGAATTAAGTATAGAGGCCATATCTTTGTCATCGCTGATTAGTTTATTATCATTATCTACTATTAGGCCTATATTATTTCTTACGGTTTTTGTTTCGCATATAACTATAGAACAATTTGGGATCTGCTGCACTACATACTACTACAAGTACACTAAGAGTTTGAGATAGAATAGAACAGAACAAGCCTCTCTCCCACCCTCCTCTCACTCCGGCAACATGCCGGCAGGAAAAACAGATAGAAGGGAACACCATGACCTTGTAGAAAACATGGCCATGGACATTTTATAGTAAAGAATGAAAATAGAGGAGGATACTATACTACACTAGACTAGATTACTATAATATACTATACTATACTATAGACTACACTACCACTAGTGATGGTACATCTTGGATGGGGGAATAACATTTATATTGAATCAATTACTGCCATTACGCTTCTAATCAGAGATATAGGGACACAAGGATATAAGTTTCATAGATGCTCGCATTGTTTACTCTAAATCGTATGCTCATATCAAATTGGAACCAGTGAAGTAGACACAGACCAGAAGTACTTATACTGCAACTGTTGTTCAGGTATAGATTTGATTCTCGTTTCCGTCGGATCACGGGTAGATGCACCAGTACCCTGGCAACCTACAACTGCAGCCACCCACCAGTCTGAGTTACCATGAATCCCTTAACTACCTTTTTTAAAGTAAACCTATTTCTCGGAAATGTTTATCTAATCTGGATTTGAAAATGTCTATAGTTTTAGAACTAATTACTGATGCTGGGAGTCTATTCCAATGGTCTACAACTCTAACATTGAAGTATGACTTACGAGCAATTGTGTTAAATTTTTGTATTTTTAATTTCATACCGTTACCTCTCGGTACTGACGCGTTATTCATCTCAAAAAGTACTTCTGGATTGATTTTGTCAAATTTATTTAATATTTTAAAGACTTCAATCATATCTCCCCTAATTCTTCGCTTATGGAGAGTGAACATGTCTAACTGTTTTAATTGTTCCTCATATGTAGGAATGAGTTTTGTCGCTCGTCTCTGTACTCTTTCCAGCAAGTTTTGGTCTTTAATGAAGTTTGGTGACCAGAATTGTATCGCATATTTAAGGTGTGGCCTTACAAATGTCGTATAGAGTTTTTTCATTACTTCTGGTGCTTTGTGATCGAAATTTCTTGAAATTAGCCCTACCATCATATTTGCTTTCTTACTGGCAGCTATGCACTGATCACTCATTTTTAGATTACAGTTAATGATTACACCAAGATCGTTTTCTTGTTTGACTTTATCGAGCTCCTGATCACGCATTTTGTATTTAAAATTTGGATTTTTATCGCCAATATGAATAACCTTACATTTGTCTGTATTAAAAGACATTAACCATTTCTCACTCCAATCGATTAGTTTGTTTAGATCCTCTTGAATTTCATCACAGTCTTCAGTGCATATTACTTTACCGCCAAGTTTTGAATCGTCTGCGAATTTTGCTACTTTTGACAAAAGATTGAGAGAGAGAGAGAGAGAGAGAGAGAGAGAGAGAGAGAGAGAGAGAGAGAGAGAGAGAGAGAGAGAGAGAGAGAGAGAGAGAGAGAGAGAGAGAGAGAGAGAGAGAGAGAGAGGAGAGAGAGAGAGAGAGAGAGAGAGAGAGAGAGAGAGAGAGAGAGAGAGAGAGAGAGAGAGAGAGAGAGAGAGAGAGAGAGAGAGAGAGAGAGAGAGAGAGAGAGAGAGAGAGAGAGAGAGAGAGAGAGAGAGAGAGAGAGAGAGAGAGAGAGAGAGAGAGAGAGAGAGAGGAGAGAGAGAGAGAGAGAGAGAGAGAGAGAGAGAGAGAGAGAGAGAGAGAGAGAGAGAGAGAGAGAGAGAGAGAGAGAGAGAGAGAGAGAGAGAGAGAGAGAGAGGAGAGAGAGAGAGAGAGAGAGAGAGAGAGAGAGAGAGAGAGAGAGAGAGAGAGAGAGAGGAGAGAGAGAGAGAGAGAGAGAGAGAGAGAGAGAGAGAGAGAGAGAGAGAGAGAGAGAGAGAGAGAGAGAGAGAGAGAGAGAGAGAGAGAGAGAGAGAGAGAGAGAGAGAGAGAGAGAGAGAGAGAGAGAGAGAGAGAGAGAGAGAGAGAGAGAGAGAGAGAGAGAGAGAGAGAGAGAGAGAGAGAGAGAGAGAGAGAGAGAGAGAGAGAGAGAGAAGACCGATGGATGTTCAGCACTTTGTTAACAGAAGCGTTATGTTTCTCTTCAGTCTTTTTTGGCTGTAAATACGAGACTTAGTGAAATTTTGATGCTTGACAGTGGTTTACTACATGAATGAAAAGAATATTGATATATCAGCATTATAAGGTTTATTATAAGGCAGTAATTCTTTGAGTTGACATAAAAAACTTACTTAGATCCTTATATTATTGTCCAAATACTCTAATATTAGTCTTCAAGCGTTAAGAGTTGTCGCATTTCTTTACATCAGAGGCTTTGGTGGAACGTTCTGGTTGAGTCTTCTTTTCATATTATTCTCCGTTGTGCTTCTTGTGCTGTGTTGACCTCACTCCATGTATCTTTGGTGTGAGCTGCCCGCCCATGTTTGCTATTAACAAGTTTCTGCGTTGGTTCAATGTGATTGATATTTAATCTCCTTATTCCGTATTCAGGTTACACATAATATTTTCACACAACACTTCTAGGGATTACATGAAACACCAGATCACTATCCAGGATTCTTAAACATCTTTACTGCTTGAAATATTGTTACTTCTGTAGGAAGCGTGCATAGAAGTTTAAAGGCAGGCAAAGAAAATTTAATGGCCCAATATAATGAATGGGCACAGGTAACTAATCGTATTCCACAGGGTTCTGTTTTGGAATCATTGCTATTTTTCATATAAATCAATGATCTAGATCAGTGGTTCCCAACCTGGGGCCTCGACAAATTTCAGGGGGGCCACATAACATTTTTGGTATTTAGGGGGCCACAGATCTACCACCCTGTTGCTTCCTAAATTTCAGTTCTAATAAATTTAAATCTATGTAGTTGAAAAATATTTTAGAATTTTATTTATGAAATTATTTTCATTTTCTTATAAAATTATTATAGTAATTCGAAAATTATATAGTTTTCGGCCTCTTTGACAATATGGCATATTTGACTAAATGTAGCTCTCCATAATCTGTCAATTATAGCAACTATTTACGAGTTACTAATCACCAAACATTGAGTTTCTTTCCCTTCGACGTACAACAACATTGTAATGATTTATTAGGTGTAAGCCTGGCAGTCTCCAAACAATATAACAAAACCAATGTGTCTTATATGTATGACAGAACTTTGTAATGAAAGCATGCGCCCAAGTAAGCTTAAAATACATCTGGAGAATAAGCTCAAGGATAACAAAGACAAATCATTAAAATACTTTAAAAAGCTTTGTGATGTTTTCCTAGGAAGGAACACCATTAATTCTATACTTAGCAAAGCAAAGGCTAAATTAGACACAGGTTTAATTGCATCTTATGAGATTCCAAAGCTAATAGCAAAAATTGGAAAACTCCATACTATTGGTGAAGATTTGATTTTGCCCGCAGTATCTGTGGTGATTTTTACTGTCATGCAACAAAATTCCCAAAAAATTACGGAGGTAATAGACCAATTTTCTCAGATCAAAAATCGTACGTATTATCTATCCTTTAATGGAAAATATGTTTAATTTAAAAATACGAATGGTCTTTTAGCTTAAATATGCGTCATATATCAAATAAATGCAATTTTATTTATGCCAAAATATGACGTCACTTCGGAACGCGCTGTGATTGGTCGTGACGTCAGTAGCGACCTCCCTTAGCCACGGCCCAGCCGATAGATGAGCTGAATGTGTTTACTTGTGCCTTTTTGGCCCTATAAATATGTCTCAGGCAAGCAGACGGTATTATTATTGCTTTGTGCCAATGTGCAAGAGCACCACGAAGGCAACACCAATTAAAAGTTTTACAAGTGTGCCCAAAAATAAGACAATGAGACAATGGTGGGTGTTTGCTCATCACGTCTTCCCTCCTTCCTCCTCCCGTTTATCTCTGGCTTCCTTCTTTTAATGGTCATTTCTTCTTTATCCTTTTCATTCCTTCTATTGTTTTCGTGGCAGTATTAGTAGTAGTATTACTAGTAGTAGTAGTAGTAATAGTAGTACTACTGTAGTAGTAGTAGTAGTAGTAGTAGTAGTAGTAGTAGTAGTAGTAGTAGCAGTAGTGGCAGCAGTAATAGTAGAAGTAGTAGTAGTAGTAGTAGTAGTAGTAGTAGTAGTAGTAGTAGTAGTAGTAGTAGTAGTAGTAGTAGTAGTAGTACGGGTACTCGATGGGTGTAGGACAAAATATCTCCGGACAAAAGCCCCAGCGAACAAAACCCACCTGGACAAAACCCCCACTGTTAAAGTGCGAAGTAAGACAAAACCCCCAGTTATATATATATATATATATATATATATATATATATATATATATATATATATATATATATATATATATATTTTTTTTTTTTTACTTTAACTCCTTTTAATACCATTGAAATTAAAAGAAGAAATATAATTTAAGTAATTTATACTGAAGGAATCATGAGAAATATTATAATCTCTCTTTGTGTTGGTTCACGCCACCTGATCATTGTTTTGTCTACCTGAGTACCGTAATTCCCTATGTAGTATAGGTTAAAACCTATCTTCCATAATTCCCCATGCCCAGAACATTCCCAACATATTCGTGTACTGTTTGAGCTCTTCTATGATTTATGATTTATGTCTACAGTCTTAAGGAAAAGATAAAAAACGTCCACCTTGTTGCCATGTTTTTCCCCCACCACCAAGAGTGGTCCCACTAATTTGGGAGCTAATTTGGAAGCCCTCGCAAACACCTGAACCATTACGGTGTCGCCTACCTTTATAGCTACGGGTGTCGCACATTGTGTTGTACAGCCATCATCTCAGCTCTTGATGCTAGATTCTCCCGAATCATTTTGTGTATACCTGCAAAAACTCGCAAATGTTGATCAACATAGTTATCTACATTATAAATAAGATTCTGAGCACTCGCCAGTAGTTCATACGGTGTTCTTTTATCGACTCCGTATAGTATATAATGAGGAGTTTTCCCTGTTGATTCGCAAATGGAACCATTTACACACGCCCCTACATGCGGTATCCAGTTTTCTCAATCGTCATACAAACTTATGGTTATGTTTTTTTTTAATATTTCTCATAATTATTTCAGTAAGTTTAATTATATATGATATAAAACAAATTACTTAAATTATCTTCATAATAAAATAAAACTGGGGGTTTTATATTTTTTATGATTATTTCAGTAAATTCAATTATATATGATGTAAAAGAGATTACTTAGATTATATATCTTCTTCAGAAAAAAATATAACTGGAGGTTTTGTCAGCTGGGGGTTTTGTCTGGACCCCGTACTCGATACTTTGCCCCCACAACCACGAATACAGCTGGCCTGGACTACCAGGCCACTGTAGTGGAGAGTGGCATACTAGTGTAGACAACATATATATGTAAATAAGTATTGTATATAAGTAAATAGTAGATAAGTTGTAGTAATAGGGTTGGATGCCACAGTCAGTAGCGACCAGAGTTGGGGCTACTGACCTCCAATTCGTGGAGCCCTCGTATATTTCATAAATAAACATTAGGTGGAGGTATCGGTAGTAGTAGTAGTAATAAATAAAAAAAAAGTAGTAGTAGTAGTAGTAATAATAGTAGTAGTAGTAGTAGTAGTAGTAGGAGCAGCAGCAGCAGCAGTAGTAGTAGTAGTAGTAGTAGTAGTAGTAGTAGTAGTAGTAGTAGTAGTAGTAATAGTAGTAGTGGTAGTAGTTATAGTAGTAGTAGCAGTAGTAGTAGTAGTAGTAGTAGTAGTAGTAGAAATAATAATAGTAGTAGTAGTAGTAGTAGTAGTAGTAGTAGTAGTAGTAGTAGTAGTAGTAGTAGTAGTAGTAGTAGTAGTAGTAGTAGTAGTAGTAGTAGTAGTAGTAGTAGTAGTAGTAGTAGTAGTAGTAGTAGTAGAAGCAGCATCAGCAGCATCAGCAGTAGAAGGTCTAAGAGTCGTGCGTGCTCAGCTTGACCAACTCAACCTAACCTATTTTTGCTCAGTATGTAAAACAATATAAGTTATTCATATTTTGGTGACTTTTACCCCAAAAAACCTGTTTTCCTTTCATTATAATACACAACGTAAAATAGATGAAGGACTGCATAGATGTTTCAGTGTGGGCACTGGTGGGTAGGGCCATACTAGTGGGAGGGCAGGCAGCGAATCCGCGTGTGACGTCACAACATAGCGCCAGTCGTTTTTGTTCGCAAGATTTTTGCTGATTTTATATTGTCTGTATCATAAAAACCTTTCCTTTTGAAAAATTACTTTCACTGCTTTAATATATGAGGCTTGAAGATTTTATTTTATTCAGTGGCTAAAGTAGAAGAAATTAGTCTATTCTGTTGAGCAACAATACAGTATCAAGACGCATTGATGAAATGGCAAAGAATGTAGAAAATCAACTAGTTGCACTTCTACAAGTAAAGAATTTTGCATTACAAATTGATGAATCATCTTTACGTGATAATCAAGCCTTTCTTATGGCGTATGTTAGGTTTTTGGATGATAATAGTGAACTCAGAGAGGAAATGCTTTTTGCCCGCAGTCTTGTGACAGATACTAAAGGTGAAACAATTGTCAAAGAAGTATTGGCCTATTCCTAAGAAAAAAATATTCCAATGGGTAACATTATGGCTTGTGTAACTGTTGGTGCGGCTCCTATGGTAGGTAGATAGAGGGGCTTCTTTGCATATTTAAAACAGACTGTGCCTGATGTTTTTTGCATACACTGCGTGGTTCATCGTCAACATTTGATTGCAAAAAAATTGGGAGGACGTCTGAAAGATGCTCTTGATAGTGTAATGAAGGTTTTTTATTCTCTTTTTTTTCTATATCATAAACCGTTGGCGCCAGTAGGCTTTTATGGAGGCACATATGTACTTGCTTCTGCCTGTTATTTGGCGTAGGTTTTTCGATTTTTTATAGTGACGCCTCGAAAGTTTACGTTCTCGCTTGAATATGTTGAGAACGATGAGAGGCTAATTGCTGCTAAGGCCTCAAATGCATATAACATTGTAAGTCCCGGCTGAGGACAGTATGGCAGCAATTTGGGTAGTCTTTGGCCACTCGGCGGTGATATCAAATAATGAAAAGTGGCCAGCGGATATCGGGGGATCGAACCCGGGACCCTAGGTTGTCATGCCCAAATGCTGACCATTGTACCACCGCCTCCCCAAACCTGTCAACCTTATCAAGTTAAATCCACTTCAAGACCGTCTTTTCCGACAACTCTGTGCTAAAAACAAAGAAGAGTTTGAACGCCTACTTTTGCATACAGAGGTGAGATGGCTTTCTAAGGGTAATTGCCTGCGTCGCTTCGTTGAGCTCTGGGAGAGTGTTGTAACATTTCTGAATGGTAACCAGCTTGGAGAAGAAATCATAGCTGCCAAATTTGACATATTCTACCTTTCAGATGTATTTGAGAAGCTAAATATGCTGAACGAACAACTATAAGGTAAACTTGCAAAGAGGCAATCAATGCTTTCCTTGGAAAAATTAATCTGTTCAGGATTAATATTGGGCGTAAAGAGTTGTTACATTTTCCAACTCTCGCCACTATTGAGGGGAAGCCGCATGAGGATGATATTTTAGTGTACATTTATTACTTGTTTTAGCCGAGTGTCTCAGCTATTATCATAAGCTCGCAACCGCTTACAAATGGTAACTAGAGGTGATCTTCGTCTGTCTCTAACAACCATGGACCCTGACATTGAAAAACTTGCGAAACTGCATCAGCCACAAGGATCTCATTGAATAAACACAGAAAAAAGCTAATATGATATATTTGTTTTCATTTTGCTAAAGGATTTAATTTTTTTAAGTCAAAAAGTAATAATTTTTTAAAGGTTATTAATTTTCTGGGTGTCCATGGAAGTTTTTTGTTATGCTGCTATATCAGAAAAATAATGTATGATCATAAATGGTTGTTTTATTGTACCAAAAATTTTTTTTGGGTGTTTGTGGAATAGAATAAGAGACTATATGTGCAATTAATAGACACTGATATTTTTATGGAAGGTATTATAATATTGAAGTACTTTTTTTCTTCTAATAATGTCAGGGGGGGCCACAGAAAAAATAAAGATGAGCTAAAAAAGGTTGGGAACCACTGATCTAGATAGTGGATTTAGCAATGATATTAGCAGATTTGCTGATAATACTAAGATAGGAATTTTTATTAGATCGGATTCCGACACAAATAAACTGCATAATGATCTAGGTAGTGCCATAGACAGAATAAACAATTAGGCAGAGAGATTACAGATAAAGTTGAAATATGTTATATTTTTTTTCTTCAGGTGCCTAGTTACGGAGGATTCCCTAAGAACAATTTCGTTCAGCTACCGTTTGGGGCATAGCACAGTGTACAAGATCGTCATGGACACTTGCAAGATAATAACAGAAACTCTCATGAGTAAAATGATGCCAAATCCCTCAACATAAATGTGGAAATCAGTTGCTAATGACTTTTCTACACTTTGGAATTATCTTAACTGTCTGGGAACTTTGGACGGCAAACATTTTATTATTCAAGCTCCCCCAAATAGTGGATCTCTGTACTTTAACTATAAGAAGACGTTTTCTATTGTGCTGTTGGCGCTTGTTGAAACGCATTACAATTTCATTGCTGTTGATGTAGGTGCATATGGGAAGAACAGTGATGGTGGAATTTTTGCAAATTCTAGTCAAGACAAGGCACTTCAGCGTGGCACATTATCTGTACCAGGATATGTTACATTGCCAGGCACACAAACTGAAGCTCCATATGTAATAGTGGGTGACAAAGTCTTTCTTCTAAAAAACTTATTTGATGCGACCATATCCGGGGTAAGATTTGGATACTTCTAGGCGTGTCTTTAATCATCGACTGTGTCGTGCCAGAAGGGTTGTTGAAAACACGTTTGGCATTTTGGCTCAAACATTTAGAATATGTAACAGGAAAATCCAGGCAAAACCAGAAAATGTAGATCACATAATACTTGCAATCTGTATTCTGAATAATTTTATAAAGAAAATATGATGTAAACACATACCCATATGAAATAAATGCAACAGTAAAGGCGTTTTCATCAGTGGACAAACTTCCTAGTGTCTTTAATGAACACGTTTTAAGGCGTTGGTCGAGCGCGGTGTTGCCACAATTTTCCTAATATATTTCAATCTTTATGCTTGTTTTTGGTTTTCTTTTATATCAAAAGCTACATATATAATATAAATTTTATGTATTACACCAACTGTAATGGTCTCAAACATCTTACTTTCCTCTGATTTATTCGAAATATATATCCTGATTTTCTCCATATGAAACTACAGCTCTCCATGCTCCGCAGATCTAGGCTAGAGGCCACAGCCTCGCGGCCGTCGCGGGCACTGTGCGAGTGTGTGTGAGGTTTGTGTTCGATCTTCGATCTGTCTTCATTATTCAAACTCTTTCTATGGCTTATTAATTTTGTGCAATATTCAAACATCTTACTTCTTACTTTAATTTGATGAGAAATTTCAATAATATAATAAGCTTTTTACTTATCATTTGAAAAAAGTAAACCTAATCCTGTCTCGAAGTCACAACCACATAATGCATTGAAAAATTAACACTCACACAAGTTCGTGAATCCCACATCTCGTTAATTTCTACAATTCCCTAATATATTTCAATCTTTTTGCTTGTCTTTGGTGTTCTTCTATATTAAATTGCAATATATATGAAATAAATCTTATGTAGAGGATCACCTCTAATGGTCTCAAACATCTTACTTTCCTCTGATTTATTCAAAATATATATCCTGATTCTTTCTCATATGAAACCACACAACTCCGCCTGGCTCCACCCAGGTAGAGGGCCACATATCGTTATTTTCAACAATTCTCTAATATATTTCAATCATTATGCTTGTTTTTGGTTTTCTTTTATATCAAAAGCAACATATATAATATAAATCTTATGTATTACACCCACTGTAATGGTCTCAAACATCTTACTTTCCTCTTATTTATTCGAAATATATCCCATTTATTGGATGAAGTTAGAAGTTGCTGCGCGCTGATTGGTTGAAAAGCCATAAGGCAGACGGAGAAATTCGTGCCTTAAGTGTATTAGCAAAAATCTGCAAGTCACCACGAGAAAGACCGCTCAAACATGATTGTCATCGCGTCAAAATGCCACTGATGAACACGTCTTAAATGAAACTACAGAAGCAAGATTTGAAAATCTGCCTATGCAGGGTGGAAGTGCAACACAAAATGTCTTAACTGTAAGAGAACTGTACAAAGATTATCTTAATTCAGAGACTGGATCTGTGCCATGGCAATTTTAATGACTGCAAATTTGAAAATAACCTAAGTAAGAGGAGGGAAAAAAGCCTAACCAAAAATTTTAAGCTTACCTATTTGATATTGTTACTAAGAAATGAAGAATATATCAACTACAGAAATAAAAAAAGTACTTACCATCTATTTTTATTTCTTGTCCTATATTATTTCAAATACGTTGTTTGAGACTGCTGTCCATACTTTGGCCGTGACAAATTATAAAGAACAAGATGATTACGAACCAATTCAATAAGTAGTTCATCATTCATGTTTGTTGATAAACTCACAACACTCGTCATACGTCCGTGAAAAACAAAAAAATATATCGGTGGCGACGATATTCAACTTCACGGCACGGAGACGTAACTGACACTGAGAGTCAAAACATGGTACTCGTCGGACATGTGTGAATGCGTCAGCCGAATTTAAAGTAAAGATATTTATTTTCACTGACCCTAACGGACTGAGCGGACGCGGCACTGATATATCACTGATATGTGTGAATGAACCTTACGGCTCAAGTGGAAAGTTAGGATGAAGCGGAAACGTGGGAGGTGCGCATGCGCGGGATCACTAGATCGCAGCAGCGGCCAGAGGCAACACACCCACCACCACTCTCCACCAGTCCTTGACGCACTGTCAGCTAGCAGTATCCCGTCTCCTGCCTCTTGTTCCCTTTTATCAGTAGTCATTGCCTTTATTTATTTATTAAATAATGATAATAAGAATATATAAGAGGTAAATAAACCATAGCCTACTGTAATCGGAGGTAAATAAACGATAGCCTACTATAATAAGGTACATGTTATATAACTTATACTCTCTTGCAGACCTTATTGATTGGGATGAAATAACTGAAAGCAATATTCAATGATTATTAATGAAAAAATACAGTAATGTAATGCACAATATAGTATGCTAATGCAGGTAGACAAACAAAATTATTAAATATTCCCGAAGATATCCTTGGGGAATAGCCTCGTCAATTTCCTACTAGTATATTTATATTTAAAAGAACAATAATATGTATATAACCTCTATATCTGTCTATACACGTAAGATCGTATTAGGCAAGAATGTATAAGTTATATAGTAAGTACCTTATTACAGTAGGCTATGATTTATTTACCTCTTATTTATTCTTATTATCTTTATTTGATAAATAAATAAACGCAATGACTACTGATAAAAGGGAACAAGAGGCGAGAGACGGGATACTGCTAGGTGGCAGCGCGTCAAGGACTGATGGAGAGTGGTGGTGGGTGCGTTGCCTCTGCCCGCTGATGCGATCTAGTGATCCCGTGCATGCGCACCTCCCACGTTTCCGCTTCATCCTAACTTTCCACTCTATCCTGCTAGAGCGGGTCTTTTTCACCCGCGCTTTCTGGAAAGGTACGCGGAGGCGGGTGTGTCTGTGCTTACGTGTGGAGGCGGGTGATCGCCCGCGCCGTCTGAAAGAGGCCTTATTTGACATCGGGGTGTTCAAGGGGGGACTGGGGGAGGGGCAGGTTTTCGGCTACTGGATGCTGTTGGACAGTGAACTACGTGCTGTGCTATTTTTATTTTTTTTAGTGTTGAGATAATCAGCTGACTGATCCAACATGGCGGCGCACCCTTTTCGTGGGCACCCTTATCGCCGTAAAAAAAACTTGCCGACTAACATATAATAGAGTCTGGAGCAATTATAACCGCAGTAAATGCAGTATTTAGTTGGCAAGAAGATGTGAGGAGATAAAAGAAGCCGTAAACTCCTGTGAGCGTGATAATATTGCGTAGATGATAGTGTGGCTGGTAGAATTTTAGTTCTTCACAGTGCACCTGGATGTAAGTAACACACTTTTCGTATAAATTTTCATCCATTTCGAAAGATTTTGACATTCATTTCCGTCGCAAATGCATACGTAATAAGATATCCTCATCAGCCCCCAACAATTCTGGGGACCTGTGGGAATGCGGGGTTCTGGGGGGGAAAGACGAAATGCAATGATTGTCAGAAAGTAGTTTGGTATTTCTGCCTTTACTATTCGGATGATATCGATATAAATATGAAGTCGTACATACTATACATAGTGTACTCAACACATCTGTGAAGGTTTCAGGCGGTGCTAACCATTATTTACCTGGTAAAGCATCTTTCAGGTTATGTTAGGTTAACTATGTTATGTTAGGTTATGGTTATGTTAGGTTAGGTTATGGGATACAATTTTACATCTTCACCATAATGGCATATGTTTACGAAATAAAATGGCGTCTGCACCTTGTCCAACTCCCTACTTTTGGTCATAGAGAACATTTGATAGCTTCTAAATTAACTTAACATAACATAACCTAAATTAACCAAACCTTAATCTACATTGACAAATAACAAAACCTTGTTCAAACCAAACTAAACTTTATTTTTCGAAAAGAAAGTCTCACAGAAAACATTGAATATCTCACAAACTAAGAATTTGCGACGGAAATTTAATTAAGAATACCTTCTCAAAATGCAACAGGTAATGCAAAAATACAACCCTGAATTCTCTAAAGCGTTCTGGTGAAGATGTAAAATAATACTGGTTGTGGTTATGGTTAGGTTACGTTTGGTTATGGTTAGATTAGGTTATGTTATGTTTGGTTAGTTACGGTTTGGTTCGGTTAGGTTCGGTTATATAAGCTTATAAGCTGGTTACAGATTAGGCTAGTTTGGTGTTAGGGTTAGGTTAGGTTGGGGTTAAGGTTACGTTAATTTGTAGTTAAACACAATTATATGGTCTGAGAGGTTGGTAGTAGGTAATAGTCCAATACGAGGACCTCAAAGGTATTATTTTATGCCCAGTGATGTTCCGGTGTTTCTTGGCTGCAGGATTGTTTGATGTTTCGCTATATGCTCCCTGATGTTTCGCTATATGCTGCCTGATGTTTCGCTGCATGCTATTTACCAATACTGTTTGTTCACCGCGCAGCATTATTATGTTTGACGTTTCACTATTATACGCCATGTTTGGAAAGTCATTGTGTACTCTGGGTTGGGATCTAATCTGTGAGACCACATGATTTGGGATGGATCTGATTAGCTTTTGGCAGTTATGACAGCAATAGGGATCGTGATGGACGTGGAGGGTTGGAGGACGGGGAAAGAAATTTGAGAGGAGAGACTGCCGTAGATTAATCATACCCATCCAGACCATGTGGTCTCACAAAACAAGACCATCCCCAAGTGCACAGTAAGCATCCTGAGCTACCTCGTAATACTGTTCACCGCGTTGCAATTTAGTCAGTTATCACCGTAATTTACACCTTTTGATAAGTATGTGTGTGATGACATACGTAGCATTGTTCCTAAAGCAGTGCAGCATCATTTTGCCTCCAAGACCCACTGCCACGCCTTGTTCTGTCGGTACCGTCCTGGCCCGATGCAGCTCCTTGTTTTGGTGTGTGAAGTGGGATACAATGTTTTGAGCCTTGAATAAATGGAAGAAGTGGTAACACCGCCTGACGCACCCCTGTAGCAGTCTCCCCTACACACCATAGAAAACGTGAGATACCCGTTCCCTGAGAACGAGTCGCAAAGCCCATACTATTATAACTTTATTTTTATCATATTTTTCATTATTTCATGTATAATTTTGTGTAACTTTATTTATGTTTTACTTTTTATTATATTATTATATATTTTGTTGCGCTGCTGACCCATCAACTTGGCGCGCACTGTCCTCAAACAGTGCGCATATTCAATAATTAATATTTGTTTTTTATAAGTTAATTTTATATATATAGTCTAAATTTTATGAATAAAAATAACCTTAACTGGATCTGAGTACTCTCATTATCCAGTGGACCAACTAGCTACAAACACTCACAAGCTCACAATGCTACAATTGGTGACCCAAGAGTGAGCTAAGGTCAAACAGTGACATACTGCCTGTGCTAAACAAAGAGCACATGTTCCTAGTGTGAAGGCCTGGGTCTTACAGATTCATTCGCTTTTACACTCCCAAGGCAAAAAGTCTCACCTCCATTATGGGGTTCGTGAGAATGAGCCGACGGACGGGAATATTCTACACACTTGTGTAGCTGTCACTTGTAAGGTTCCCCCTCCAACCCACCCTGGCACCTTCTGTGCCCCCTCAGACGCCTCACTGCGTCTTCAGCGGCCTAATGCGCACGCATGCGCGGCCTCTACCCCCTCAGCGCCCTCAGTGCAATCCCTGCCCTACCGCCTCGCGGCATTAAAGTGATCTTCACCATCGCCACTCACCGCCCTGTGGATTATTCACCGCCCTGTGGATTATTCATCACCCTGTGGATTCTACTCTCCCATGGATTACTTACCTACAGTGCATAGTGCTCCAACTTGTGTTCAGTGCTCATCGCCCGATGGATTACTCTACTCCAACGTGGATTAATAGTGCTCTCACCTATGTTCAGTGCTCACCACCCTATGGATTACTATACTTTCCCGTGGATTAATTACTTACAGTGCCTTCCCGGACACTCAGTGCCTTAGTGTCCACCAAGGTGCCCTGCATGGGGCGTGTTTATACACCAGTGTCACTAGTGTTAACTGTGGTTCGTTCCCTGAGCTACCGTGGCCCCTGGCCACGCCAGCACCTTTGCCATTCAGTTCAACACCACTTGACTTCACCATGCCTGACAACGACGACCTCCACACTGCAGCAGCAGTGGCACTCAGATCGCCACCCTTCTGCCCACAGAACCCGTCTATGTGGTTCGCTATTTTGGAGTGCGGATTTAAGACATCCAAAATCTCCAACAGCCTCACCCAGTTCACCCATGCTGCTAGCCTCCTGCCTCCTGACGTCCTTCCACAAGTCTCTGACGTCATCTTAAAAGCTTCCACCTCCACCACGCCCTATGAAGACCTGAAGACTGCTATACTCTCAAAACTTCAGTCTTCTATTGCCACCCGCCTCAAAGAGCTGTTCTCCAAGGATGAGTTGGGTGATGAGAAGCCTACAGACCTACTGCTTCGCATGAAGCAGCTACTCGGAGACAAATACAGCGCTTTTGACCCCGAGTTGTTCAAACAGCTGTTTTATCAACGTCTGCCTCCTGCTACACAGCTCGCTCTTTTCAGCGTCAAGGACAGCCTAGACCCTGATGCCATCGCTAAGTTAGCAGACGACCTTATGGCAACCATCCCTACACCACAGGCTTCTTCAGTGTCCTCAGTCACAAACCAGGACAACACTCAGCTCGCTCAGCTCACTAAGCTGGTATCCCAGCTCACGACTGAGGTCACCTCCCTCAAAAGGCAATTCCACGACCGCCAACGGTCCCGCTCCCCCAATCCTCAACACAGCCAGCGCCGCCCCCGCTCCCCCACTCCTCAACACCGCCAGTACCGTCCCCGCTCGAGAAGCCCAGGACTCTGCTGGTACCACAACAACTTCGTCGACAGAGCTTCGAAGTGTGCCGCCCCATGTTCATACAGGGCGTCAAACTAAAAGGGCGAGTATCAGTGCAGCGCGCTGTTCGCCAACCCTCAGCGCTGCTCCACCTTCACGACAGTTGCTCCAACATAAAGTTCCTGATTGATACCGGCGCCGATGTCAGTATAATCCCCGCGACCGCCAATCTACGAACCCTACCTCCAATCTTACATCTCTTCGCCGCTAACGGGACCAAGATACCTGTCTTCACACGGCGCACCTTGCAACTGAACCTCTACCTCCGACGTTCCTTCGAATGGACCTTCTACGTCGGGAACGTTTCACAAGCAATTCTCGGAGCGGACTTTTTGAGGCACTTCAACCTCTTGGTGGACGTCAAAGGTCAAAAATTGGTTGACCCACTCACCTCCATCTCCTCCACAGCACGATCAGCGCCAGGTCACAGCATGCACCTCGCTGTCATCCAAAAGGACCACCAGTTCGCTGACCTGCTTAAGTCTTTCCCTTCGCTGACTCAGCCTTACTCAGCCAGCGTGCCCGCCAAACACCACGTCACGCATCACATCGAGACAACAGGACCACCAGTACATGCCAAGGCCCGTCGCTTGGCTCCAGAACGCTACCGTCAAGCCAAGGCCGAGTTCGAGTCTCTAATGCGCCAAGGTATTGTGCGGCCCAGCAGCAGCAACTGGTCATCAGCCCTCCACGTCGTCCCCAAGAAGAACGGCGACATACGGCCCTGTGGAGACTACCGTGCCCTCAACTCTCACACCCAGATGGACAGATACCCTGTGCCAAACATCCAGGAGTTCTCGTCCCAACTCGCTGGCTCCACCATCTTCTCACGCATAGACCTCGTCAAGGCCTTTCATCAGATTCCAGTACACCCTGACGACATCCCGAAGACCGCCATCATCACGCCCTTCGGTCTGTTTGAGTACGTCAGGATGCCCTTTGGACTCATGAATTCGGCCCAGTCCTTCCAACGTTTCATCGACGAGGTTCTTCGAGGCCTGCCCTTCTGCTTCGCGTACATCGACGACCTACTCATCGCGAGCCCAGATGAAGCCTCACACCGACAACACCTTCACCAAGTCCTCACCCGCTTACAAGACTATGGCGTACAGATCAATGTGGACAAGTCTGAGTTCGGTGTCACCTCTCTCACCTTCCTCGGCCACACTGTAACTCCAGCAGGCATCGCTCCACTCTACACGAAGTGTGAAGCCATTCAGCAGTTCCCGAAGCCGTCCACCCAGCGGAAACTCAAAGAATTCCTGGGTATGATTAACTACTACAACCGCTTCATCCCACACTGCTCTCTCCTGCTTCAGCCACTCTACGCCATGGTCAAGCCCTGTAAGCGTGGCCAGTCTGTCACTCTCATCTGGACTTCGGACGCTGACGCTGCCTTCCTCGCAGCTAAGAAGGCCCTCAGCGACACAGTCACGCTGTCTTTCCCATCCCCTGACGCGGAGATTTCCATAGTGACAGACGCCTCCGACACTGGGACTGGTGCCATCCTCCAACAACTTGTCGACAGTGCCTGGAAGCCGATTGCCTTCTTCTCACAGAAGCTCAACACGGCCGAAACCAAGTACAGCGCATACGACCGAGAACTTCTCGCCATCTACAAGGCTGTCAAGCGCTTCCGCTACTTCGTTGAAGGCCGTCGCTTCCATGTGTACACTGATCACAAGCCTCTTACTACTGCTTTCCTGAGAAACAAGGACTCCTACACTCCACGGCAGTTTCGCCACATGGACTACCTTTCTCAATTCACCACCGACATCAGGTACATCAAAGGCGCGGACAACGCTCCAGCAGA
>JAPQNM010000003.1:22777224-22779724 GCA_029783475.1 Metacarcinus magister | reverse complement strand
ATACAAGGGAGCAGGTGTAGATGACATGCGATGATGTAGTAAATAATGTGCGCCATTGACATGTCCAGGTGGTAGATTCATACCAAAGAAATCGAAAATTGAGGAAGCTTATGAGAATTGACTACATAGTTTGAAATTTATTCTGAACTGAATTGCAAATCTGATTATTATATTTTTCCATTCTCTTAAAATATTCAATATATGCTACTTTGTATCAACAAAGGCGGCAGTCGGCGAGCAGCACACTAAGCTGTTCATTTGCTGCGTGTTAATTGATAAACAAACACATGGGAAGCTAAGGGAATGTAACCTGTAGTTACGTGGATGTCAAAATCAGTCAGACGGAGATGATCTTCTTTAAGAGTAACAGTGACAGTATATAACAGTAATTAACAAAATCATCCAGCAACAGCAACAAAACGCAGTATTTAGTGATGATTCACATTTTTTCTCTTTACTTGCCCTCACGCTTCCCCTCATGCCAAATACTGGACACTTTCTTTTCAAAGCTCGAGTCTCCATCCACGCCGCATGCTTGGAAACATCCCGTTACGTCTTGGGAAAGCCCTCTTGGAAGGCACGTTGGTTCAACCCACCTGTCTCCTCTGAACCAAAATAGTCTTCGTGTGGCGGTTTCCGTTCCCAAGCTGTCATTGCTTCACGGGGAGGACCTAGATAGGATGAGAATGTGGTATTTGTAAGACTCCTTAAGCTCATGGTCTTACGTATACCGAGGGTCGACGGACTTGGGCCCCATGACATGGCGTTGATCTCTTGCATCAAGTGTTCCTCGAAGTTGATGAGAAGCTCCTCGATAAGGCCCAAGGTGAAAAGGAGGATGTGGGTGCAAAGAATGACTACGTTTGCGAAGTGTTTTCACTCTTGATGGAAAAACGGGCTTTTCGTTTCCTCGTTTCCGTCTCTTATTTTGCTGGGCGGCGGTGGCGAAGGGATCTGGGCGGATTTGTGCGTGGGCGTCAGCTTGGGTGATATTGGCGGCGGTGTCTCGTCCTTCTCGACTGCATTGCTTCTCAGCGCAGATGGGAGAGCATTAATGCTGCTCCAGCTCCTCGAATGAAGTGACAGAGGATCAGATGCAGCTATCTAGAGTGGTGGCATCACACGTTCTTGCGATATTTTTAGGACTCATTGGTTCTGGAGATGAAAAGATATTATTGCTCTTGGTGATGTTGATAAAAAAAAAACTTTTCTGCTGGTGGCAGCAGGTACACACATCTGTTTGTAGCTATACAAATATTCACCGCTCGTTCCCAGAAAAAAAAATTTGTCGTTGTATGTTGTCAATGTGGTGAATATCAAGGAAGATTTGCAGTACCATGAAAAAAAACAACTGAACGTCGGCATACTGAGGACAAAAAAAAGTGCTAATATGTGGGATTTTCAGTCTTCTGTTAAGCGGAATGTTGTTCTTCGTAACATTAGTATTATTTTTTGTTAAAAATCCTTACATACAATCAACACCCATTAATAGCTAATGGCCAACATTTTGTAAGTTAGAGCTAGCAGACCACATCAGGGTCTCCCGCACTAAGATCATCAATCATCTAAGGAACAGTGAAGAGGCAGTGTTGGATTGTCCCCAGTGAACAGAGTCGTTGTCAGGGAACACCACTAGTCGAGGCTCAGACCGTATAGAGAAACGACAGTAAAATACCAGATACAGGTAGCAAACATGGTATCCGAGCGGAAAGCAAGATTACAGATCAGCATAATACCGCGAGATGCAACCTTTATTTTGAATCACAGGACACGAAGGACTCCGGGAGGAAAAGTTTAATTTTCTTTTTCAAAATCCAATCGGACAGCTTGTACATAAATATAACTATATGGTTAGATGAAATCGGGTATTGAAGATGATACTGTTGTGAAATATAGCAGATACGAAGCTGAACTACTGCGTCATAGCCCCATATACTAAGCAGCTTCTTCCATGTCTCTTAACTTAACAATCAACCATTACTAACACGTCACAGGCCCTTCACTCTACTGAGCACACAGACACACACGTCTTGCCCTCCAAGACTTTCACTTCTGGTCCACCTTACCAGCCCCAGTCCGATCTCCAAGCAGGTCAATACTGCAGATTCAGGTCCCTACTGCCGCAGGGTGTGTCGGAGGGGCAAGGTCGTGCGTGGGAGGCGGCGGTAGTGGAGCAGTGCGGGGGCGGCCGGGTTCTGGGCTTTCACCTACGCGTTCGCTCAACAGTCTCCCTCTACCGTCCTTGCCAGTGCCAGGAAAGACTCCCAGCGCCATCCCTTGCCATACCCTGTCTGCAGGTTTCCGGTAATGTGGTCATAACGACGAGGAAGTTTTAGCGAATCTTTGTTCAGTTGTCTCCCCTGTTCTCCCTCACCTCTCTTCATCCTACGCGGCGTAGGGTTGGCTCAGGGGAGGAATGAGGTTTAGACAAGTAGTAAAACCACGTAAAACTAAAAGATATTATTTTTTTCAATGAAGTTTGGTCATTGCAATAAGTTAG
>JAPQNM010000003.1:22762224-22772224 GCA_029783475.1 Metacarcinus magister | reverse complement strand
TCTCTCTCTCTCTCTCTCTCTCTCCTCTCTCTCTCTCTCTCTCTCTCTCTCTCTCTCTCTCTCTCTCTCTCTCTCTCTCTCTCTCTCTCTCTCTCTCTCTCTCTCTCTCTCTCTCTCTCTCTCTCTCTCTCTCTCTCTCTCCTCTCTCTCTCTCTCTCTCTCTCTCTCTCTCTCTCTCCTCTCTCTCTCTCTCTCTCTCTCTCTCTCTCTCTCTCTCTCTCTCTCTCTCTCTCTCTCTCTCTCTCTCTCTCTCCCTCCCTCCCTCCCTCCCTCCCTCCCTCCCTCCCTCCCTCGCTCGCTCGCTCGCTCGCTCGCTCGCTCGCTCTCTCTCTCTCTCTCTCTCTCTCTCTCTCTCTCTCTCTCTCTCTCTCTCTCTCTCTCTCTCTCTCTCTCTCTCTCTCTCTCTCTCTCTGTGGAATCGGCTGCCAGAAGACCTTAAAAACATCACAGATAGTAAAATTTTCAAGTGTAAAAAAATAAGGAAGAAAAAAAGTCGATCAATGAATTTAATCCTTGTTTATTCATGTGCATTTTGGTTTTTTGTAGGCTTGTGTGTTTGTTGATACTAACATTTATTTTTGCCTTATCAAGATTTGCGTATGTCCTATTTGTGTTTCACTTTTTATTCACATATTCATTTTTGTATTACATTAACTATTGCTTATATAATATCTTTGGTAGTATTGTGATTTACTATTTATATTATTTCTCAGGCCTTGTTCATCTGAACTAAATCGGCAACTATGTTTCACAACAGGTTTGTAAAAGAGCTCCGGCTCAACAGACAAAGCCTTATGATATATACATGCATATATAGCTTACATTACTGTATTGCTAAAGGCCAAATAAATGTATCAGTATCAGTATCAGTATCTCTCTCTCTCTCTCTCTCTCTCTCTCTCTCTCTCTCTCTCTCTCTCTCTCTCTCTCTCTCTCTCTCTCTCTCTCTCTCTCCTCTCTCTCCTCTCTCTCTCTCTCTCTCCTCTCTCTCTCTCTCTCTCCTCTCTCTCTCTCGTCTCTCTCTCTCTCTCCTCTCTCTCTCTCTCTCTCTCCTCTCTCTCTCTCTCTCTCTCTCTCTCTCTCTCTCTCTCTCTCTCTCTCTCTCTCTCTCTCTCTCCTCTCTCTCTCTCTCTCTCTCTCTCCTCTCTCTCTCTCTCTCTCTCTCTCTCTCTCTCTCTCTCTCTCTCTCTCTCTCTCTCTCTCTCTCTCCTCTCTCTCTCTCTCTCTCTCTCCTCTCTCTCTCTCTCTCTCTCTCCTCTCTCTCTCTCTCTCTCTCTCTCTTCTCTCTCTCTCTCTCTCTCTCTCTCTCTCTCTCTCTCTCTCTCTCTCTCTCTCTCTCTCTCCTCTCTCTCTCTCTCTCTCTCTCTCTCTCTCTCTCTCTCTCTCTCTCCTCTCTCTCTCTCTCTCTCTCTCTCTCTCTCTCTCTCTCTCTCTCTCTCTCTCTCTCTCTCTCTCTCTCTCTCTCTCTCTCTCTCTCTCTCTCTCTCTCTCTCTCTCTCTCTCTCTCTCTCTCCTCTCTCTCTCTCTCCTCTCTCTCTCTCTCTCTCTCTCTCCTCTCTCTCTCTCTCTCTCTCTCTCTCTCTCTCTCTCTCTCTCTCTCTCTCTCTCCTCTCTCTCTCTCTCTCTCTCTCTCTCTCTCTCTCTCTCTCTCTCTCTCTCTCTCTCTCTCTCTCTCTCTCTCTCTCTCTCTCTCCTCTCTCTCTCTCTCTCTCTCTCTCTCTCTCTCTCTCTCTCTCTCTCTCTCTCTCTCTCTCTCTCTCTCTCTCTCTCTCTCTCTCTCTCCAATCGCATTTGGCTGCGTGGAACTGAAAGATCAAAGGAGAAGCTGCCTGTAGGTAGCTTAAGATGGTTGTCGTGACTCACTTTGTCGAGCCCTTCCAGGAATTCATTGAGGCGAATGTTGCTGTAAAGTGCAACCTGCACTTAGTCATCTGAGCATCCTTTGCAGGAAGCACAGTATGGGCCAGGTGGACACGCGGAGTCACATTTAGTGACTTTTTAGTGACATTTAATGGCTTATGTTAACCTCGATTGGAGCGGCTGCTAAACAAGGCCTTACAAACATTTTGGTAAAAAAATTATATGGTTTTGTTTGCTATTCAAAGAATAAATACAGTATTGAGGCAAGAGTTAACGTGATATGGAATCGCAGTTCAATTTTTACTTTACGTCAAAGCTTTTTATCATTATAAACACGAGATATGATCAATATCACAACAAAATTTTTGAATTGAAGCGTCTTGAGGTAGGATAAATAAATAGAAAATTAAGTAGATCATTAAGAACTGAATTTTCCTCATTGATTTTTTTTCTTTTTACATTAAAATGGTCTGGCTATGGGCAAGCAAAAGTAGGCTAAAAAAAATTTCCAGACTCAGAACAGAGGACAGTAAGAGAAATAGAGGCAAAGGATGGAGGTCCAAGTTAGCGTAAAAGGTATCTTGACACCCCTCATTTGAAAGAGTTTAAGTCATAGGCAGGTGGAAAAACAGACAAAGGATGAGAGTTCCATAGTTTACCAGTGTAAGGGGTGAAAGAGTAAAGATACTAGTTAACTCTTGCATTAGAAAAATGGACGGAATAGGGATGAGAAGAAGTAGAAGGCCTTGTGCAGCGAGGCCGCAGGAGGGATGGAGGCATGCAGTTAGCAAGAGATAAAGATGCAACATTGCGTCGGTGATTTAAAGAATCAAGACAGTTACTCAGAGGAGGAGAGTTGATATGACGAAAAGCTTTAGACTCCACCCTGTTTAGTAAGGCTGTGTGAGTTTAACGCCACCCCCCCATCCCCCCCTAGACATGAGAACCATACTCCACTGTGCAGAGCAAGCAGCTAGGAGGGAGAGAAAAATGGACGCAGACGCCATAGGACACCTAACTTCTTGGATGCTGATTTAGCAGGAGTAGAGATATGAAATTGCCAGTTTAGATTTTTGGTTATGGATAAACCGAGTGTGTTTAATGTGGAGGAGAGAGGCAGTTGAATGTCATTGAAAAAGAGGGAATAGTTATCTGGAAGGTTATGTCGAATAGATAATTATAGAAATAAAGTTTTTGAGGCATTGAACAGAACCAGGTTTGCCCTGCCCCAACCAGAAACTAGTGAAAGATCAGAAGTTAGGCGTCCTATAGCATCTCACCTTGAATCGCTTAATTCTTGTTGAGATGGGAGTCTGTTTGATAAGTTTAGGAGAAGAACAGTGACCGTCCACTACATCAGCAATAAAACGGTCAGAAAGGAAATTGGGGATGAAGGTACAGAGAGAAGGATAGAATCCGTAGGAGGGTAGCTTATAAATTAAAAATTTATGCCAGACTCTATCGAAGACTTTCGATATGTCAAGGCTGACAACAAAGGTTTCACTGAAGTCCCTAAAAGATGATGACCCAGATTCAGTTAGAAAAGCAAGAAGATCACCAGTAGACCGACCGGCCTTTCCGGAAACCATACTGGCAATCAGAGAAAAGGTTGTGAGGAGATAGATGCCTCATTATCTTCTTATTAAGGACAGACTCAAAAGCTTTAGAAAAGCAGGAAATCAAAGTGGTTGTTTGAAAGATTAGAGCGGTCATCCTTTTTAGGGACAGATTGAATGTAAGCAAACTTCCAGCAAGAAGGATAGGAAGAAGTAGAGAGACACAGATGAAAGAGTTTGACCAGGCAGGAAGTTGAAGTAAAGTAGGAAAAGATGAAGAAGTAAGATTGTTGGATATATTATTGGTTAGATGCCAGAAATTACGAGGAGAGTTAGAATGAGAAAGATTTAGAAATTTTCTATTGATGAAAGAGTTTTTAGTAAGTTTGAGATGGATGGCTACGGTACTGTTTGTGAGCCGCCTCTCTATCTTTGACAGCACACGAAAAAACAGAGTTAAGCCAGGGCATTTAACTTTAGTATTAGAGAAAGTGTGAGGAATATATGACTCCATGCCAGAGACAATCACCTCTGTTATGCGCTCGGCACGAATATAATGATCTCTGACATGGAAGCAATAATCATCCCAAGGAAAATCAGAATAGTACTGCCATAGGTCCTCCCACTTAGCAGAGTTGAAATGCCCAAAATACCTCCAGTTAGGTAGATCCTGAGGCCACACTGGAAGCAATAGTGATCGGAGGAGCCCAGTGAAGAGGAAAGTTTGTCAAGAGTAAGCTGAAGGGTTAGAAGTTAGAAAAAAATCAAGAATCTTGGGCGTGTCTCCAAGGCGGTCAGGGATACAGGTAGGGAACTGCACCAGCTGCTCTAGGTCATGAAGGATAGCAAAGTTGAAGATTTGTTCACCAGGTTGGTCAGTGAAAGAGGATGAAAGCCAAAGCTGGTGGTAAACATTGAAATCCCCAAGAATGGAAATCTCAGCATAAAGAAAGTGAGATAGGATGTCCTCTACTTTGGAAGTCAATTAGTCAAAGAATTTTACATAGTCAGAGGAATTAGGTGAGAAATATACTACACAAATATATTTAGTTAGAGAGTGACATTGAAGTGTTAGCCAGATGGTAGAAAATTCTGAAGATTCAAGATTGTGGGCACGAGAGCAAGTAATGTCGTTATGCACATATGCGCAACAGCCAGCTTTGGATTGAAAATGAAGATAGAGAAAGTAGGAGGGAACAGAAAAGGGGCTGCTGTCAGTAGCCACAGACAACTGTGTTTCAGTTAGGAAGAGAAGATGAGGTTTAGTGGAGGAGAGATGGTGTTCCACAGATTGGAAATTAGATCTAAGGCCACGAATGTTTCATAAATCAATAGAAAATGTATAAGAGGAAGTGTCAAGACACTTAAGGTCATCAGCAAAGGGGCAACCCGACCTTGGGACATTTGTGGTCCCCTTCCCAGATGGGAACTCCGAGGCTGGGCGTGGTGAGGCCATTTTGAGTAGAGTTTAAATGTGTAAAAGTTTATGGTGCATGTAGTGTTATCTAAGTCCTAAACCCCCGTAAGTACCATACGTAAGTACTTAGTAGAAAGTTTTTGGCAAACCCTTTGCGACCGTACACTCCAAGAGGTAAGTGACATGACGTACGTATTCGGTCCGGCCCAAACTTTAGAAATAATCCTAACGCTTTTTTCCAACACAGCAATCAAATAAAAAATTTTAAAAACGAGCGAGATGTTAACATGAAAATGTCAATAACGAGATCTATTTAACGGAGGACGAGAGTATGACGACTATATCTTCAACAATGCTTGTTTTTTATCTATAATAATCTCCCTTCCGGCTCTTTGTAAAAGTTCTAGTGATGAGGGTGATATTGACGCTAATAACAGTGATGCAAACAGTACGGGTAAGGCTCATAGTTTTGAAATGTGTAACAGGAGTGATGGTGGTGGTTACTCGTGATGTAAACAGTAGGCGGGATGATAACGAAAATTAAGGGATACGATAGTATTCATAATGATGCTAAACCTGATAAATCATCGTTATGGTGATGGCAATGGAATATGATATCGAAAATACAGGGAGATATAACAGGATTAATGTGATACAGAAGCATTAGTATGGGGAGAGGGTAAGAGGCTGGATGAAAAGATGTTATCAACAAGATGACAAACACGTGGACTCAACCAAAAGGAAGACGAAATGAAAGACTTTGTATCGACTTACAAGAATGAGAGAACCCGGAAGGATACGGAACATGAGGAGGAGGAGGAGGAGGAGGAAGAGGAGGAGGAGGAGGAGGAGGAGGAGGAGGAGGAGGAGGAGGAAGAGGAGGAGAAGGAGGAGGAGGAGGAGAAGGAGAAGGAGGAGGAGGAGGAGGAGGAGGAGGAGGAGGAGGAAGAGGAGGAGGAGGAGGAGGAAGAGGAGGAAGAGGAAAAGGAAGAGGAGGAGGAAGAGAAGAAGAAAGAGGAAGAGGAAAAGGAAGAGAATAATTACAAAGGATTACAAAGAAATACAAATGCAATAAACATACGGGTCAATATTTTCTTCAGTTTTGTTTTTCTCCTTTAAATCTCTTTCTTCTTATTGTTTTCTGTTCTTTCCCTCCAATAAATGTTGCTCAACTCAAAGTATTTAATCTTAACTTTTCCCTTATATCTTAACTCTTCCTAATTTCTTTTTTTCTTTTTCTTTCCCTCAAACAATAGTTCAGCAAACTACTGACACACGGTATTTTAGGTAACATTCATAATTGGCTTCAGGACTGGCTCTCAAAGCGGAAACAGAGTGGTTTTAAACGGTATTTCGTCTCGCTGACTTAAAGAAAAAAGTGGTGTACCGCAGGGTTCGGTATTTGGTCCAATTTTGTTCTTGATATATATGAACTTATATATTTATAAATGAATATATTAATATATAAAGTGACAAGGAGATATTTGTTCTTTGAGCATGAAGGCTTAGGCCCTACAAAATCTATGGAAATTCTGTCAAAAGGTTGCGTAGAGTGGATAAATTTTGCTAGGGGTGGCCTGTAAAACCTGGGTTTTAACTCGGAACAAATGGTACATTGTGAACAAATTCTTTTTTCATCTTCCAGAGAATAAGCCAAATTTTTGGATCTCACAAAATGATACAAACGAGTCACACCTGGATGGCAGAGTGAGGCGTGGATCTCATCAAGAGGAGCAGGGCTGGAAACTGAAGCGGCGCAAGCTCGAGACAGTGTGTCACAAGGAACATTATCTTTACCTGGACGATACCGGATGTCATACTGGTATCCAGAAAGCTCTAGACACCAGCGCAATAATTTGTCATTCTTAATCCTAGAAGAGTGGTTCATCTTAAACATGAAAGACACTGCTTGCTGATCAGTTACAATAGTAAACTCCTCCCGATGAGAAACAATCTCCACTTACGTACAGCTTCGATAACAGCCGCGGCTTCTCTTTCTATAGCCAGTTGGAGTCTTTCTGAGGGAGATAACGTCTTAGAAAAAAAAGTAACAGGTCTGTTATGCTGAGAGAGAGTGGCAGCCAGGGAAGTAGCGGAAGCGTCAGTCTCTACCTGCATGGACACGTTCTCGTCAAAAGCAGCGAAAGATGCCTTGCAAATTTCCTCCTTTAAAGATTCAAACCAATGAATAGCCGAACTATCAAGAGGAAACGAATTTGAGTTTAGGAGAGGCAGGATGCGACTTGAATAATTAGGAATACAAGCTGAGTAATATGACAGGAGGCCCAGCAAGCGCTTGAGAGAGGCAGAGTCAAAAGGGGCGGGCAAGTCCAGTAACGGTTTCAGGCGCTCGGGATCAGGATGAAGAGATCCACCAGAAATGCAGTATCCAAGATAACATATCTCTTTTAGCCCGTACTAACATTTACTTTCATTTAAAGTGAGATTATAGTCTACTGCAATTTTTCTGAATCTCTCAAGATTCAAGTCATGTTCCTTTTGACTCGAACCGCCAATTAAAACATCATCTAGATACGCAAAAGTGCCTATAAGACTGTTATCAGAGATTATTGTGTTAGTCACCCTTTGGAAAGCTGGAACCGAATTACTCAAACCGAACGGTACGCGAGTAAAGTGCCATAACCCCCCATCAGCTTCAAATGCAGTGTATATCTTCTCCTCTTCCCTGAGGGGGACTTGGTAGTAAACACTTTTTAGGTCTAGTTTACTGAAAACTTTGTACTTGGCCAGGGAATGCACTAGATCGTTAATACGAGGGAAGGGGTAAGCGTCTAGCAGAGTGAAGTGGTTAATGGTTTGTGAGTAGTCAACTACCATGCGGCGCTTATGTCGCTCATCATTAGTTACTAGGACTTGCGCCGTCCAAGATGACTGACTTTGCTCTATCACGCCTTTGCTCAATAGAGACCTTACTTCTTCCTGAATGAATTTCTGGTCAGATTTAGAAAATCTCCGGGTAGGGGTTGAAATTGGCTTACAATCTTCAGCTAGGTAAGAGAAGAGAGAAGGGGGATTGACTTTCATACAAGTTACTCCACACACAGTTAAAGATGGTATTGGACCCTTCAAGTCAAATTTTACCGATTTATGTAACTGCATGAAATCTTCCCCTAGAATGACCTTCGCACATAGATTAGGAAGTACAGAAACCTTGAATTTAGAGTAAGAATTATCTTGAATCTTCAGATCGACAAAACAATGACCCAAAGTCTTAGAGACAAGAGAAGAGACCATAACAATATTGTCTTGTGAAGGGTAAGTAGTGATAGCCAATTCCTCCACAATATCAGGATGCAGAAAGCTGGATGTGCTACCGCTATCAACAAGAGCATTAACATATACATTATTCACTCTTACAGAAATAGTAACATGATGAGGAGGGTTAGCAGCCGCCAGGGAAGCATTTGGAGGTGTAGCAGCAACCTCTTGCCCGTGGGTCGTTGGTGAGCAGTCGGTCTCGGTCCTGGCTCCCTGGGGTGCCGTGTTTGGGCCACCAGTACCCATAGTGGCCACAACACAGCGGTAGAGGCACTGGTGAAGCTACTTTTGGTAGCTTCCCTTGTAGATCTGCAGACGATGGCGAAGTGGCCCTTCCTCCCACACGTGTAACACACGGTATTCTTGGCCGGACAGCGGAATCGAGGGTGACCGAGTTTGCCACAGAAGTAACAAGCAGCCTTACTCGTTAGTTTGTAAGCCGCAGTTTCTGCAGTAACGGGATCATCCTCAGCTCCCCTCGCGTTGACATCCATATTCGAAGCTCCAGCTTCGAACCCGGGGTAAGCAGCAGTGGTGGTCCGGGAGGCGTCAGCGGCTGCTGAGAGGTTACTGGAGGGTGCTGGAGCCACGTACACCTCTGCGTTGCGCTGAGCGGAATCCAGGCTACGCGCCAGCAACATTGCTTCGGGAAGAGTGAGGCTTTCCTTCTCTAAAAGCCTCTGACGAATCATAGGTAAAGAGATGCCAGATATGAAAGCATCACGTATAGCTTCTTGGGTGTAGGTGTCGGCACTCACAGCGCAGAACTCGCAATCCTTGGATAACAGCTTCAAGGCGTGTAGGAACTGGTCAACCAACCGTCTCACTAATAGACTGTTTTCTTGTAGCAAGTAGATGTCTCGCAAATATGACGTTAGTGGGCTTCACGTAAACGGTCTTGAGCACGGTGGTGCAGTGGTCAGCGTTCGGGCATGGGAGCTTAGGGTCCCGGGTTCGAATCCCCGAAATCCGCTGACCACTTTTCAATATTTGATATCACCGCCGAGTGGCCAAAGACTACCCAAATTGCTGCCATACTGTCCTCAGACGGGACTTACAACGTTAATATGCATCTGATGCTGTAGCAGTAATAAGCCTCACACGTTCTCAACATATTTAAGAGAGAACTTAATCATTCGAGGCGTCACTATAAAAATTTTAAACCTACGCCAAATAACAGGCGAGGTAAGTCCATCCGTGCCTCCATATGCCTACTGGCGCCAACGGCTAATGATATAGACAAAATCGTACGTCTTGCAGTCAGAGATGTGAGAGAATACAGACGGTGACACGTAGTTGGCAAGTAGCTGCAGCTGGTCTGGTGCCGGGTCTACACGTATGGAGCCCAGGAAGTTTGTGAAAGTGCGAAACCAGTGATTCCATTCTGCAGGCGTAGTGTCCGACGATCCGTTAAAGTGATCAGGACGAAGTAATTTGTCCATCTCTAGACTGCTTCAATCTCTTGCTAAGTAAATTGTAGTGAGGGATACAGAAAGAGCCTTCGTAGTCTTTAGGTTTTACTTAGCAAGAGACCTGACCACCGTTGGTGAACTAACACCAATCCCTTAGAAATCCCCGTACATCAACCTCGGATCCTTCGTTCGAGGCATCGAACCCACAATATGAAAACCCCAGTTCGAGGCCTTTATGAGACCTGTTTCACCACACTATTTGTTTGTTTATTTTTTAAAGGCTTTTACCTCTTTGTGTGTGCTTCGTATACCTTGGTATATTCCCTTCTGTCGTACAGCGAGTGAGAATATATTCATAAATAGTAACTCCAACTACTCATATTATTAGACTTTTTTTCTTTCCATAAGTCTATTCAAAGGTAGTCAAGTGATAGCCCATCTTTCATCGTCCACCGATTAATATATCTATGTAAGAT
>JAPQNM010000003.1:22747224-22754724 GCA_029783475.1 Metacarcinus magister | reverse complement strand
GAAATATTACCACTAGCTCCCTCTTCCTTCACTGAAGAAATTTCCACTACCACTTCTTCTTGCAGCATCTTGTGGAGATGCTGGAACTCCTCTGTGGTTCGTTTATATAAATAAATTTTGAAATTAGGGACAATGTTTTCTTGAATTTTTGATTTGGAATTAGAAAAATTCGAGAAGAGAGGCATTCGGAATTAGGGGTCGCCACTGTATATTTTATGTCTATTATAATGTGTTTATAATGTTTTTAGACTTGGAAATATACTATTGATACTGACGAGTTTGAATTTTCCTACAGATTCGAAAATATACCAGTGGGTCAATTGAACGTAATAGTTCTATTTCCTCATGTATGGAGCCGTCACAATTTTATGGAAGCAGGCATAATTCAGATAAACCTAGAGATACGGTTGTGATTAATTTGGGTAAGAAATGTCGAAATAATTAAGACATTCTTATACCTTATCTTGTGGAGGTAATGAAAACACCATGTCTCAATGCAATGCCTTGTTGAACATTATATTTTATTATGAGTAGAAAAAATCTTTTTTTATTTTTCTTATAGATTATTTGTTTCTAAGGCGATAAGATATGAGGCTATATGAATTATTTGAAGAAAAAATAATAGGCTATCAAAATCATTATGAGAAAATATTTAACTATATTTACTAATGTAGAAATTAATTACTATAAGTCTATTTAACCTGTTTATGAAAATGGTGAATATTCTATCTAATCTGGTTTTCAAAATAATTATTAGACTATCTAGATTGGACATAAATATATATTAGGCTATTTAAGCTTGCTATTTGAACATACGAGTAAAGTATTGTTTTCAGTAATTATTGATGTAATAATTCACTACAGAAAGTGATGATATATTATACTTTATTGGAGTATTACTTTAATTCCATTCGATATCCAAAGTTTTTAGTAGTAATAGGTGGGAAGAAATTTAGAGTTGTGTGCATTTCAATGACAACCTTCACGCACCTGATAGGAATGACCTATCAGGTGCGTGAAGGTTGTCATTGAAATGCACACAACTCTAAATTTCTTCCCACCTATTACTACTGCCCATTACTACGTTGCGACCAGTCTTCCCCAACACCACGACGAGAAGCTAGTTGTAGGGCTGTCACGGTGCGCCTCAGGGTTTCCGTACACGTTTGCGACATGAGATGATGCCTTTCATAAGGATTTCCTGAAAGCTGAAGAAGAGATTTACGAGGCTGAATGGCATGCGTGGAAGAAGGCGAAAAAAGATGCTCTGTCTCGTGGTGACAGTTTCTTCAAGGGACTCTTGAAGACGCTGCTTGGCACTTGGCTGGGTTTCTCCAGTTTGGAAACTCAAGTGTTTATTATCACTTCGTTCTTGGCGATGATTGGCTGCCTGTGGAACAGAGCTTTGCCACCCAAAGCAGCCAAGGCGGCTGAGATGCAACCACTGGACTGGATTGTCATCGTGGGACTGGTGGCAGGCATCTTCACTCTATGCTTCATGTATGGGTGGCGCGGCCACCAGAAGAGGCAGCAGCCTGCGTTCCATGGCTGAGGTTCAGGAGACTCAAAGCAGTGATTGGTAGCACCAACAACGTCGTGTGTCCATGTTTCAATGGAGCAAAACTGTAGCTCTTTTTTTATCGTAAAATAGATATATCAATATATGAATCAATAAATAAATAATAAAAAATAATGCATAAGTAAAATTTTGATATATTCAAATGAACAAATAGATAAATAGATTATCAACATAAAAGAAACATAATTGACCAAGTCTTTGTCTGCACACACACACACACACACACACACACACACACACACACACACACACACACACACACACACACACACACACACACACACACACACACATATACACACACACACACACACACACACACACACACACACACACACACACACATACATACACACATCTTCCAACCTACTTCTGCACCGTACAAAGGGAAACTTTGACATTTGAGTTTTGTTCTGATTGCTTTCACTGAACGAAAAATTGATGAATCAAATTAACCTTTGCCCTTCAGAAGAACGCCAGCCTTGCTGTCAGCCTGCGCGGTTCAGCCTGTTGCATGATTAAGTATGACTTTTCTTACCGGAAGTCTAATAATGCAGCTACTATTGCTTTCTTGTAGGATGCCATTGTAATGTAGTGGACATTGTTTTTCCCTCCATGAAGTCGGTGTCTATAGGATCCTGAAAGAGTTGAAAAAATACAAAGTGAAGCTGCTACGGAGGGAAAAATACGTACGATTAATATATAAAATCTTTACGTTGTAGATGTATGTACGTTTAAACATATGATACATTAATATAATAATAAAATATATATATATATATATATATATATATATATATGTAAAAAAAAATATATATATATATATATATATATATATATATATGTATATATATATATATATATATATATATATATATATATATACATATATATATATATATATATATATATATATGTATATATATATATATATATATATATATATATATATATATATAAATAAATATATATATATATATATATATATATATATATATATATATGTATATATACATATATATATATATATATATATATATATATATATATATATATATATGTATATATGTGCGAGGATGTACACGACATCCACGAGAGGGCACCATACTCTAAGTAAGGCCGTATCTGGGCCTTATAAAGCAAGAGTTTACCCCCTTTGTCGAGAAAGCCGGCCATCCTCCGTAGGACAGTGACCCTGTGGGAGGCCTTTTGGGCAATGTGTTTGATGTAGCCATCAAACCGCAGCTCTCGGTCCACCTCCACTCCCAGAATTTTGACGGTTTCCTGGAGTGGGAGAGGAACACCAGTGAAGTACAGCTTTCCCTCAGCTGCTAGTTTGGCGGCAGGGGACTGAGAGATTACCATTGCCTGTGTCTTCTCCGGTGTAAAGGTCACCTGCCAGCGTGTACCCCACTCCTGTATAATGCGAAGCTGCTGATTGATCTCATCAGCAGCTCGCTCACTGTCCTGACGTGGGTAGGTGCAAGAGAGGGTACAGTCGTCAGCGTAAGCTGAGACTGCTGGCAGCTGCCGGAGAAGATCATTTATGTAGATGTTCTACAGGACAGGCCCAAGCACGGAACTCTGTGGCACTGATGCTTCAACTGGCAGGGATTCAGATGCTTGCCCGTTGACGACGACCTGGAGGGTTCTTCCTTGCAGGTAGTTCTCCAGAAGCAGCAGCAGGTCACCCTGGATGCCTTTTGCACGGAGTTTTTCCAGCAGGCCTCCGTGCCACACCCTGTCAAAGGCACCCGCTTTGTCCAGGGCCACCACGATAGTGTCCTGGCCGTCATCAAGGGAGTCCAGCCACTTTTTTGTGAGGAGCATCAGCAGATCAGAGGTGGACCATCCAGGTCTGAACCCGAACTGTTGATCCGAGAGGAGGTAGTTTTCTCCAAGGTGACGACAGACTACCTGTGCCACGATCCTCTCGAATACTTTCCCCACTACAGACAGCAGGGAAATGGGCCTGTAGTTTTTTGGGTCGGATCTGGAGCTCCTCTTGTGTACGGGAACCACCCTAGCCTCCTTCCACACTGAAGGCCAGATATTTTCCCGCAAGCAGGCTGTGAACACCGTGGTGAGAGGGGCAGACAGCTCTTGGGCGCACTGTTTCAGCAAGTGCGAGCTGACATCGTCAAGGCCGGTGGCTTTCTTGGTGTCCAGCCCCCGCAACAGCTGTTTAACCTGCGTCTGCGTTACCTCCACCTTGGTGACAGTCTCCTCGCACTGCTGCTCTCTCTCTCTCTCATTCTCTCTCTCTCTCTCTCTCTCTCTCTCTCTCTCTCTCTCATCTCTCTCTCTCTCTCTCTCTCTCCTCTCTCTCTCTCTCTCTCTCTCTCTCTCTCTCTCTCTCTCTCTCTCTCTCTCTTCTCTTTCTCTCTCTCTCTCTCCTCTCTCTCTCTCTCTCTCTCTCTCTCTCTCTCTCTCTCTCTCTCTCTCTCTCTCTCTCTCTCTCTCTCCTCTCTCTCTCTCTCTCTCTCCTCTCTCTCTCTCTCTCTCTCTCTCTCTCTCCTCTCTCTCTCTCTCTCTCTCTCTCTCTCTCTCTCTCTCTCTCTCTCTCTCTCTCTCTCTCTCCTCTCTCTCTCTCTCTCTCTCTCTCTCCTCTCTCTCTCTCTCTCTCTCTCTCTCTCTCTCTCTCTCTCTCTCTCTCTCTCTCTCTCTCTCTCTCTCTCTCTCTCTCTCTCTCTCTCTCTCTCTCTCTCTCTCTCTAAAACACAAGTAAGAACTCATAACCATCAAGTGACCTGAACAAACCCTTGAGTGTCAGGGCGTGAGAGAAGGAGGAGGTGTGAGTGTACCTTTGGGCACACACCGTACACAAATCGGGCAAGTCTGTTACGGTAGGCATCGAATTCTGGATTTCTTAAAAATCGGGACGCACCGGCTAAGATCGTGCTCGACCGTACTCTGTGGGACAGGGGCTTTAGTCCTTACTGAAAATGGAAATAAGTTTATAAAATATTTATATCAAATCAAATGAGTCTTCATATCTGGGAAAGAAGTTAAATCAACGTGCAAGTATTACTCATTAATCTATGAAGAAAAAAAAATTATGAACATATTGGTCTTTGCAAAAATATGCTGCGTTGTTGTCCGCCTCACCAGGATTAATGGGTCAATTAACATTTAACAAAATTAACTGAGGTGCCTTATGTTCCAGAAAAGCAGATTACATTCCCATCACGGAGGACCGGGAGACTTGAGGAGATCTGTGGCTTAACACTGTGCTGCATACACTCCATCTTAGCTTCCTCAAGTGTTACCTTCTTCCCGAGGTTATGACTTGGCACCTTTTGAGCCTACACCTCGTCACACCTTAGAGCAGCAGCCGGGTCACGCATGATATAAATTGTGAATACAACTAATGGATAGACAGACAAATAGATAGAAAGATAGATAACTGCAGATGAATATATAGATTCTTTAGATAAAATTTTTTTTTATACATAGACGTTAAATAGACATACCTAGAATGAGTAACTTAAAATACTTATTCAATCAGTGTTTTCTACAACCTCATATGCATGTTACGTTAATGCTCAGACATCAACAATAACAGGTCCGCGGGTAGTATGATAGCACGCTGACAATATTTGCAGTGTTTCTTCACCTCACTCGGACGTATTTCAAACAGCGTATCTATTATTTTAACATTTCCCATTAATATCGTGGTTTCCCTTCCTTTTCTGCTCCCTCAGCCCCTTCCTTCAGGGCAGGGGAAGATAATGGTTGGTGAGGTGCTGTCAACTTCGGAACAGAACAGCCCTCAGCGACTAACAGCGGCACACTACGTCACCTATTGGGCTGCAATGCTGTTTGTTTTCTTTAATCTATGTATGTATCAAGAGCGTCAATGGTGCATTATTTTAACAAAATGTATAATGAATGACCGGCTCCTGGCACTCCCTGGGAATGGTGCGGTTAAATAGGAGTTGAACACCTTGCTTTCCTAGAAGTTCACACGCTGGCAAGCATAACAAGATGACCTAAACTGTATGCTTTACTATATTTTTTTCTCAATGTACTCCTTTCTTTCTTGATAATTATTTCCAAAACGTATTTGAATTTGTCGCTCAATTTTACGTGAAACGTCATTAGTGTTTTTATCCAACGATAAAAACACTTGCAGAGTAATTTATGCAATGTATTTCGCTCTAACATTACATACTTGTATAAACCTTTGATATAAAGAAATGACACCAACAAATTATGTAAACAAATATTGATAAATAATGTTTGCCCATCATGTATTCACTTTTTGTTTACCTTAGTCGTGCTGCCGACGTGCTGGAAAACCACGTGAACAAGCATTGTACGAGGACAAGAGAGTGTCGGGAAAGTAAATGCCCTAAATGTTTTATTTTACTCCACCGCAGATCTACCAGTATATTTGTATCCTACACTTATGAATGATGGGAGAAAGTTATCGCGCTTCGTTGTATTTGCTGCAGTGTGACACTATTTTGCTTCAGTAATCGTGCAATAACAAATGTATGTACTGTGCATGCATGTATGGGTCATAGGAATATATATATATATATATATATATATATATATATATATATATATATATATATATATATAATATATATATATATATATATATATATATATATATAAAGTAAATAGATATGCTGAGTGATCATGAGCCGCAAAACTACTCACCCAGTATACCCAAACTGCTCGCTTCAGTTTAGGTAGTTGCTGCAAAACACAATAACAGATTGTACAATGTGCTGATAATCTTCGTTGTTTTCCTTGCGAAATTGGAGGGCAGGAATCCATTTGTCTCTTCTCACCAAGAAAGATCTATCTGTGATAATCGCATTTGGGATTTTTAGCAAAATTAGTGGCAACTCATCGGGTATGTGGGGAAATAAATGAGCAAAGTCAGAGATGTCCTGTTGGAAGCTGATGGTGTGACCTCTTGACGGATGCGATCTACCCATGTTATAAATGGCGATGATGGGGCAAATCAGTGATATAGTTGACTTTTAAAAAGGTGTGAGGTAGAAAGAGGAGGTAGAAAGGGTTGTAGGAGGTAGAAAGGGATGTAGGAGGTAGGAGAAAGGTAAGAGATAGAAAGGGAGATAGGATATAGAAAGGGAGGTAGGAGGTAGGAGGTAGGTAGGATATAGAAAGGGAAGTAGCAGGTAGGAGATAGAAAGGGACGTAGGAGGTAGAAAAGGACGTAGGAGGTAGAAAGGGACGTATGAGGTAGAAAGGGAGGTAGGAGGTAGAAAGGGAGGGAGGAGGTAGAAAGGGAGGTAAGAGGTAGAAAGGAAGGTAGGAGGTAAAAAGGGAGGTAAAAGGTAGGAGGTAGAAAGGGAGGTAAGAGGTAGGAAGTAGAAAAGGAGGTAGGAGGTAGAAAGTGAGGTATGAGGTGGGTATGAGCTAGAAAGGGAAGTAGGAGGTAGGAGGTAGCAAAGAAGGTAAGAGGTAGAAAGGGAGGTAGGAGGTAGGAGGTAGGAGGTAGGTAGGAGGTAAAAATGGGAGGTAGGAGGTAGAAAGGGAGGTAGGAGGTAGGAGGTAGAAAGAGAAGTAAGAGGTAGACAGGGAGCTAGAAGATAGGAAGTAGGAGGGAGGTAGGAGGTAGAAAGGTAGGTAGGAGCTAGAAAGGGAGGTAGGCGTTAGAAAGGGAGGTATGAGGTAGCAAGAGAGGTAGGAGGTAGCAAGGGAGGTAGGAGGTAGAAAAGGAGGTAGGAGGTAGAAAGGGAGTTAGGAGGTAGAAAGGGTGGTTGGAGGTAGAAAGGGAGGTAGGAGGTAGTAGGTAAAAGGGAGGTAGGACGTAGAAAGGGAGGTAGGAGGTAAGAAGTAGGAGGTAGAAGGGGAGGTAGAAGGTAGAAAGGGAGATTGGAGGTAGGAGGTAGCAATGGAAGTAGGAGGTAGAGATGGAGGTTGGAGGTAGGAGTTAG
>JAPQNM010000003.1:22729724-22739724 GCA_029783475.1 Metacarcinus magister | reverse complement strand
CTTGCAATTTCATATATCTACTCTTGCTAAATCAGCTTCCAAGTAGTTAGGTGTCCTATGGCGTCTGCGTCCATTTTTCTCTCCCTCTCAGCTGCTTGCTCTGTACAGGGGCCTTATTCGCCCATGTATGGAGTATGGCTCACATGTCTGTCTCAACTCATACAGCTTTATTAAACAGGGTGGAGTCTAAAGCTTTTCGCCTCATCAACTCTCCTCCTCTAACTGACTTTCTTGATTCTTTAAGTCACCGCCGCAATGTTGCATCTTTATCTATCTTTTACCGCTATTTTCATGCTGACTGCTCTTCTGAACTTGCTTCTATACTACATGGTATCACTTATTTTCCTGCCAGTTTCGGCTGGAGGGATGGGTGGGAGGGGAGGAGCATTCCACTACACTATCCTTTCTCTAATTCAAGTAGTTAGTGTAGAGTAGTTATATCAAACAGCCTTCGCAGGGACCCTAGGGTCTGTTGCTGTTTATGTTCCCTTGTATTCCCTTGTAACTGCATGCCTCTCCCCCTCCCGCGGCCTCGTTGCACGAGACTTTCTACTTCTTCTCATCCTTATTCTGTCCATCTTCCTAATGCAAGAGTTAACCAGTATCTTCACTCTTTCATCCCTTACACTGGTAAACTCTGGAACTCTCTTCCTTTGTCTGTTTTTCCACCTGCCTATGACTTAAACTCTTTCAAAAGAGGAGTGTCAAGACACCTCTAATGTTAACTGGATGTCCACTCTTTGCTTCTATTCTCCTACTGTCCTCTTTACAGGGTCTGGCGACAAGCGGGATTTTTTTTTTACTTATTTCTGTTTTACCTTAGCCATTACCTTTGTAATGTTTAAAATCAATGTATAAATATATATATATATATATATATATATATATATATATATATATATATATATATATATATATATATATATATATACATATATATATATATATATATATATATATATATATATATATATATATATATATATATATATATATATATCAGACAGACTGGCAGTGCACTGCAAGAGTGTCATAGATGATCTTATTCGCCTTATGCCACAATACTATTCCAGTGTAAATAGTCTTGATGATGCGATGTGTAGCTGAAGCTGTTGTTGCTGGCGCTCCTGCTGCTGGTGTTGTTGTTTGTGGTGGTGTTGGTGTTGGTGGTGTTGGTGTTGGTGGTGTTGGTGTTGGTGTTGGTATTTGTAATGGTGATGGTGGTGGTGGTGTTGGTGTTTGTGGTGTTGGTGGTTGTGTTGGTGCTTGTGTTGGTGTTTGTGATGGTGATGGTGGTGATGGTTTTGGTGTTTGTGGTGTTTGTGGTGTTTGTGGTGTTTGTGGCAGTGGTGGTGATGGTGTTGGTGGTGGTGGTGTTGGTGTTGGTGTTGGTGTTTGAGATGGTGGTGGTGGTGTTGGTGGTGGTGTTTGTGATGGTGGTGGTGGTGTTGGTGTTGGTGTTGTTGGTCGTGTTGGTGTTGGTGTTTTTTGTGGTGATGTTGGTGTTAGTGTTGGTGTTGTTGGTGGTGTTGTTGGTAGTTTTGGTTCTGGCGGTGGTGGTGGTGGTGGTGTTGGTGTTGATGTTATTGGTGGTGTTGGTGATGGTTTTGTCAGTTGTGTTGGTGTTGTTGGTTTTGTTGTTGGTGGTATTGGTGTTGTTGTTGGTGTTAGTTTTGGTGTTGGTGGTGTTGGTGTTGGTGTTGGTGTTTGTGATGGTGGTGGTGGTGTTGGTGTTGGTGTTGGTGTTGTTGGTGGTGTTGGTGTTTGTGTTTGTTGTGGTGATGTTGGTGCTAGTGTTGGTGTTGTTGGTGTTGTTGTTGGTGGTATTGGTGTTGGTGCTGGTGGTGGTGATGGTGGTGGTAGGGTTTGTGTTGGTGTTGTTGGTGGTGTTGGTGATGCTTTTGTTAGTTGTCTTGGTGTTGTTGGTGTTGTTGTTGGTGGTTTTTGTGTTGTTGTTGGTGTTAGTGTTAGTGGTGGTGTTGTTGGTGTTGGTTTTGGTGTTGGTGTTGGTGGTTTTCGTGTTGTTATTGGTGTTGGTAGTATTGGTGGTGTTGGTATTGGTGTTGTTGGTGTTGATGTTGGTGGTGTTGGTGTTGTTGTTGGTGGTGGTGTTGGTGTTGGTGTTGTTGTTGTTGGTGATGATGTTGGTGTTGCTGTTATTGGTGTTGTTGTTGTTGGTGGTGGTGTTGGTGGTTTTGGTTTTGGTGTTGTTGGTGTTGGTGTTGGTGGTGTTGATGTTGTTGTTAGTGGTGGTGGTGTTGGTGGTGTTTTTGTTGTTGTTGGTGGTGGTTGTGTTGGTGGTGTTGGTGTTGGTGTTGGTGTTGGTGGTGTTGTTGGTGTTGGTGTTGGTGTTGGTGTTGTTGGTGTTGGTGTTGGTGTTGTTGGTGTTGGTGTTGGTGTTGGTGGTGTTGTTGTTGGTGTTAGTGTTGGTGTTGTTGGTGTTGGTGTTGGTGGTGTTGGTGTTGGTGTTGGTGTTAGTGTTGGTGTTGGTGTTGGTGTTGGTGGTGTTTGTGTTGTTGTTGGTGGTTGTGTTGGTGGTGTTGGTGTTGGTGGTGGTGGTGTTGGTGTTGGTGTTGGTGGTGTTGGTGTTGTTGGTGTTGGTGTTGGTGGTGTTGGTGTTGGTGTTAGTGTTAGCGTTTATTTTGGTGTTGGTGTTGGTGTTGTTGGTTTTGGTGTTGGTGGTGTTGGTGTTGGTGTTGGTGGTGTTGGTGTTGTTGGTGTTGGTGTTGGTGGTGTTGGTGTTTGTTAGTGTTGGTGTTGGTGTTGGTGCTGGTGTTGTTGGTGTTAGTGTTGGTGTTGGTGGTGTTGGTGTTGGTGTTAGTGTTAGCGTTTATTTTGGTGTTGGTGTTGGTGTTGTTGGTGTTGGTGTTGGTGGGTTGGTGTTGGTGTTGGTGGTGTTGGTGTTGTTGGTGTTGGTGTTGGTGGTGTTGGTGTTGGTGTTAGTGTTGGTGTTGGTGTTGGTGCTGGTGTTGTTGGTGTTAGTGTTGGTGTTGGTGATGTTGGTGTTGTTGGTGTTGGTGGTGGTGGTGTTTGTGTTGTTGTTGTTGGCGTTGTTGTTGTTGGTGGTTGTGTTGGTGGTGTTGGTGTTGGTGTTGGTGGTGTTGTTGGTGTTGGTGTTGTTGTTGTTGATGTTGGTGTTAGTGTTATTGGTGTTGGTGGTGTTTTAGTTGGTGTTGGTGTTGTTGGTGTTGTTGTTGATGGTGTTGTTGGTGGTGGTGGTGGTGTTGATGATGTTGGTGTTGGTGTTATTGCTGGTGTTGGTGTTGGTGTTGTTGGTGTTGGTGTTGTTCGTGTTCGTTTTGGTGTTGGTGTTGGTGTTGGTGTTGGTGTTGTTGTTGTTGTTGTTGTTGTTGGTGTTGGTGTTGTTGGTCCTTCTTTATCATTAACCGTTGGCACCAGTAGGTTTATGGAGGCACAGATGGGCTTGCTTCGCCTGTTATTTGGCGTAGGTTTTCAGATTTTTATAGTGACGCCTCAAATCTTTACGTTCTCCTATGAATATGTTGAGAACGTGTGAGGCTAATTGTTACTACAGCTTCAGATGCATATAAACATTGTAAGTCCCGTCTGAGGGCAGTATTGCAGCACTTTGGGTAGTTTGGGTCCCGCGTTCGAGCCTCGGCACGGGCTGGCCACTTTTCTTCGTTACTACCGCCGAGTGGCCTAAGATCACCCACATGCTGCCATAACACCATCCTCGCCGGGACTGCAACGTTATATGCGCGAGGAGCTTCCGCTGGCAGCATAAGCCTATCAATAAGAAGAAATAAGGCGTCATTTAAAAAATCTAACCCGCGCTACTAACGGGCGGAGGCCAACCATCTAAGGTCTCCCTGAAGCCTACCGGCGCCATGGGTAAAAGATTAAAAGTCTTTGGCCACTTGGCGGTGATATCAAAGAATGAAAAGTGGTCAGCGAATAACGGGGATTCGAACCTGGGACCCTAGGCTCGCATACCCGAGCGCTAGACCACTGTACTGTTGTTGGCGGGGTTGGTGTTTTTGTTGGTGTTGGTGTTGGTGTTGGTGGTGTTTTTGGTGTTGGTGTTGGTGTTGGTGTTAGTATTGGTGTTGGTGTTGGTGTTGGTGTTGGTGTTGTTGGTGTTGGTATTGGTGGTGTTGGTGTTGTTGGTGTTCGCGTTGGTGTTGGTGTTGGTGTTGGTGTTGATGGTGTTGTTATTATTGGTGGTAGTGTTGTTGGTGTTGGGGTTGGTTTTGGTGTTGGTGGTGGTGTTGTTGGTGTTGGTGTTGTTGGTGTTGGTGTTGTTGTTGTTGTTGGTGGTGGTGTTGGTGTTGGTGGTGTTGATGTTGGTGTTGGTGTTGTTGGTGTTGGTGGTATTGGTGTTGGTGTTGGTGTTGGTGATGTTGGATGTGTTGGTGTTGTTGGTGTTGGTGTTGTTGGTGGTGTTGTTAGTGTTGGTGTTGTTGGTGGTGTTGATGTTGGTGTCGGTGGTGTTGATGTTGGTGTTGGTGTTGTTGTTGGTGTTGGTGTTGTTGGTGTTGTTGGTGTTTTTTGGTGTCAATGGTGGTGCTTGTGGTGTTGGTGTTGGTGTTTGTTGTTGGTGTTGTTATTGGTGTTGTTTGTGGTGCCTGTGTTGGTGTTGGTGTTGGTGTTGGTGTTGTTGTTGTTGGTGGTGTTGGTGTTTGTGTTGGTGTTGGTGGTGTTGGTGATGCTGTTGGTGGTGTTATTGGTGTTGGTGTTGTTGTTGTTGTTGGTGTTGTTTTTTTATTTTTATCCCTTACCCGTGGCGCTGGTAGGCTCAATGGAGGCCTTAGATGGTCGGCCTCCGCCCGTTAGTAGTGCGGGTTAGATTTTTTTTAGTGACGCCTTGTTTCAAATATATTTTTTTCTTTTTTTTTCTATATCATAAACCGTTGGCCCCAGTAGGCTTTTTTGGAGCCACAGATGGACTTGCCTCTGCCTGTTATTTGGCGTAGGTTTTTAGATTTTTTATAGTGACGCCTCGAAAGTTTACGTTCTTACTCGAATATGTTGAGAATGAAGAAAGGCTAATCGCTGCTAAAGCCTCAAATGCATATAACATTGTAAGTCCCATCTGAGAACAGTATGGCAGCAATTTTGGTAGTCTTTGGCCACTCAGCGGTGATATTGAATAATGAAAAGTGGCCAGCGGATATCGGGGGAGCGAACCCGGGACCATAGGTTGTCATTTCCGAACACTGATGCTGCCAGCGGAAGCTCCTCGTGCATAAAGTTGTGCAGTCCCGTCGAGGATAGTGTTATGGCAGCATGTGGGTTTCCATAGAAAAGTGGCCATCACGTGCCAGGGCTTGAACGCGGGACCCTGAGCTGGTATGACCAGCCGCTAGCCACTAGGCCACCGCCTAGTGGTGTTGGTGTTGGTGTTGGTGTTGGTGTTGGCGGTGTTGGTGTTGGTGTTGGTGTTGGTGTTGTTGGTGTTGTTGGTGTTGTTGGTGTTGGTGTTGGTGTTGGTGGTGTTGTTGGTGTTGGTGATGGTGTTGGTGTTGGGGGTGATGGTGCTGGTGTTAGTGGTGTTGGTATTGGTGTTGGTGGTATTGTTGGTGTTGATGTTGGAGTTGTTGTTTGTGTTGTTGTTGGTGCTGGTGTTGGTGTTGCGGGTGTTTTTTGTAGGTGTTGATGTTGTTTGTTGTGTTGGTGTTGGTGTTGGTGGTGGTGTTGGTGTTGTTGGTGTTGGTGTTGGTAGTGGTGGTGTTGGTGGTGGTGGTGGTGGTGTTGGTGTTGGTGTTGGTGGTGGTGTTGGTGTTGTTGATGTTGGTGTTAATGGTGTTTGTGGTGTTTGTGTTGGTGTTGGTGTTGGTGTTGTTAATGTTGGTAGTGGTGTTGGTGGTGGTGGTGTTGGTGTTGGTGGTGTTGTTGGTGTTGGTGGTGGTGTTGGTGTTGGTAGTGGTGGTGATGGTGGTGGTGTTGTTGTTGGTGGTGGTGGTGGTGGTGGTGGTGTTGGTGTTGGTGTTGGTGTTGGTGTTGATGTTGGTGTTGGTGTTGTTGGTGTTGGTGTTGGTATTGGTGTTGGTGGTGTTGGTGTTGGTGTTGTTGGTATTGGTGGTGGTGTTGGTGGTGGTGGGGTTGTTGATGTTGGTGTTGGTGTTGGTGTTGGTATTGTTGGTGTTGGTGTTGGTGTTGTTGATGTTGGTGTTGGTGTTGGTGGTGGTGGTGTTGTTGGTGTTGGTGTTGGTGTTGGTGTTGTTGCTGCTTCTACTTTTGCTAATACTGCTGCTGCTGCTGCTGCTGCTGCTGCTGCTGCTGCTGCTGCTGATGATGATGATGATGATGATGATGATGATAATGGTTGATAATGATAATGATTAAGCAAAAAGACATGCTGGGTGACCATGCAATTAAAATATCTCACCCAGCATACGCAAACTGCTCGCTGTTGTATTTATCAATCAAAGACAAATGTTATATTTTATTTGGATAAAAATAGACAAACACATTTTAAATGTTTTTTACTGTAGATTCTTCTATTTTCTCACTTCGCTGCTTTTAATACCTGTGTGAGATATTGGATTGTTGTAAAAAGAATTGACTTTTTAACCGGTGTGAGGTAGAAAGAGGAGGTAGAAAGGGAGGTAGGAGGTAGAAAGGGAGGTAGGAGGTAGAAAGGGATGTTGGAAGTAGGAGGGAGGTAGGAGGTAGAAAGGTAGTTAGGAGGTAGAAACGGAGCTAGGAGGTAGAAAGGGAGGTAGGAGGTAGAAAGGGAGGTAGAAGGTAGGAAGTAGAAAGGGAGATAGGAGGTAGGAGGTAAAAAGGGAGGTAGGAGGTTGGAGGTAGGAGGTTGGAGGTAGGAGGTAGGAGGTAGGAGGTTGGAGGTAGGAGGTTGGAGATAAGAGGTAGGAGGTAGGAGGTAGGAGGTTGGAGGGTAGGAGGCACAGGAGAGGTGTCTCCTGTGCCAGGTAAGTATGAATATTTGTGACCACTATTAAGCGATATAGAGGTTTTTCACAAATAACTTTAGAATTTACATTATAAAAATATTTTTTTTAATATATAATAACCATCTAATGGTTGATGCCTACAACCCCTGAAAATTTCATTTTGATCCCTCCTGTGGTTTAGGAGGAGATAAAAGACAGACGGAGGGACGGACTGACAGACGGACAGACAGACAGACGGACAGACAGACACACATACAAACACACAGACAAATTTTGGATAGGGTCGTTGAGTAACTTCTAAACTTCTCGCTTCGCTCACAGTTTGAAATAATGATACTGATTACTATAATGAGTATGATGATTATCATGATTATAATTATGATGATGATCATGATCATAATCATCATGTATTTTTAGTTTTGAAAGTTATTCCCATTTTTCAGTTCAGTGTGAACGACACGCATGCTGCAGCAGAAATACAAATATTGTTGAATATATTATGTTGCTTCTCGCGTTAATTACAGTAATACTCATACATACCATGTAAACACGTAGGCTCATTAAAGCGCTCCTGTCATCAAGATGATAGATAAATACTAAAGAAAATGTATATGTGTTTTAATTGTCTCGTTTTGTATTTTCAAAATTTCAGATAAAATTTCCTTATCATATTAACGAGTTTATGGAAGTTACAAACTTTCCTAATTTAATAGCTATTTCAAAAAGCTTCAGTTTGTGACTCCTGCAACACAGAAGAAACCTGCGATGGCCACCTACTCCTGATGATGAACTTTGGTATGCAAGTGTTCCATGTTTCATTACTCTGCTTATTGATGGTTTATGTACGCCATTACTACTGTTTACTACATCTATAGGGGTTCCTGTCCATTTCTACACAGTGATTTTGTTCAATAGCTTCACTATCACTAGTCTCGCGGAAAATGTATTTGCAGAGATGGCTGAACTATATATATATATATATATATATATATATATATATATATATATATATATATATATATATATATATTATTTTATTTATTTATTTTTTTTCCTTTCCTTTTTTTTTACCGTTGGCGTCAGTAGGTTTTATAATTATATTAAAAGGGTAATGGCTAAGGGAAAACAGAAATAAGTAAAAAAAAAATCCCGCTTGTCGCCAGACCCTGTAAAGAGGACAGTAGGAGAATAGAAGCAAGGGGTGGGGATCCAGTTATCATTAGAGGTGTCTTGACACTCCTCTCTTGAAAGAGTTCAAGTCATAGGCAGGTGGAAAAACAGACAAAGGAAGAGAGTTCCAGAGTTTACCAGTGTAAGGGATGTAGGAATGAAGATACTGGTTAACTCTTGCATTAGGAAGATGGACAGAATAAGGATGAGAAGAAGTAGAAAGTCTTGTGCAGCGAGGCCGCGGGAGGGGGGGAGACATGAAGTTAGCAAGTTCAGAAGAGCACTCAGCACGAAAATAGCGGTAAAAGATAGATAAAGATGCAACATTGCGGCGGTGACTTAAAGAATCAAGAAAGTCAGTTAGAGGAGGAGAGTTGATGAGACGAAAAGCTCCACCCTGTTTAAAAGAGCTGTGTGAGTTGAGCCCCCCCAGACATGTGAGCCATACTCCATACATGGGCGGATAAGGCCCCTGTACAGAGCAAGCAGCTGAGAGGGAGAGAAAAATGGACGCAGACGCCATAGGACACCTAACTTCTTGGAAGCTGATTTAGCAAGAGTAGAGATATGAAATTGCCAGTTTAGATTTTTAGCAAAGGATAGACCGAGTGTGTTTAATGTGGTGGAGAGGGGAAGTTGAGTGTCATTGAAGAAGAGGGGATAGTTATCTGGAAAGTTATGTCGAGTAGATAGTTGTAGAAATTGAGTTTTTGAGGCATTGAACAAAATTAGGTTTGCTCTGCCCCAATCAGAAACAAGTGAAAGATCAGAAGTTAAGCGTCCTATAGCATCTCGTCTTGAGTCATTTAATTCTTGTTGGGTTGGGCGTCTGTTGTACGACGTTGAAAATTGCAAGGTGGTGTCATCAGCATAGGAGTGGATAGGGCATTGAGTCAGATTTAGGAGATCATTGATGAATAATAGAAAGAGAGTGGGTGATAGGACAGAACCCTGAGGAACACCACTATTGATAGTTTTAGGAGAAGAACAATGACCGTCCACTACAGCAGCAATAGACCGGTCGGAAAGGAAACTAGAGATGAAGGTACAGAGAGAAGGATAGAATCCGTAGGAGGGTAGTTTAGAAATTAAAGATTTATGCCAGACTCTATCGAAGGCTTTCGATATGTCAAGGCCGCCAGCAAAGGGTTCACCGAAGTCCCTAAAAGAGGATGACCAAGATTCAGTTAGGAAAGCAAGAAGATCACCAGTAGATCGGCCTTTACAGAAACCATACTGGCAACCAGAGAGAAGGTTGTGAGCTGATAGATGCCTCATTATCTTCTTGTTAAGGACAGATTCAAAGGCTCTAGAAAGGCAGGAAATCAAAGCTATAGGGCGGTAGTTAGAAGGATTGGAGCGGTCACCCTTTTTAGGGACAGGTTGAATGTGAGCAAACTTCCAGCAAGAAGGATAGGTAGAAGTAGAGAGACACAGACGAAAGAGTTTGACCAGGCAGTGAGCGAGTTCGGAAGCACAGTTTTTGAGAACAACAGGAGGGACTCCATCCGGACCGTAAGCCTTCCGAGAATCAAGGCCAGAGAGGGCCTGGAAAACGTCATAATAAAGAATTCTAATTTTAGGGATGAAGTAGTCAGAGGGTGGAGGAGTAGGAGGAATATGCCCAGTATCATCCAAAGTAGAGTTGGTAGCAAAGGTTTGAGCGAAGAGTTCAGCTTTAGAGAAAGAAGAGACAGCTGTGGGTCCATTTGGTTGAAGTAAAGGAGGGAAAGATGAAGAAGTAAAATTGTTAGAGATATTATTGGCTAGATGCCAGAAATCACGAGAAGAGTTAGAGCTGGAAAGATTTTGATATTTTCTATTGATGAAAGAGTTTTTAGTAAGTTGGAGAATAGATTTGGCATGATTACGGGCAGAAATATATAGGGCATGAGTTTCAGCAGATGGATGGCTACGGTACCGTTTGTGAGCCGCCTCTCTATCATTGACAG
>JAPQNM010000003.1:22722224-22724724 GCA_029783475.1 Metacarcinus magister | reverse complement strand
TTTTAAGTCATGGAATAAGTATTTCAAAACATTCTAAGATACTTTTCTTTTATAACATTTTGTCCGCAAATCATTTTTTTACCACAAAACTATTTACCTTTACCTTTACATGAATGTTAGATTGTAATGTTTCATATATTTTCCAGGTTATGGATGCACTGCTAGACTTTGAGGATATAAATGTGCTTGATGCAGCTAAAGCAGACTGACTGAGGAGGAATTTACATTTAGGTTCAGGCTATCAAAGCAAAGTCCGTTGAATATTAATTCTAGTCCATCCAAACAACCCATCTTGAAACCTGATAATTACAATTAGTTAGTGCTATCTAAGTATATTGTCAGGTACAGATAGTTGGATTCTTTTTGGAAATAAGAACTCATTTAAGTTTCTTCAATAAGTGATTGACACTTCATTTCTTTGTCATAAAATGTTCACATAACTGAAGTAAATGAAACATGACATAATTGAACAGTGTTATTTTTTTCCCCTGTCTCTATTTGATGGTATCCCATTTTTGTATTGTTTGTTAATAAAACTTACTGAAATTATTTAAAAACTTTAATATAACAATGCTATGTATTATAGTCCTTAATTTATATGAAGTTATGCCATTTTTTTTTTTATATATATATATGGTCATGTATTAATGCCAACAGTAAGGAAATAATAGTTTCAGAGAAAAAAATATTGTAGTATAAAACAGTCTCTGATGCTATTTATTGTTATAATGCTTGTAACTGCCTTATTAAGATAGTGAGATGATAGCAAAAGTAGAACTTACCTAGGATATACAAGGAAGCAAACTTGTTTGTGTGTGTAAGTAAACCACACTTTACTGACACTTTACTACTGCTCAGACGATATCGATATAACTATGAAGTTCTACATACTATACAGAGTGCACTCCACACATTTGTGAAGGTTTCAAGCTGTGCTCGTCATTATAAGCAAATACAGGCCATATACGACAATCAGGAACAAAAATTAGGGTAAAATGCTTAACTTTTGGGTGATAAAATATAAAAAGCTTATATAACCTAACCTAACCTAACCTAACCTAACCTAACCAAACCAAACCATACCTAACCAAATCTAACATAACATAATTTAACCTTAACCTAACGTGATCTAATCATAACCCAACATAACATAATTAACATAACACAACTAACCTCACATAACTTAACATAAATTCAAAGACGCTTTGCGAGGTAAATAATGGTTAACACCGCCTGAAGCCTTCACAGATGTGTTGAATACACTATGTACGATTTCATATTTATATTGATATCGTCCGAGCAGTATAGTTATGCAGATTTACCGTTTTGTCATTTATGACCTAGATATGTTCTCTGACGAGATCAATGAAAATATCTTTATCCACAGTGGATAAAGGATTCGCCCTAAGGGAGACAGCGTTGGTGCTTGTTGTCATTCTGCAGATGTAAACAAACATATTCCCCGCGCTTTTCCTGCTGCTTTCCGCTAATCAAGCGGGAATATCAGCATGTTTAGCGGTGCCGGACCCGAACGTTCGCCCGCCGGGCGAACGTTCAGATCTGTTTTAAAAGTAAGGAATCCGTCACTCGGTCCCAAGTGCGCCCCAACTTCGCCATACTTCCGCCCAGGTTTTAATAGTACGGCCCTCAGTCCTCTAGTTGTGTATATCTGCACTTATACTGGTTATGTACAATGTATACGAGATGCAATATGAGGCAAATTGGTTACCCTGTGATTGGAAGCTCTCTGAGCTCCGACACTACGCATTTGAATTAATGAGATCCTAAAATCTCTCATTCATTTATTCATTTGTGGAGTGATATGCAATTACCACACTTTCCTGCCTTTCTCAAACTAAAAGAGAACAGCTGATACTCTCACTATGCAATGATAATTCTGTTTTTGGTAATTTTCTTTTATAGGAATGTCTAACAACATCCCATCAAGGTCTGACACATTCAGTGGTCATAATGTTTCCTTAGAAATTTATAGTTCCATAATAACTAATCATCTGATAATGCTTAGCTTGGGACAGCAGGACTTCCGCGTTGTGGTTGATTGAAAAAACAATGAAAGTAGTCTCCGAACAAAATTATATATGATTTAACTAAATAAAAAGTGAAGATCTGCTAGGATGAGGACGTCACACACAAAATAACTCTACGTATTCATGATGCGAGATTTCATTTAAAAGTTAACAAAGAAGTTAGAAAGCATCGTCATCAGACAACTTTCGATACAATTACATAGAGTGTGAGAAGAGATAAATTGCTAGAATTTATTTGAAGAATTAAGTTTCAGTCATGAATATATTCGTCATGATAATAAATAATGAATAAAGGAAAAGAGATGGACATAAGTAAGTCTTTGTTTAGAGCCAGATAGCGCAACATAATTTATATTAAGTGAAAAACTATCTATACTGATTTACGTAGGTATAATGAAAAAAACGAAATTTCAGTGACAGTTTTCTTAGTTGGTTTCAGAGCAATCTTAAGT
>JAPQNM010000003.1:22702224-22719724 GCA_029783475.1 Metacarcinus magister | reverse complement strand
ACACCTCCCATCAGCGATGCTACCCCCCCTTCCTCCCCATCCCTGGCCTCTGTGCGCCATCCAGGCCATCCCATCTTCCCCGACCCTGCTAGCCACCCACCCTGCCGCTGCCTCTCATCTCTCTGGCTCACACTCTCCTACCGCCCCTATCTATCCACCCACCCACCCCACTACATCCAGGCTTGTCCCTTTGGCCATACCAAATTCGGACCCCTCCTTCCCACGCACCCCTCTCCAACCACTCCTCCTCTCCTTCCTCTTCTCCCTCGTCCACCCACACAGCAGGCTTGCCAAACTCCTGCGCGCTGAGACCGGCACGCCCTCTTCCCTGGAACTGATTCACAAGGGACGCACTGTCTCCACTACATCTTGTGTGTTATCAAGGGTAATTCAACCCTCGATGATCACCGCCTGAAGGATGGCTTCTCAAGAGAATGTTACGTTTGACGTTGCAGTCAAAGTTGTCTTAATCATTGCATAATTATGATCATAATGTTATCCTCTGTTCACGATCTTTACATTCCAACCTAAATATATCACTTTCATTTCAGGAAAGGAATCCAAGAGATGAATGTTCTTGTGATACTGCGTTAGAAGAAAAAAATTTTCTCGGCTGAAGACCCAAATTTACAAATGCTAGCAAGTAACTCGATCTGTCATTAATATTCGTAGTACCCTCGTCTGCACCTCGGTCACTCTGATGAATGTTGCAAAGTGAGCAAAGAAAATTTCATCCAATTTTGTACAGGATTTTTCAAAGCGTCTGTTTCCTCAACATGTGGCACCATCGCATGTAAGCTTGTCCCCCCTCTTGTCGAATCATTTTTCCTAGCCGGCGTGAGACGCGCACTCCCATTGGTTGGGAAACGAGCCAAGGACTGAGTGTACGAAGACGGCGTATGTGAAGAAGCCTGAATGGACGCTTGACTCAGGATTCAAGACCTCGATCCTGGTATAAAATGTCAGTACCCTGCTGACATACACTACTCTAAAACAAACAATATATATGGATTTTTATCTTCTGAATGAAACAAATCTTTAATGATATTCCAAACTCGTGGCGTCAGAAACACACTGAAAGGGAGCTTCGAAATCTATGAATGGAGGGCGGGTCGGCCGCGCAGGCTCCGTTCCTTGCAGCACCTTGCCCAACACATTTTCATTCATCCTGGTGACACAAGGATTCCAATAACCCACCCGTCAACAGCAAAGTCTCGTAACACTGAAATCTACTTTAGAAGCAGGAGCTGACATTGCAAGTCAAATAAAAAACATGAGGAAAAAGAAAATACAGAATCCTTCAGGACACACTGGCAACCACGTTGCTATTTTTAGACATTCATTACTGACGGACGACTAGCAATGGGGGGAGGTGGCTGAATCCTGTAACACAAAGAGGGCGTGCACGTTGGAAAAACTGCAATGATAAGGGTTTTTTGAAACCTGTCATCAATTAATCTTAAGAACCACCGTTATGAGAGAAACAAACATGAGACAGTTGGTTTTAAAAAATAATATTTGAAATTTTCGACAGGAAAGGTTCAAGCCCGTTCTATAGGACGCACTAATGAGGTACTGAGTGGGCGGTGACGTCAGTATCACCATGACGATTATGTATCGTTAGCCACCTTAATGGCCGGCTTGCCGCTCATCCTTACCCAACAAAGCCTCACCGTCGCTACCTCCACTACGTTCACCACTATTACCACCAAGCATCACGAGCACTCTGACCACCACACGCATATATCCTACTGCTTCATCAACAGCATCACCACCACCACCACCACCACCACCACCACCACCATCACCACCATCACCACATATAACCTTCTCAATAGTTCACCAGCACCGCCATCATCAGAACCAAAAACAGCCCTCTAAGTGATTCATCATTACCTCATCACTATCACCCATAAGCCTCCATTTCACCACAAAACCAAACACTTCATCAGCACCACCACCATCAGCGTCACACCTACCACCACCACTCCAACCGCTACCATCACAACCTTGAAGCATCCAAATAGCCCCAACGCTCAATATATCTTGTTTTTGCTTTTCTCCCAGATCCTAACAGACCACACAACCTGCACGAAGCGACTAAGCTTATGTTAGCGAGGCGGCGGCAGCTCCACGTTGACTAGACACATCACTTTCGTTGTGTTTCGTCAATTAGTGTTAGCTCATGTCACGTTGTTTTTTTCAAGTCCTTATGATGTGTACCAGAGTATTGGGTAAATACTTGTAGACATTAATAACACGTTGTACTATAATGTTTTGCACTCAGGTTGATTGCACAATGACAATGATTTCCTTCCATCAACATTCTATTTTCAGTTTGAAATATTAGATTAGGTAATCTTCTTTGACAGACATTTTTTTTTCTTTTATCAAATGAGTAATGGTATAAATTCTAGGTTTGTAAAAAGGTCCAATAATTTCTTAATTCAACACTGATTGGCTTCGATTATTTACAGTATATATACCGAAGGGTAATCAGCAGCTCAGTGTAGAAATCATCACGATCTGAATAATGTTAGAGAGGTGAGAGAACGTCAAGAACTTACCAGTGAGACTGCGCTGAATGGGGTCGATTAGGAGGAGAAAACACAATGGTAAAGTTGACGCGGTGCAATTTGACTGAAAAAATTGCCAATGGTTAAACTGGAAAACCATGTATGGATTAGACGTAGAAAAAATGAAAACGAAAAATAAGACCGCCAGCAAACACCCATTGAGAGGGAACAACAACAACAAAAAAGAAAATAGACAGCCCAAGCCATTATACGTCTCCATAACTAGCTGGCTTGCCTTATAATCTACGATACAGCTAACCCAGCTGTTCATCGTCTTTTGCTGGTTGGTATAGTATGTACAAACCTAGGAAGACCTAGTGAAGGTAATCCAGATGTTACAATTGGCTGCGAACCGGAATGAGGAGTGTTTGCCATCCATAGGTTTCGAGGCCAAGGTGAGGGTCGTGGCAAGGCGCATCCAAGGTCAAACCCGCCCAGCTTTTCTCGATATTCTGAGAAAGATCACTATGGTGGTAGTCTTTCTCTGGATATCGAGGAAAGGTGGCAATTTCTTCAATATCAAATCGCACTAAGTCCACTTTACCATTGTGTTTTCTACTTTTAATCGACCTCATCCAGCGTAGTCTCACTGGTTAAGTCCTTGACGTTCTCTCACCTCCTTAATATTATTTAGATCGTGGTGACTTCTGCATTGAGCTACTGATTATGCAACATGGTGATAAGGGTCTAATTACTGCTTTACAAAGCCACCAGTTTCCACATTCTCTCTAGTCTCCAGTCACAGTAATCACTGGCAAGTGCTAAAAACATTACACTTGAATTGATCTGAGCTGAATATAATGACTTTGTTAAAACATGATCCCTCTGCCACTTAGCATTTATTTTTTCTCGAAACCAGATGGATCTTTGAGTGGAAAAGGTTTATTTCAGTTACAGCTCTTACGTCAGCTTCCTTGATACACTCGTTCCACTCACCAGAGGAGTCATAGATCATACAGATTCTCCTGAGCCCTTATGAACACTACACCAACACTCTAAACAGACTCTCATCCTCTCCAACATACTGAATGAAGCTTCTTATACTTAGTCCATGGATAGGAGATGACACGCCACTTGACACGTCTCCTGGCACTTCCATGCCAACCAAACCGGCTTACTTCATCTCGTCTGCCTCCCTTGATCCTCCTCCCGCCTCTCTTTCCGAGAGGCGATCCTAAGACATGCTGGGTCAAGCTATTACCAACCTTTACTTTCAGTATTGATTTTTTCTCTACCACACACCTCCTGGACTTTGTTCGTCCATTCCGTCCTCCCGCTTCCCATTCTCTGTGTGGTTCAGCTGAGTTGCCACATTAATATCTTTCCTGCCTTAATGAGGTGTTTCTAGGACCAAGTTGAGTTGCGTGTGTTTCAAGTTTGGGCTGTCCCTATTATACTGAGAGTTATCAAGCCAGTTGCGAAAAAATACAAAGTAGTTCTGAACTAGAAACTCCATTACCACTGTTACCTCACTATATTTGTTGAACGCTTGCTACTAAATTTCAACTTATTTGAAGCAAGTGAGCTGCTTGTAAATGTGTGTGTGTGTGTGTGTGTGTGTGTGTGTGTGTGTGTGTGTGTGTGTGTGTGTGTGTGTGTGTGTGTGTGTGTGTGTGTGTGTGTGTGTGTGTGTGTGTGTGTGTGTGTGCGTTTGTGTCTGTTTGTGTATGTGTTTTTGTGTGTTTGGGTGTGTGTGATTGTGTGTGTTTGTATATGTGTTTGTGTGTGTTTTTGTGTGTTTGTGGATGTGTGGTTGTGTGGTATCTGTGGTTTGTCCTGCACCACGTACAACTTTATTCAGGAATTGCTTTATGTATCATTATTATTGTTATCATTATTATTATGATTATTATGAAATTTTTTTCCAAGTGCTCCATACCTACCTCTATTGCATCCAACGCACAACATTGACGGGCTCTAGATAGCCCATTTGTCACGATAGACAACCAACAAACCAACCTATTTCATTTCATTTTTTTTTTTCTCTCTCTCTCTCTCTCTCTCTCTCTCTCTCTCTCTCTCTCTCTCTCTCTCTCTCTCTCTCTCTCTCTCTCTCTCTCTCTCTCTCTCTCTCTCTCTCTCTCTCTCTCTCTCTCTCTCTCTCTCTCTCTCTCTCTCTCTCTCTCTCTCTCTCTCTCTCTCTCTCTCTCTCTCTCTCTCTCTCTCTCTCTCTCTCTCTCTCTCTCTCTCTCTAATGATAATAACAATACTATTGATGATAATAATAATAATAACAAAGATATCAATGATAATGATATTAGATTTAATAATAATAATAATTAAGTAAATAGACATGCTGGGTGACCATGACCCCCAAAACCACTCACCCAGCATACCCAAACTGCTCGCTTCGGTTTGGGTAGTTGCTGCAAAACACATTGACTTGTCAGCCGAAGACAATCTCAGCCATTGAGTGAAGGATACTGCTTGATGAATCTTGTACTTCAGATTTTGTCTTGTTGCTGGAATATGAGCTGCGAAGTAGAGTAGCTTGTTTAGGACCTTCTCATCCCCTTCTAAGAAGGCTCTTTTCAGTTCTGCCACAGACAGATCTTCGGCACAACGCTTGGCAAACACATTTAGTGTGTTTAAAGCAGCATGCCTCCGCAGCATAATTGTGCAAACAAATGTTGGTCACAAAACCATGGGCAGGGTCCAATCTCATCAGATGGCGAAAGTAGTCTGCAAAAGTCGGGTTAGCTAGCAGGAGCAGCTTGGTGTAGTCTCCTTTTCCATAGGGAAAAATATCTGGAAATGCTTTGCTGAAGTAACCTGTTGTGAACTCCCCATCGGACAAAACCCACTCGGACAAAACCCCCCCTTAAAATGCAAAATATGACAAAATAAAACCCCATCAGTTATATTTTTTTCTGAAGAAGATATGTAATATAAGTAGGAGGGAGGGAGGGACGGAGGGGACCACACATGTCCCCAGGTCGGACTGCCCTTCTGCTGACGACCTTGGGTGTCTTGACACTTCCTCTAATACTTTTACTCTCGATTTCAACAACATTCGTGGCCTTAGATCTAGTTTCCAATCTGTGGAACACCATCTCTCCTCCACTAAACCTTATCTTCTCTTCCTAACTGAAACACAGTTGTCTGTGACTACTGACAGCAGCCCCTTCTCTGTTCCCTCCTACTTTCTCTATCCTCATTTTCGATCAAAAGCTTACTGTGGCGCATATGTGCGTAACGACATTACTTGTTGCTCTTGTGCCCACAATCTTGAATTTTCAGAATGTTCTACCATCTGGCTAGAGTTTCAATGTCACTCGCTCGCTAAATTCATCTGTGCTGTATATCTCTCACCTAATTCCTCTGATTATGTAAAATGCTTTGATTATTTGACTTCCAAAGTGGAGTACATCCTATCTCACTTTCCTTAAACTGAGATTTCTATTTTAGGGGATTTCAATGTTCACCACCAGCTTTAGTTTTCATCTTCTTTCAACTTTGCTGTCTTTCATGACCTAGAGCAGCTGGTGCAGTTCCCTATCCGTATCCCTGACCGCCTTGGAGACACGCCCAACATTCTTGATCTTTTCCTAGTTTCCAACCCTTCAGCTTACTCTGTTAAACTTTCCTCGCCGTTGGGCTCCTCCGATCACAACCTTATATCACTCTAGTGCAGCCTCAGAACCCGCCTAAGCGGAGGTGCTTCTGGCATTTCAACTCTGCTAAGTGGGAGTACCTAAGGCAGTACTATTCTGATTTTCCTTGAGATGATTATTGCTTCCATGTCAGAGATCCTTCTCTTTGTGCCGAGCGCATAACAGAGGTGATTATCTCTGGCATAGAATTATAATTTCTCATACTTTCTCTAATACTAAAGCTAAAAAGCCCTGGTTTAACTCTGCTTGTTCTCGTGCTGTCAAAGATAGAGAGGCGGCTCACAAACGGTAACGTAGTCATCCATCTGCTGAAACTCATGCACTATATATTTCTGCCCGTAATCATGCCAAAACTATTCTCCAACTTACTAAAAACTCTTTCATCAATAGAAAATGTCAAAATCTTTCCAATTCTAACTCTTCTCGTGATTTCTGGCATCTAGCCAATAATATCTCCAACAATGTTTACTTCTTCATCTCTTCATCCTTTACTTCAACTAAATGGCTCCACAGCTGTCTCTTCTTTCTCTAAAGCTGAACTCTTTGCTCAAACCTTTGTTACCAGCTCTACTTTGGATGATACTGGGCATATTCTTCCTACTCCTCCACCCTCTGACTACTTCATCCCTATAATTAAAATTCTTCATTATAACGTTTTCCATGCCCTCTCTGGGCTTGATTCTCGGAAGGCTTACGATCCGGATGGAATTCCTCCTGTTGTTCTCAAAAACTGTGCTTCCGAACTTGCTCCCTGCCTGATCAAACTCTTTCGTCTGTGTCTCTCTACTTCTACTTATTCTTCTTGCTGGAAGTTTGCTCACATTCAGCATGTCCCTAGAAAGGGTGACCGCTCCAATCCTTCTAACTACCGCCCTATAGCTTTGATTTCCTGCCTTTCTAAAGCCTTTGAGTCTGTCCTTAACAAGAAAATAAGGAGGCATCTATCAGCTCACAACCTTCTCTCTGATTGCAGGTATGGTTTCAGTAAAGGTCGGTCTACTGGTGATCTTGTTTATCTAACTGAATTTTGGTCATCCTCTTTTAGGGACTTCGGTGAAACCTTTGCTGTCGGTCTTGACATATCGAAAGCCATCGATAGAGTCTGGCATAAATCTTTAATTTCTAAAGTACCCTCCTACGGATTCTATTTATCTCTCTGTACCTTCATTTCCAGTTTCCTTTCTGACCGTTCTATTATTGATGTAGTGGATGGTCGCTGTTCTTCTCAAACTATCAACCGTGGTGTTCCTCAGGGTTCTGTCCTATTACCCACTCTCTTTTTATTATTCATCAGTGATCTCAGATGTTCCCATCTTGTAAATGGAGATGATGGGGCAAATCGGTGATATCGCTGACTTTTAAACTGGTGTGAGGCAAAAAGGAGGTAGGAGGTAGGAGGGAGGTAGGAGGTAGAAAGGGAGGTAGGAGGTAGAGAGGGAGGTAGGTAGGAGGTAGCAGGTAGGAGGTAGAAAGGGAGGTAGGAGGTAGAAAGGGAGGTAGGAGGTAGAAAGAGAGGTAAGAGGTAAAAAGGGAAGTAGGAGGTAGAAAGGGAGGTAGGAGGTAGAAAGAGAGGTAGGAGGTAGGAGGTAGAAAGGGAGGTAGGAGGTAGGAGATAGAAAGTGAGGTAGGAGGTAGAAAGGGAGATAGGAGGTAGAAAGAGAGGTAGGAGGTAGGAGGTAGGTAGGAGGTAGAAAGGGAGGTAGGAGGTAGAAAGGGAGGTAGGAGGTAGGTCAAGGTGTCTCCTGTACCAGGTAAGTATGAATATGTGCGACCAGTATTACGCGAGGTACAGGTTTTTCACATATAACTTTAAAATTTACATAATAACCATATGTTTTTAATATATAATAATCATTTAAGGGTTGATGCCTACAACCCCTGAAAATTTCATTCCATTCCCTCCAGTGGTCTAGGAGGAGATACAAAACAGACAGACAGACAGACAGACACACATACAGACACACAGACAAATTTTGAATGGGGTCGTTTCGTAACTTTCAAATTGGTCGCTTCGCTCGCAGTTTGAAATAATAATAATAATTAAGTAAATAGACATTCTGGGTGACCATGAGCCCCAAAACCACTCACCCAGCATACCCAAACTGCTCGCTTCAGTTTAGGTAGTTACTGCAAAACACAAGAACAGATTGTACATTGTGCTGATAATCTTCGTTGTTTTCTTTGCAGAATTTGAGGGCAAATATCAATGTGTCTCTTCTCACCAATAAAGATCTAACTTTGATAGTCGCATGGGGAATTTTTAGCACAATTACTGGCAACTCCTGGGGTATGCAGGGCAATAAATGAGCAAAGTCAGAGATGTCCTGTTTGGAAGCTGATGGTGTGACCTCTTGACGCATGCGATCTACCGATGTTATAAATGGCGATGATGGGGCAAATCAGTGATATAGTTGACTTTTAAAAAGGTGTGAGGTAGAAAGAGGAGGTAGAAAGGGATGTAGGAGGTAGAAAGGGAGGTAGGAGGTAGAAAGGGAGGTAGGAGTTAGAAACGGAGGTAGGAGGTAGCAGGGAGGTAAGAGCTATAAGGGGAGGTAGGAGATAGAAAGGGAGGTAGGAGATAGGTCTGAGGTATAAAGGGAGGTAGGAGGTAGGAAGTAGGAGTAGAAAGGGACGTAGGAAATAAAAAGAGATGTAGGAGGTAGAAAGAAAGGTAGGAGGTAGAAAGGGAGGGAGGAGGTAGAAAGGGAGATAGGAAGTAGCAAGGGAGATAGGAGGTAGAAATGGAGGGAGGAGGTAGAAAGGGAGGTAGGAGGTAGAAAGGAAGATAGGGGGTAGGAGGTAGGAAGGGAGGTAGGAGGTAAAAAGGAAGGCAAGAGGTAGAAAGGGAGGTAGGAGGTAGGAGGTAGAAAGGGAGGTAGGAGGTAGGAAGTAGAAAGGAAGGTAGGAGGTAGGAAGTAGAAAGGGAGGTAGGAGGTAGAAAGGGAGGTAGGAGGTAAGTAGGAGGTAGAAAGGGAAGTAGGAGGTAGGATGTAGCAAGGGAGATAGGAGGTAGAAAGGGAGGTAGGAGGTAGAAAGGGAGGTAGGAGGTAGCAAGGGAGGTAGGAAGTACTAGGTAGGAGGTAGGTATGAGGTAGAAAGGGAGGTAGGAGGTAGGTAGGAGGTAGAAAGGGAGGTAGGAGGTAGAAAGGGAGGTAAGAGGTAGGAGGTAGTAAGGGAGGTAGAAAGGGAGGTAGAAAGGGAAGTATGAGGAAAGAGGTAGAAAGGGAGGTAGGAGGTAGAAAGGGAGGTAGGAGGAAGAAAGGTAGGTAGGAGGTGGAAAGGGTGGTAGGAGTTAGAAAAGAGGTAGGAGGTAGGAGATAGAAAGGGAGTTAGGAGGTAGAAAGAGAGGTAGGAGGTAGAAAGGGAGGTAGAAAGTAGTAGGTAGGAGGTAGGTAGGAGGTAGAAAGGGAGGTAGGAGGTAGGTAGGAGGTAGAAAGGGAGGTAGGAGGTAGAAAGGGAGGTAAGAGGTAGGAGGTAGTAAGGGAGGTAGGAGGTAGATAGGGAGGTAGGAGGTATGTAGGAGGTAGAAAGAGAAATATGAGGAAGGAGGTAGAAAGGGAGGTAGGAGGTAGAAAGGGAGGTAGGAGGAAGAAAGGGAGGTAGGAGCTAGAAAGGGTTGTAGGAGTTAGAAAAGGAGGTAGGAGGTAGGAGATAGGCCTGTGCCAGGTTATTTTCACAAATAACTTTGAAATTTACATAATAACAATATGCTTTTAATATTTAATAACCATCTAATGGTTAATGCCTACAACCCCCTGAACATTTCATTCCGATCCCTCCAGTGGTCTAGGAGGAGATAGAAGACAGACAGACAGATAGACAGACAGACACACATACAAACACACAGACAAATTTTGTATGGGGTCGTTTCGTAGCTTCCAAGCTGGTCGCTTCGCTCGCCGTTTGAAATAATTATGACAATAATATTAAGTATAATGATAATATTAATTATAATAATTATAATAATGATAACAATAATGATAATGATAATAATAACAATAATAATGACAATAATAGTTATATCAATAATGATAATAACTGATAATAACAATAACACGACTACTACTATTATTACTACTACTACTACTACTAATAATAATAATAATAACAATAATAATAATAATAATAATTAATAAATAGACGTGCTGGGTGACCATGACACCAAAACCACTCACCCAGCTTACCCAAACTGCTCGGTCCAGTTTGGGTAGTTGCTGTAAAACACATTGCCTTGTCGTCCGAAGACAATCTGAGCCATGGAGTTGAGGATAATGACTGATGAGTCTTGTACCTCACATTTTGTCTTGTTGCTGAAATAGAAGCTGCGAAGTAGAGTAGTTTGTTTAGGACCTTCTCATACCCCTCAAAGAGGGCGCTTTTCAGTTCTGCCACAGACAGATCTTGGGCACACCGCTTCGCAAACACATTTAGTGTGTTTAAAGCTGCATGCCTCCGCAGCATATTTGTGCAAACAAAAATGAATGAATGGTGGGTCACAAAACCATATGTAAGGTACAATCTCATCAGATGACGAAAGTAGTCTGCCAAAGCAGGGTTAGCTTGCAGTAGAGGCTTGGTGTAGTCTCCATATCTATAGGGAAAAAGATCAAGAATTGCCTTGCTGAAGTAACCTGTTGTGAACTAGGAAATTGGCCGTTGATCTCTAATAGGCCATTCAACTTTTGCTTGTTGGTTATCTGCCTTACCAGCAGCCCTGAGCAAAGTCAAGAAAATTTCTTGTGATATAGGCAAGTCAACCGTAAATGATGGTTACCTCTCTTCGTTTACAGCAGAAGCTTCTTCTTGTGGTATGTTGTGTGCAGAGGGGTCAATTTTGGGGAAGGATTGTACAATTGCATCGAGTGGGTAAATTGATGGGTTCTGTGTGAATATCTGAATGTGGAGATAATCTTCGTTGTTTTCCTTAAGAAATTGGATGTAGGAGGTAGAAAGGGAGGTAGGAGGTAGAAAGGGAAGTAGGAGGTAGAAAGAAAGGTAGGAGGTAGAATGGGAGGTAGGAGGTAGAAAGGGAGGTAGGAGGTAGAAAGAGAGGTAGGAGGTGGGATGGGAGGTAGGAGGTAGATAGGGAGGTAAGAGGTAGGTAGGAGGTAGAAAGGGAGGTAAGAGGTAGGTAAGAGGTAGAAAGGGAGGTAGGAGGTAGGAGGTAGAAATGGAGGTAGTATGAAGTATGAATATGTACGACAAGTATTAAGAGAGATAAAGGTTTTTCACAAATAATTTAAAAATTTACATAATAACAATATGTTTTTAATATATAATAACCATCTAAGGGTTGATGCCTACGACCTCTGAACATTTCATTCTGATCCCTCCAGTGGTCTAGAAGGAGATATAAGACAGACGGACAGACAGACAGACACACATACATACAGACACATATATTAGAGTCTTCTTTGATGATTGTTTTCTCTAATACAAGGCAGGAATGGTAAGACAAGGTTGAGTTTTCTTATGTCTTATTTGTTGATACAGACTGATTGATATGATGAAGCCGAGAGAGGTTTGAGTTGAAGTCGTGACTGAGAGGACCGAATGACTGATCTCGCCAGAGTCTGAAGGTGATCTCATATATGTCGAGTGGCCTAGGGTAGAAGGGATGAAGGACTTTCTACTCTGGCTGACGGCTTGAACTGAACTGATGATCTGATTTGGATCTGATAGCAGCCTGGCTGGGTCGAGGGATGAAGGATAAGGAACTGCCATCCAGACTTGAGAGGAGATTCCTTAGGAGTCAAGAGGGATAAGGAGTGACATCCACGCGATACCTTGAGAAATGACGAGTATTTTGGTATCTGACCCTTGGAGTCTATAATTAGCCTCGCGGACACCTGCGGGAAGCAAGATATGACTCTAGGGAGTTTTGAGAAAAGGGTGACCCTGTTAATCCGATAATTGGAGGTCGGCTTCCCTTGGGATGTAGATGGACCAGGTGTGAATATTCTATCTCTCTCTCTCTCTCGGTTACCTGATACAGAGGGATTATGAATACTATTTAGATAGAATGATACAATGCTTCTCCCCTTGAAAACATACGTCCTCGTATGTTAAGAAAAGACAGAGGGGGAATGTTGAAAATGAAGTTGTTTGGAAATTATACAATGCAACAAACAACACATGAATATGAGTACATAGAATATATATATACAGAAAATGACACAGGAACATACATATATATACAAAAAAAATGACACAGGAAATATATACATATATATATATATATATATATATATATATATATATATATATATATATATATATATATATATATGTAGGAAATGACACAGGAACATACATATATATTTAAAAAATGACACATGAGAATATATACATATATATATAAAAAAAATGACACATGAAATGTAGGACAATTAGACCAGGCGAGATCTCAGATTGTATCTGGGAACTAATGGAAGAGGGGGTGAAGGTGGCTGACTTACAACGCTGTCAGGCGCATGGCTTGGAAGTGGAGAGACAGACTCGATTTCGAAACCACGATCGACTCTTTTGAGGTGGTCTTTGTGTATTAAACTCTCTCTGCCTGACTTAAGGTTGCGGAGTTTTACCTTATGTCCATTCATGATATCGGACACACGGTGAGGTCCGTCGAATAGTGGATCGAGCTTAGAGTGGCGGTCTTGGATCCTTGTGAACACGATGTCACCGATTTCGATTTCGTGCGTTTTGGCACGCTGGTGCTGTTTATTTAGCATAGATTCTTGAGAGTCTGCAAGATTGTCACGGACGGAAATATGAATTCGCTGAAAAGCTGAGACGCGATTTCTTATATAATCGTCGATGTTGTAGAGCGGACGAGGCTCAGAAGAGAGGAACTCATATGGAAGTTTCTTGTCCGAGCCATATAATATGAAATGCGGTGACTCGTTGATAGCTGAATGAATCGCAGCGTTGAGAGAACACGCGACAAATGGAATGTGTTCGTCCCATGAGGAGCTTGAACCGGCAATGAAACGTAATATGTCGAGGATCCGACGGTTTGCTCTTTCAACTTTTCCGTTCGCCTGAGGAGAATATGGAATGATGTTACACTTTTTGATATGAAATGACTCGCAGACAGCCTTGAGCATGGCATTGTTGAATTCTGTGCCATTATCCGACAGTAGCACCTTAGGGGACGCATATCTGCAGATAACTTCGTCTATTATTGCTCGTGCAATTGATCGTGCAGATTTGTCCTTGAGAGGAACCAAGATACTGAAACGTGAAAAGCTATCAATGCAAACGAGCAAGTAGTTGAAACCGTTTTCAGTCAAAGGAAGTTTCAACACGTCGACTGACAGACTGTCCCATGGCGCATGAGGTATAGGATAAGCGAGATTTGGAGATTCATGATGGAGAGAGGGGCGATGCTCAGCGCAAGAGGCGCATAAGAGGCAGTGACGAGTGATGTCTTTCCTCATGGAAGGCCAGAAATACGACCTTTGAGCTTGTTTGAATGATCTATCTTTGCCTGGGTGACCAGCAAGAGGTGAGTCATGAATGTGATACAAGATAGTTGGCACTAGGGCTTCTGGAATGACAAGCTGAGAGGCATGATGTAAGTCATCGTCCTCAGATATGACAGTACTAGATTTATAGAGGACGTCATCTCGAAGCAGAAGGGAGTCTGGAGAGAATGGCAAGCTTGGAAGGTTACTGGCATCACCTGATTCAAGGTAGTAAATGAGACGTGAGCAGAAATGGTCAGAGCGTTGAGAGGATCTGACTTCTTCAATAGTAGGAAGTGACTGTGATGCTGTGAGCAGCGCAACAGGAGCGACATGACGGGACAGGGCGTCAGCGACAGAATTAGCTTTACCTGGGATGTACGCGAATGAAGGATTATATTCTTGAACGGTGAGTTGCCAACGGGCAAATTTTCCAGTTAAGCTGGTTCCTTTGAATAATTCTGTGACAGCGAAATGATCGGTCAGAACGTGGATGCGATATCCGAGTATTATGTCTTTGAAATGACGAAGTGACCAAACCACTGCGAGAGCTTCGCGGTGTGTGACGCTGTAATTGCGCTCAGCAGCATTGAGCAAACGACTGGCGAAAGCAACGGCGCGTGATTTACCGTTGTCGTCATGTTGCATGAGGACAGAGCCGATACCTATGTTTGACGCGTCAGTGCAAAGGGTAAAGTCCTTGTTGAAGTCGGGAAAAGCGAGGACGGGAGCGTTGCATAAGGCTTGTTTGAGGGTAGTGAATGCATTCTCGCGCTCGTCTGTCCATTCGAATTCTATGTTTCTTTTAAACAGTGATGTGAGAGGTTGAGCGATTTTACTGAAATCCTTGATGAATTGGCGATAAAATCCTGCGAGACCAATGAAGCTACGAACGTCGTCAGCAGAATTAGGAGTCGGAAACTGTGATATTGCATGAATTTTGTCATCAAGGGTGTGGATACCATCTTTGTCGACTTTATGTCCTAAGAATTTGATTTCGCGTTTGAGGAACTGGCATTTACTGAGTTTTAGCGTTAAACCGGCTTTCGCGAAACGTGACAGAACGTCTGATAAGGTATCGAGGTGTTCGGGAAGGTCTTTGGACGCGACTATTACGTCGTCCAAGTAGCAAAACACCGAATTACCTAAGAGGCCAGAGAGAGTTGAGTTCATTAGGCGCATGAAGGTTAAGGGTGAATTTCTGAGACCCATGGCCATACGCTTGAAGGCGTATTGGCCAGATGATGTGGTGAACGCTGTGTATTTCCGTGAACTTTCTTCCAGTTCGACCTGGAAAAATCCAGACTGAAGGTCGAGGGTAGAAAATACACTATTTGAATCACCTATTGACTGGAGATCAGAAAACACTGGCATTGGAAATCGATCGGGAATCGTCGCGGCGTTTAAACCACGGAAATCGACGACGACTCTCCACTCACCATTTGACTTGGGCACGAGGAACAGCGGGGCATTGAATGGCGAGGCCGCTGGTTCTATAATGTCCTCGTCCAGCATGGCTCTGACAGCGTCGTCTATCAACGTCCTGCGGCTATGCGGGATGCGATAAGCCGGGACGTATGTAGGAGTCGAGCCTGGAGTGAGGTAGATGGAATGGTAGACCGCATCGGTCTTTCCCAGGGGTTCACCAGGAAGGGAGACACAGGACCTGTAAGCCGATAATAGGGCGAGTAAATCTGGTCTTGACTCAGGGAAATCTACATCACCAAGATGCTGAGCAAGTAGAGGGGAAGGCTGTGATGGAGAGTCTGTGACAGGTGGTGTAGACAATGAAATATGACAAGGTGATGAGTCGACAGGGGTGACAGGGGCAGGATAGGGCAGAATTTCCCCTAGAGTCACGCCGGATTTAAGGAATATAGGATGATTAGTTAGATTTTGAATTGCAATACGGCAAGAACCATCATCCTCGAGAGTCGTAAGAACTGACTCTAGAGTAATACCTTTCACTCGAGTAGAGTCGGGCAAACATAATAGGTCTGTCCCGGGGAGCACACCTTTGACGGCAACTCGCACCAAACAAAGGTCGGTCTGTGTGACTACCACAGGGGAGGTCAACACAGCTTTCCTGAGTCTGGCGGTCGAGAGGACGTCAGAGAGTGTTGTGGGGGGGAGGTTGTTGTTGTCGCTGGGCAGCGCTTCGCTAAGCGAGTCGGCTGGCGTGGAGGATGACAAGGGAGGGGCAGGTATTACTGAGGGTGACTTGGGCAGGGAGGTAGAGACGGGAGGTGAGTCATGGCCAGACGTAGACGTGGCGATATAGACATCAGGTGAAGACAGAGACTCATGGGAGGGAGAGGCGGAGATGAAGGTACCATTCTGGGCAATTTGATGAATGGAAGGGAAAAGTGAGATGTTGAAATGTGCCATAGTATGGTAGCCTATTAACATGTCAGCTGAGAAACATACATCATCAATGACATAGAAATAATCTGATATGCAAGGTTCAAGTGGAGACAAGGAGACATCGAGGAGGACCTTGCTATGAGGCATGACAATGTTACCAGATATTCCACTAACGGTGATATCCGGAGGATAACTCTGAATTTTATGCCTTGAGGCGACAGAGAGTTTGTCAAAAGCATGAGATTTGATAATGTTTACCGCAGCGCCAGAATCAAAAAACGCGCGGCATGTCTGAGAAGCTGAGTTGACAGCAGTAGTAAGGCCTTGAAAGAATCCGGAGGATTTTACAGGAATACAAGGAAGAGGCGCTTGCTGAATTTCAAAGTGAACACGTGTTTTAGAAAACTTGTTGGAGGTAGAAGGTGAAGTTTTGAGAATTGGTTTAAGGATTACGGGGGTGTTTTGAGGCTTTGGCGCGAGTCGTTTCCCGAATGTTGAGAAGAAGATTGCATCTCCGATTTATATAATCGGCATTCCGCTAGCGAGTGACCACGTCTGTTGTGAAGGGAGCAGAAAGCATTTGGGTTGTATTGAGAGCGACCTTGGTCGTTGAGCAAGACGCGACAGTGAGCTGATACATGCCCTTTGAGTTCACATCGATGACAAGTTACGTTACTTGACTTTGAGCGATGACGAGATTGTGATCTATAGCGTGAGAAAGGGCGAGAACGTGGAGATGGTGTGCGACTGGGAGAATCGTGGTACCGAGAAGCTGGACTGCGAGGTGTCTGAATTAAACTGACTGGTTGAATTACTGGTGGTGGTGATTTCTCCGAAATTTTCTTACATAGATCGTACAGAAAATCTTCTTTGCTGAATTTAATGTCGCTTGCTACTGTGAATGTCGGTGAGTCGAGCTGAACAAGGAACAGGAAATATGACATGAGCCGTTTGAAATCCTCAGAAGATATTTTTCCGTTCTCGTCTATCCACTGTGAAGTTTTCATCTGGTCTGTTAATTCTGCGCTTAGAGAGGATGCAATATTCTCTGCTTTATATACATCATGCGTAGAACGGGCGACATGAGTGAGAGTTTGAGCAATTTTGAGGAAGGAATGAGTTGCACCTAATTTAGAGTGACCAGAGAAATGAGAAGTTAAAGCAGCAGTGAACTCATCATACGTTGAGAAGCTTAGGAATTTATCGGTTTTTATTAATTTACCAGCAAGGCTAGAAGGGTCATGACAGATGCGTGATTTTAGAATGGCCAGTTTCTCAACGTCTAAGTGAGCAGAGCGACGTGTACATTCGTCAGCGACACGACGAATAAAAGTGTGGACCGACTCAGAGTCTGTACCGGAAAATGGAGGAATAGAGACGTTGTCTGATATGAGAGTGACCTGAGGGGTAGGAACGGGAGTTGGTTGGCCGACAGACATCGTGGAGGAAATGCACTAACTTGAAATTCACTGAACACTAG